>LPNX010631129.1:79637-108295 GCA_001517045.1 Pseudotsuga menziesii
AGAAAGTGGAGGGGGATTAGGGTATATAGAGAGAGGGGGTTAGGGAAAGGGGGAGTAGGAGAGAGCTAGAGGGAGGGGATTAGGTAGTGTTTATGTGTAGGGAGAGTATGAGTGGGGTTAAGTAGAGAAAGAGAGTGGGGTTAGGTCTACAGAGGGGGATTCAGGGGTAGTGAGAGTGTTTGTGAGAGAGGGAGGTAGTGTGTTAGGGGAGAGAGATAGTAGTTTGGGTAAGGTGTATCGGGAGGATTACGGTAGTGAGAGAGAGAGAGAAGTGGTTTGTAAGGATTACAAGGAAGAGGGGATAAAGAGAGAGAGACAAGGAGGAGGATTAGTGGGATAATGAGAGAGACCGTGTTAGCAAGGGTTAGGGAGAGGATGGGAAAGGGAGATAGAGAGAAAATGAGGTTTAGTGGTTGTTGGAGGAGCAGTGTGTGTGTGTGTGTGAGAGAGAGAGAGAGAGATAGAGAGATAACATTGGTTTTTAGGGTGTTGGGAGAGAGAGAAGAGTTTGGATTAGTAGTAGGTGTAGTTGTAGAGGTGTATATGTATGTGCACGTGAGAGAGAGAGAGAGAGTGAGGGAGGGAAGGATTAGTTGATTAGGTGTAGTTGGAGGAGAGGGGTTGGGGAAGAGAAATATATAGAGATTCACTAGGACATTTGGACCAAATTGTTACAAAAAGTTTTGATGTTTTGCTCGAAAATGGAGTTTCACATACTATCAGAATTGTGATGAAAAGCACAATTTTTGTCGAATTGCCACATCAATATTCCTCCTTTCCCATTTTTTGTTGCAATTGTAACAAAAATTGGGATTTTTGTTGCAATTCCAATGGTATGTGAAACGTCATTTTCTAGCAAATGTCGAAGTGTTTCATAGTAATTTGGTCTTAATGGACTAGTGATTACAATGGCGATGGAGGTGTTTGGATAGGGTTAGGTAAGTTAGAGAGAATGGGAGGCATAGGGTGGGGGAAACAAGAGAGAGAGAGAGAGAGAGAGAGAGAGAGAGAGAGAGAGAAGAGGGATGAATGGGAGGAGGAGGGTTGGGGGAGAGAAAGAGATAGAGAGTAGTGTTTAGTTATCAGTAGGGTTGTTAGAGAGAAGGGAAGGTATAGTGTGGGCGAAGAGAGAAAGATAGGGAGAGGTATATCGGGGGTTGGTAAGTTGCAGGGGGAGGGGAACTGTGTTTCACAAAAATGTAATTGCATATAAAAGGTCACTCAACTTTGTGCGAGTTCCCACGTAAATAATGCTTAAAATATATAATAATGATTGAATGAAACAACCTGTGTCTAACCTAACCAAGAAAACATACAATCATTTTTCACTGTAGAACTTCAAGAGGTTTACATGAATAATTTTAGGAATAATTTATTATCTGAAAATCTAGTGACAATAAAAATCATGTGCAACCTCACCTAAATATACATTCTCTTTCTATGGGATGCACTGAAGATGCTCTAATTTGAGGTTGTTAAGATCCACAATTGTAAAAAAAATAAAAATTAATGAGGTTTTCATATGTAATTTTGAGATTGGAGATCCGTCTATTTAGTGAAAATTATGGTTAAAAAAAGATTAATGAGGTTTTGATAACCAATTTTGAGATTGGTGCTCAAGCTCTTCAAGAAAAATTATGGTATTTTTTAATTTTTTTTTGTAAGCTGCACAGATGTATTAAAATACAGAGGAATAATATACAAAAATCAACCTATCCAAAGGAGGTCTCACGAGGTGAAGGCACCCTCCAAGCCTCTCAAAACTGAGGGCCTTCTATGAAAACCAGCGACGAGAATGTTCATGACTAAAAGAACTGGCTGAGGGCCAAGACTTGAGACATAGTTACCGGATTCAAATTTAAAGTAGATAGACATAGACATAAACTTGTACATACTTTGCAGACACCGACATAGACATAGATACATTGTTCAAATTTAAAAACAATCATAAGTAGGCTTGACACTTTTTTCCCAACAAAAAAAACCTAGGACGAGGAGTCATTTCCACTGCTAGGAGGCATGAACATCAGGCCGATAGACTTTCTTCAATGATGGGGTAGGCCCATCGTTCTTTGTGCGACTGGATGGAAGTGTTTGTAGCGGCTTTTGGAGCCGGTTGAGATGGTTGCTGCTGTTTTTCAAGCTTCTGGTTGGCAATTTCCTTCAAGCGCTTGAAGAGCGGCCCCACCGTTGATGGAATGGGGAAATTCGGAGCTGGTAGAGCCGCAATCGTGTAACTTGTCGCACTCCCATTTCCACCTCTCCCACAACTAACAATAACCATTCCTCTATTCACACTGCCACTGCCACCTCCTCCCCAATCATAGTACTCAGACCAGCATGCCCTGAGACTCTTTCATTTCCCTTCCATGCAAATGAGTTATCCATGGTCGTGAGCTCAGTATCAATATCAGAAATTTTGGTTTTTATGGAAAGGACGGAATCGCATGAATCAAAGCAGTTGCTGAGCATGTCCTCCACTAAATTACATAACATGATTTTCATGAGCCAGTAATGGTTTATCTAGATTCCATCCTATCGTGTTGCTAACTTCTGGTTTAGGACTCCGCCCTCCTAGGCTTCCACGAGGATGCATACCTGAGAAAAGATGTGGGGTTCATAGTTAGCCAATACTTGTAAGCTACAACCATGTTGGGATTTGCCTCTGCCCTAGATTTCCTGTCTTGGCTTTCCTCTCTGACCCGACATGAAATCCAGAGTATACCTCTCCTTTATGAGATTAATAGGATGCAAAGTGCAACTATAAACTAACCAAATAAAGGATGAACTTCTAGACACACAGAGAGCTTCCAGATGCACAGAGAGCCAAGAGATGCTTAGAGCCGAGCGAAACCTTACCAAAATGCCGTGATAATTTTCCTTAGCGCTCATATCCTCCTTCAAACCTACCATCATACCTATGCACAATGAATTTCTCTATAGCACCATGAAGGCTGGGAGGAAAACAAGCCATTGCTAACCCACGTCGCATGTGCTGAAGTGACAAGCAGGGCGTCTCCCACGTGCGATGGACGTCGAAGGTTTTGAGGGGTCATGGTGTCGAGGTTGATGAATGGATTAGACTCATGTTACTCTCTAGACGACAAATGCAAAGACCAAGGAGTGGCATGTCGTCGATCGCTAGATCTTTCACCCGCATCTCAGAATTAAGGTAAACATTTAGTAATGATGTTTTGATAAACAATTTCAAAATTGATTCCCAACCTATTCAAGGAAAGTAATAATTGTCAAAAATATGATCCATGTTGTGGAAAATATGCCATTTTTTACTGTACCTATGATTAATTGTCATGATGTAACTATGATCAATTGAACAAATGCATAATCAAGTTCCTACTTTACCAAACACAATCTCCCCAAACTATGATTTCAATAACTTATACTTAAAACTGCTTACTAGTATGATACACCAATAGAAACTGTTGTGAATACAATCATTGAAGAAATCATTCCATTGAGAATACATTTCTTCAACATACTTTTGTAGCTCAAGATCAACTATTTGGGAAAGTTTCTTGAATAGGTTTTAAAATTAATGTAATGTTCATTTCTTTGAATATGGGCTTCAACATGGATATAAACAACTATAGGTGTATTAATGTATTTCCAAAATTACAATCAATACCAACAAGTATAATAATCTATATCCATGGAAAGTTAATGTAAAGATGTTGTAAAAGCAATTATTATCACTTACCAACTATTAAGTTCACATATAAATTATATATTATACCACTTTGAAATTCATAAAAACATTTCCTTTATGCGTTAAGTATTTATTCTTAGGAATAAACTATTGATGGGTTGTAAGAGTGATAGGCCTTAGCTAACAATAATATGGAATGATTCTCATTTTGTCATTCACAAGCAATTTTTTATTAAATATTTTTCCTTTACAAAATAAATAATTTAATTCTGTTATATCAAGGGCTAAAGAGGCCTTCATAGGATATTCAAATAAAGAATGAAAATTTATCTAATGATGATAACCATCATTCTTCAACTCCTCTCTTGTAATGGAAAGTTTCAATGATTGTTTATATCTTTGACTAGATGCACACTAAGACTAAGAATTGTCTAATTACTGATATTCTCGCTCAACCTCTCACACTATCCACATTCTATCAAATAGTTGATCATTTTGGACTTGAATATACCAAACATTGCTTCAGGAACACATGATGACCCATACATCACCAACCTTATCCTTTTATGTGTAACAATGCCATACTTACTTACCATAAACATGACCATGCTTTGTACTAGGTCTTGAAGGAGCTATAAAACTCGATAAGCTACAACACACAGATAAGTACGATTGTATGTAATTGAAGCTAGGTTGTTCATACAACTTTCGATGTTAGGCCTTATGTATGTTTCTGAACTACATTACTCGATATGATGGTTGACCTCCGTTAAATTGAAAATGGTTTGGAAGTGCAATACTTGGTCCATAATCTACACCCAACGTAACCCAAAAAGTTTAGTGCTTGGGTTTCATTTAAAATAACCATATTCTATACATTCTCATGTGGATGCTAAGTTTGTATATCCCTATGTTATCAACCTTGAAGGGTTTCAACGAATGTTACCAACTATCTATATATAATTTTTACCTATGAACTCATTGACCTAGAGATATTTGAATCGATGAGATGAGTAGAGGATTCACTTACTGCTTATGAGAGTTAACATGCCTATCACAAACCGATAGGATGAATTTCACTTTCTTCTACCAAATGTTGTCTTATTCAATAGGACATTTGATAAAGTTCCACCTCCAAAAAGTTTTTTCGTCGTTGTCATCTTACATAAAAGACATTCCTCCAAAGAGATTTGCCCTGGTTTTCATCTTACATACAATACATGCCTCCAAAGATATTTGCCGTAGTTGTCATATTATATAAAAGACATGCCTCCACTAAATATTTATAAATGCAAACCTTTTCTTAAATCATTACATAAAAGTCTTTTTCTAAAAAAAATTTATGAAATCGTTACACATTAAAAATAGTTTAGGATTTTATCATTATACATCAAAAATAGTTTACACTCGAAGATATTTCATCTCTTGCTAAGCTCCTGATATTTGCAGATCACAAATACGTATCTTGGGAACTAAACATAATAATAACAATATCTTTCACAATTCATAATTTTTTTTTTAATAAAAAATTATTGTACTTTTAAAAAGTTAATTTATATATTTTTAAGTTAAATGTTATAAAATCTTTGTAAAAATAAACTTACGATGTAATTATTAGCGATAAAGGTTTTGATTTCTCTCACGTTCTCTACATTCTCTATTTGCCAAAATTTTTATTTCCTATATTCCATGAACATAACAAAACATGGACAAGTTATTATCCATATCATATCCTAGGAAAGAGAGTAAAAATAAGGTTGAAGAACACTTTAACCAATGTATTTAAAGTTTTTAGATAATACTTACCTCTGTCACATTTAGAGATTAATGAAAGGAATGCAATTTAAATCAACATAAATTGAAGGAGCTTAGGAATGCGTTAATATTTAATGTCCAGGGATAGGAAGAGACCAGAATGAATAAAATATAGTGAAACAAATACTCAGCCAGTAAATACAACTCTTACATGTCTTGGTTTAGAAAAACTGTAATAATTTGTTTCTATTTAATGAAATCTCCTTATTTTATTCACAATAAATGAAACAAGGGTGTTGGCTTAGGGTCCAATGATTTTTCCCCTTCCCAACCCCTTACCCTTAACCTTTGCATCCTCTGATGTCTCACTCTAGCAAATGACATGGGTACATATTCAAGCCATTATCCTATAACAAACAACATCACACAAATCGACATTAGTACCTGACGATAGGTAAGATGCAGACGTCATTTACGTATATTACTCCTTCCTTCCACATTCCAGGATTTCAAAAAACCTTCCATGAATTCCTCACCTTGGATTTTTCCTCATCATTGAACCATGGGCATGGAATTTGCCTATTCGCCACCTTGGATTTTCCCTCATCATTGAATCATGGGCATGGAATTTACCTATTTGTGTTTCCTCTTATTAGTCTATGCCTTCAGGTAGCAAGGACTCATGTAATCTGCTTGCCGCCGTTTACATTAATCTGCACATAACCGAAATCAAGTTAAAAATTTATTCAAAGTTTTCTTTCAAAACTAAAGCTATACTTTTGCAAAACCAATTATATTATTTGAACCATTTTATCAACGAATGAATGATATGGACTTCTTATTTGGCCTTTTTTCTAGGCATGCACATTTTCACAAGCAACATGTCCTAAGTTTTTTTGGCTCTTTGGTTACAATTGAACTAATGCTATGAGGTTGTTAAATATTAGTTTCAAACATATAACATTTGCTTCATAATATGTGCAAAACTTAATTACGGCTACCATGACCTCCTTTTTTGCACTGGCTCCACCTTCTGCATGGCTTTTGGCATGTTGTTCCAACTACCACAACCTGCTTTGTTGCATTGGCTGCACCTTGTACATGGCCTTTGGTCTGTTGTCCATGACTTTGTTCTGCACCGCCATAGTAATTGGCACATCTCCTCCTGCATGGACCTTTCCAACCACCTGCAATCCACTGACTTTTCTACCGGTAGAGAGAGCTCTCATCGTACACAACGTTGCCTCTATTCATTACACACCCAACTTCCTTGCTCCTCCCCTAGCTTCCTGTTAGGGCTTCTTCATCCTCTATTTCAATACATAACTAGAATATCAATACAGAGACATCGAGATTCCTTGCATCTCTCATGGCTTCTTCATCCTCTGCTGCGCCGCCCAACCCACTTCTCCACGACCACCATTGAAGGTATTGAAGGTGAACAAACGATGATAAATGAAGGCATGAAATTGCAAATATTGGAGGTTTCCTCATGTTCTCTGTAGACAGTGAAGACACGAATCATAAAGATAAATTTAAACATGGTGAATGAAGAGATTATCCTATCTGTTCAAAATGCTATGCAACCGCTGAAAGTGGTGACCAAATGTTATGTAGCCCGTGAAAGTGGTGACTTGCCAAAAATGATATCATGTTTATATATTTAAATAAAACATCTTGAAAATCATCTTTTTCCATTTTGTCGAGTTTTCTATAAATATCCTTTCAACATATTGAATATTGTAGGTACTTCTATTACAAATGCTATTGAATTCTATGATTCACTCACAAGTTTACAAAAATTCATGTTATTTCTATTACAATTTCTAAGATTGTTACATAGGGTATGAGTTAAAGTCCCATTTTCATATTCAAAAGCAAGGGAAGCACCTTAACAAGTAAGTTCTCTACCTTGAGTTTCACTTGGCAAAGATAATTTCTTTCTCATTGAGCTTAAGGTTCTCTGGTCGGTGGGACACTGGGAGCTGAAGCAAAGGCATTTTACATAGATGAGAAATCAAAAGAGGTTGTAGATACATTTGCAATGATTTGTGTTCCATGGCCAGTTCTTATATCTAATCCTAATAAATTTATAAGTGAGAATTTTAACTATCTTTTCTGGAATATGATATCACAGATAGTTCACTTGCTCCTCTGCCGCTTCCAAGTATGTATTTGATTCTAGCTAATGAAACAAGTGTTTTGCTGCCATCACTGTCGATGTCAATATAATCATGAAATGGGAGCTTCAACTTGCAATGCATATATGAGATGGCATTTTTAATAAAAAGATATGACTCAAAATTTTGTAACTCAGTGGTCTAAATAGAATAAATTCTACATAGGATTTCATGGTATAATTTTCTTTTAAAAACAAAAATTGTAAAAAGGTTTAATACACTTTTTAGCATTAAAATTATGATTAATGATAATTTGTTAGAATGGAGAATGTACTTTTTGCATATACCGCTATAAATTCTTTGAAAGGTTACATATACCTGTAACTTGAATCATAAGGAGAGATAATAAATCTCCCAAGCTTGACACGATAGCTGCTTTTGGCACCCATCAAAGGGAACATGCTGCTAGAAAAAAATTCCTTTGCTGAAATCTATTCATCGCCCACAGCCTCATCCCCAGAGCATATGAAGCTATTCATCCAATGCTCGTGCATTTGTAGGGCTCGATCCTGGGCCGCGTTCCTTCCCAAGGTTTCAATGCCTTTGGCTAATTTACCCTTGCTTTTGCTTTTCTCTTTACAAAATCCAGAAAACAATAGCATATCAAATATCTTAAAGGGTTGATTCAATTTTGTTTTTCTCTTTACAAACCCAGAAAATAATCGCATATCAAATAGCTTAGAGGGTTAATTCAATCTGGTTGTTGACTCTCATTGCATGGCCTCAACAAGGGTTAATTCAATGTGGTGATTGTTGTATGAGGGTTATTAAAGCATGCCGTCAACTTTATTGTATGCGACTTGCAAATGCATGCAATCTACTCTCCACGTGTTGCAATCCCACTTTGAAAATACTTCGTTCCACCGCCTCATTTACTGTGATTGCAATTACTGAGAGAACACAACACATAAAGGAAGTAGCACACAACGCAATGGAATAAAACACAAGGAATACCAATGCATCAAACTTGAAATTTAAACATTATATATCAGCCTTCAATGTATTCACAGGTCAAATACTTTGCATCAATGTACTCGCCAATCACATTTACTTAGCAAATGTTTTGTACACGTAACTATTGTAATTTTTGGAGAATACTATTTACTCAACAATTATATTAAAGCTCCAACTAACCTACTTAACTGGTAGTTATATAAAAACAATTTTGATGGGATGCTATACTAGTTAGTTTTGATGGTTGTAATTTAGAAGATCAATGTTCAATTTTGGTTTGGTTGGACCTTGATTTTGCTTCAAGATCGACAGAATTCTCAAGAATTATTAGAATGCACACTTGAATATATACATATGTTTTTCCTATGTTTTATGCTTTGTTCATGGAGATGCTAGTATGTTTTTTACATAATTCTTGTAAAAGAACAGCATGGGTTCCATTCCTATGATGAACGATGACGGATGGCAAGTGGGCGATTTGGATGGTTAATAGAACATTTAGTATTTCCTTGTATGCATGAACTCCATGCATGGGATCCAGGTGTTTATTTTTTCTTAATTGAATCTAATATGATAAATGTTTTTTTTATAAGGGAACGTTATATGATCATTAACTTTTAAATGAGGTGTAATCATGTCTTTCTTCTGGGTTTTGCAACAGGTGGCTTTGACAACTATCCTTGGGCACATGGTTACAATTGGGCATGCTACCTGGTTGTGGACATGCATTTGGCATGCATATAGGTCGCATGCCCTACCAAAGCCACATGGTCACTAGTTTCTTCAAGTGGTGGCAAGTGGTGTAAAGGAATTGATCGGGGCTAGATTTTGTAAGGAATTAGTGTATGGTGGAGGTCGAAGCTTTAATCCTTCATTGGTGTGATGCATGATACATAAACAAGATAAATGAAAAGCAATTGCTTTATCAGGGAGAAACCAAAACAAATTTGCTGCAATAATGATACATGTAGTATACTTGTATACTTAACAAAAAGTATTTTCTATTTAAAAAATTAATCAAAATTTTAAAGTAATTTTAATAAATATTTATATAAACCAGTAACAAGGTTCTTTAAACTTCCTCAACGTTATGTAATAATATCCATATATGTTTCAAAACAAAATAATCTTTTATTTGCACCAAATACCATTTATTTTTCAACATATTTATAATCCATTTTATCATTTTCCATACATATAAGTTGATAACATATTTCTATGTTATATCTTTAACACATATGGCTATTCGCTACTAATTTCTAATTTCTTGTAACATATTAAGAAACTAATCATTGAAGTATATCCTTGATATAGAGGCAAATGTTCACGGATACAAACCATTTATTTTGAATGAAAATTTCTCTAGAAAGGATTGCAATCAATCAAGCTTGTCCAATCAGTGATTTAATTCTACTCATAGTGAGCCTCTGCCTTTAAATAAAATCAACATTTTTTAACCAACCAAAAATTGGAGAGCTTTCACAAATGCAACATGAAATTTCCCATATTTATTAAACAAAAATTGAATCTATTTGGTTTTGATCATTGATAAAAAAAACATAGAGATGTTGTTGTAGAGCCTGCTGTTGTAGAGCACCCTCTCCTGTACAGAGCTCTTACTTGGAATGAATATCTGGTTGTGCGGGATAAAAATTTCCATAGAGCCCTTGAATTCTTCACAAACATTCAATAAAATGTATAGACAATAGACAATGTCCATCTACATCTGCTGGTAGCTTGTCAGTGTGCATATATTGAATCCAAGAATTTCAATTTCTAAAGGCATGGACTTGCTTACTTTAGCAGCTTCGCTTGTTTGATTATATAGGGAGCCCCATTCCATGTAATATGTTTCTTAATACTTATTGAAAACTTTTGAGGGACATTCTTGAACAATGTAATCGATTGAATTTTCCTCCAAAGAAGTCTCTACATGAAGGTGGTAATTATTTTTTCTTTCCATTTATTTCATAGGAAGAAACAATGAGACTTTTATGAAACAATTTTTATATGAGCAATCTATAGCCATCACATACCACTACTTAGGAAACAATTTATATATGAGTGTTTTATAGCCACCCCTATTAGATTTTTATCATTCAAGGTAGCATTATGATCTAAGGATATTTAATTGAGAGAATAACATGCACAGAAATAAACACAATAGATAAGAGACACAAAGAATTTTCCTCGGGGAAACAATAAAGGAGAAAACCCCACAACTTCCTCAGATATAGAATCAACACCAAAAGTAAAACCCAAAAACATAAAGATGATCTCCTGATAGCAGCAGTCTCTCTCTTGTCCTAGCAACTTCTCTCTCTCACTCATGCGCTCCAATGAGTGAGTGTGTGTGTGATAAATAGCAAGGCTCACTCTCTATTTATATTCTTTTGTTCACTTGAAACCCACTCCAACATGTCGGCCTCACTTAACAATTACTTACTAGAGCCGATATCTCTAGGAGTGTCTAATAACCCTATTGCCCCACAACTTGTGGGGACTTTGCCTCCTTTGACCAACAAGGAGGGTATCCTTAGCACAATGGTGGGGACTATTGCCCTAACTTACAATGAGTCACCTAGGTTTGACTTCTCTAGGATAGTAAAATAACCCTAGGTCCCCACAACTACAGGGACTTTAACCCTTGACCAATAGGAGGGTTACCCACAATGACTTGACATGACTTGTTTAGATTATAGAACCTCCTGATAGGAACATCAGGGCATGAAATGACTCAAATACATTATAGACACATCCCAAAATAAACATCGGGGTACAATACATAAGATATACGAATGAATACATTCCAAAGTTACAAATACGTTAACACTCCCTCTTCACTAGGAAGGTATTCTCTCGACACAATTTATCAGGACAAGTATTCTTCTCTATATCATATGTATCATCATTGAGTTCTCATCATCTTCATGTTCAAGTCATCTTCATCTGGATCTGGATCATCACTCGATCTGGATCATCATCACTGGATCTAGATCATCACTAGATCTAGATTATCATCACTGGATCTGGATCCTCACTCGATCTGGATCATCATCACTGCTAGATCATCAATGTTGGATTTGGATCAACAATTGATCTAGATCATCACTGCTGGATCTGGATCATCACTTGATCTAGATCATCACTGCTGGATCATCATCACTCGATCTGGAACATCAGCACGGCTACTATCTCATGATTATTCTCATCATAGAAGTTCTACAGAGCCAACCCTTTTTCATCCTAGGTGTAGGCCTACCTCCTTATAGGTCTTTGGTAGCCCTTATATCTAACCCTAATTCAGAATTTCTAGCACTCACATCCGACCATGACTCGTCAGAAAGGCACAACACTCACATCCACCAGCATGATAGTACACAACTACTATCATCTGTGGAAAGGCACAACACTTACATCTGACCTTGACTCATCAGAAAGGCAATAGCCCTTACATCTGACCCTAAGTCAGAATGGATAGCATTCACATCTAACATGGAAGGAAACAATCCTCTCAGCATGACAGAATGGCGGTATCCCTTACATCTAATAATGTAGGAATCAATCCTAGAGTTGCATCAGAATGGCCATCAATCACATCTGACATGGAAGGAAACAATCCTCTCACCATGACAAAATGGCAACAACTCTTATATCTGATCAAGTGGGAACACATCCCTTAATCACATCAGAATGGCCATGCACTCATATCTGATCATGTGAGAGCACATCTCATGGTAACATCAAAATGGCCCTGAGTCCTAGACTAAGTTTTCTTGGTAACTGACCAGGTACCTCCATTCAAAGAATGGCAATATCCCTTATATATGATCATGTAGGAACCAATCCTATAGTCACATCAGAATGGCCAATAGTCATATCTCACATGGAAGGAACCAATCCTCTCACCATGACAGAATGGCTCAGCCCTTACATTTGACCATGGAAGGAACTTAATCCTCTCACCATGTCAGAATGGCTCTAGGTCTCATCACTTCCCTTCGGAGGGAACCTCGATCCAGAGAACACCAAGATTCTCCTTGAAGTACTCAAACTTCACTTTGGCCATTTCTAGCATAGAATCACATCAAGGTTGATTACGTCCAAGGATGACTTGCGATCTTTTCCAGGACCGATTACATCCAAGGATAACCTACAGGTTTGTTTACATCTGAGCAACCTACAAGCTTTGCCAGGATTTACGCTCAGACAACCTGTCTCACTGACTATGCTAGAACTCCCTCTTTTGAGAGATCTCTATATGGATCACATATTGGAGCTTCACTGCTCCTATCTCCCAAATAGCAAGTTGCAACATCTTTTGCCTCAGCTGAACTTAGCGCCATGTAGGACTCCATCCTTCCAAACTAAGAGATCATAGTTGATCCCATATTGAATTAGCACCTTGAAGTGCTCTTCCTATCAATGGCACTTCCTACCCAATATGAATCCTCATAACCCTCCAGGTTAGTCTTCTGACTCGCCTCATACTTGAGCCCATGATCAACTGTACCCTTCAAGTACCTCACAACATGCTTTCCAACCATCAGGTGAACATGTCTCAATGTGTTCATAGTAAATAAAATATATGGTCTTGCATTCGTCAAGTACATCAAGGAACCAATCATCTGACAATACATCATAGCATCAACCATTTCTAGTGAAGCAACACTCAATAGCTTCAGGTTCAATGCCATAGGTGTGGTCATGGCCTTGCAATTAATCATCCTAAACCTCTTCAGGATCTCTACTGCATACTTCCCTTGTCCACACCTCCATGCGTAGTGCATCATCCCCAAGTCCTTTATCTTGAACTCGAAAGAAAATATTCTTCTTGCAAATTTAACAATTTCCTCTTTTCTGTCAGGAACAAGTCGTCGACATATAATAGGAGCATCACTGGTCTTCTTCCTTCAACCTTGAAGAAAAGGTTGGAATCCTTTTTACTCTCAATAAAGCCTAGAGTCATCAGTAATCTATCCATCCTGTCATACGATGTCAAACCTCAAGATATTCTATAGTCACTCCCTTTGAAGTGGAGCATCATACTCCCTCTGTCTTCCATACTCTATGCACTGAAATTATATACTGGAGTGACAAGTAGCTTCCTATGCTACTAATATTCTATGTATTCATCTATTGTATAGACTTTCATCTTCAAGCTTGTAGCAAAGGTTAAGATCCTCATCAAGCTCATGATGTATGTGTTTCAACTCCCACTGGCTGCAAATGTCTCTTCGTAGTCTATGCCCTCTTTTCATGAGAAGCCTCGTGCTATGAATCTTTCCTTGTATCGCACAATGTTTCCATCTACTACATGATTGAAATACAAACTTCGCTTCATGCATCGATACTGTATCCTAGACATCAATCTTCTTGAACTGGTCTTCCCTTTCTTCTTGGTTACTTCTTCATAGCTGGAAGGTTCTGCATCAACGATGTTGCTGCATTCATCATATTAATCTTCATCTTGAACTGTCATCACTTGTTCTTTGGAACAAGTCTCATCCTTCTTTGCTTGTAGGAGATTATGTATTCGATCTTTCCTACAAGTCAAATTCATTTGTATGGTTAGAAACATTTCATAAGGAATATTCATACTAGAAAATTCTTATGCATAAATATATGATAATGCAACTACTTTAGCCAATATAACATTCATCCATATCTCATGGAAACTTTCTAGATTCCTTCCATCTCTACCACGAAAACATTGAGATTGTGCACTAATCCAATATGTTAGCAAAGAGGTTTCATTCTAGATAAGCAACAATGGAGAGTTGTATATCACAATGAGCTACTTACCCATCACATGCATATGAGGTTTCTTCTTCTGAGAGTTTGCTGAATGTAATCACTTCCTTCTTTCACACATTTCTTGCATGAATGAATCCCATGATCTTGGGAGGCCATTTAAGGTGGCTATCACCACTTCTACATTCTCCACTTCTTCTTCTACTGTTACAAGTTGTTCTTTGATTTGAGAGACCCTCGAAAAGTATGATTGTATGGTCTCTGCATTTTGCCTCTTCACATTCTTCAACTAGTTTCTTAAGGTCATATTTATGTTCTTCCCTTTAAATATATTTGTCAAGAAATCAAACATATTCGATGTCTTTATGGAAGACACTTGTGGTACAAGGTGATCGGCAATGATCTTCTTGGCCTTGACCATGTTCTCCTTGTATAAGTCTTTGAGCCTCATCTCCCTCTAGAACTGGAACCTCTATTCTTATGTAGGTATCCAATTCATTTTATTTAAAGAGATCATATACTTCCATGATTGGAATTTTTCAACTTCAACAATGTTATCATCAAGCTGATGTGAAATATCACTTTGAAATGAGAACCTCAAATGAAAATAGCAAAAGTTTAGATCTTACTTATTTGAGGTGTCCGTCCTAGTTCCAGAGCTGGCTGATATAGCGTTTGTCAAAGAAACCCTAATTTTAAAAAATTGGAATATTTCATATCTGATTAGATAGAAATATAGATATCTTCAAGCTAAGCTATCTAGTGTACTCATTTTCTGAAAACAATGGAGGGAAGCTCTCGGAACAGGAAGCCCTAGTTTTCCAATTTCTTCTACAGAAATGCATGTTACTATTTCTATAGTATCTTCGAAATTACTAATCCTATGTATCTGAAACTTCTTACTAAGGTATCCACGCCTGTCCCTATTCCAACACCACAGGTTTCATCAGAATTGGTTTCAAAAATTGGGACTTACGATCATTGACCCATAGTGACCTTTTATAGGACTGTTCAGAGTAGCAAAGTTGTACGGACTTCCACGTGTCACTATTTCATCTTCTGGGCCTGAAGCTCAGACCATAGAAATTACATTCTGTGCCCTTTCTATAACATCTTCATATATTTAATTTGGACCTTTTTATCCCAAGATATATCAATTCTCCCCAGGTGTCCTGTTTAGGAATGAATCGTGTAAGGGGCTGGAACCCTAACTTGGAGGGATCATATCTTCAAGAATATAGAGAATCGAAGGATGAATGTTTGAAACAATGTAAATAACACCTTTAAATGTTTCCTCTAAAAGTTTCAGCTCCTGATCCTTCTCCAATATCATGATATAGCGAATGTACCAAAACGTATGAATTTTAGTATTTTAGGGTTTTTCTAGCTCGGGGGCAAACTAAGGTTTGAATTTCCTGGAGTTTCACCCAATAAAAAATATTGACCCAGGTCTCTAAAATTATATTTTGGTAAGGAGATAAATCCTATGCCAGGCTCACTCAAAAATTCCTCTTCTATATAAATCCCTAATTTCCCGCACTAAAAATTGAAAATGGTCGGAATCGAATTTCGCTTCGACAGAAAGATGCACCCTTCAATGCAGAGTCAGCCTAGCATACTTTTACTGATGGATTGTGGAGAGAAACCCAAAAAGTAATAAGACCTAGCTTCTGTAGCTACACAATGTCTTCTTCTCAGGTTAACTCTCATACCATGTTATATTTTTATCATTCAAGCTAGCATTATGATCTTAGGATCTTTAATTGAGAGAATAACATGCACATCAATAAACACAAGAGACAAGAGACAAAAATATTTTTCCTCTAGGAAACCATAAAGGAGAAAACCATGCAACTTCCTCAGAGATAAAATCAAAACCAAAAGATAAACCCAAAAATATAAATATGATCTCCTGATAGCAACAGTCTCTCTCTTGTCCCAGCAACTTCTCTCTCTCACTCATGCGCTCCAATGAGTGAGTGTGTGTGTCATAAATAGAGAGGGTCACTCTCTATTTATATTCTTTAGTTCAATTGAAACCCACTCCAACATGTCGGTCTCACTTAACAATTACTTACTAGAGCCGACATCTCTAGGAGTGTCTAATAACCCTATCACCCCACAACTTGTGGGGAATTTTCCTCCTCCGACCAACAAGGAGGGTTATCCTTAGCACAACGGTGGGGATTATTTCTCTGACTTACAATGACCCACTTAGGGTTGAATTCTATCGGATAGTCTTTAACCCTTAACCAATAGGAGGGTTACCCACAATGACTTGACATGACTTGTTTATATTATAGAATATCCCAATAGGAACATCGGGGCATGACATGACTCAAATACATTACAGACACATCCCGGAATATACATCAGGGTACAATACATAAGATATACGGATGAATACATTCCAAAGTTACAAATACATTAACAATCCCATATCAATACTTGTTAGAATACTATAATTACTACCGCCATGCAAGTTTTGAGTTGCATCTTAGTTAGATGTTGATTCATAGTTGCATGTCGGCTCATGCACGAGTCACTTAAAGTTTGTATTATGAGATCAATAATTATTGAACCTTGTGAGTCATGCATTGTAAACCTATAAATATTTGAGCTAATGATAAAACTGTAATAGAATAACTAAGGACTTTACCACCCTAGTAGTCATAATCCCTCTATTCCATAAACTTCATCATGGTACCAAAGAAGGCTTAAGTCTCTTGGAGAGCACATTAACCCAAGGGTCGATCCATTGAAAAAGAGAAGATTAACCCAAGATAATGTGTGAAGTGCATTCACAAAGTGGAGAGCAGTTATTCCAAAGCATAGGAAAAATATCTTAGTTCGGAGCATCATATCTAAACACGAGAGATAAATAGATCACAATAGCTTCTATATATGAAGCCATCAAGGGTAGTTCCTATAGAAATACTGATCATTGTGGAGGAAACTTACAAAATATTTTTTTCATTGTTCCATCGTGGGTAGTAATATACTTAGGGTGCAATAGTGGTTCCAAGATCCATCACAGATAGTCTCTACTCCACATACGATGATATTTTGAATTGGAGTTAATCCACCCTATGATAAATGCAGCAGATATTCCTACAAGTAAAGAGAATATATTCCTATAAGTAAATACCTATCGTGAAGAAATCGGGTCTTACATTGGAAATTTAACTGTTGAAATATAAGAGGAGATAAAGCTACTGGAGTGAAGACCACTAATCTAGTGGAAATAAAATTCTTTAGTAAATTGGAATATTTTATATCTGATTGGATAGAAAGATATATATCTTCAAGCTGAGCTGTCCAATGTATTCATTTTCTAAAAACAGTGAAGGGAAGCTCCCGTAATAGGAAGCCCTAGTTTTCCAATTTCTTCTACAGAAATGCCTGTTACTATTTCTATGGTATCTATGAAGTTACTGATCCTATGTGTCTGAAACCTCTTACTAGAGTAGCTATGCATGTTCCTGTTCCAACACCACAGTCTTCATCAGAATTGGTTTCACCAATTGAGACTTATGATCATTGTCCCATGGTGACCTTTTACACAACTATTCAAAACAACAAAGTTGTATGGACTTCCACATGTCACTATTTCATCTTCTGGGCCTAAATATTAGACCACAGAAATTGCATTATGTGCCCTTTCTATAACATCTTCATCTATTTAATTTGGACCTTTTTATCCCAAGATATATCAATTCTCCCCAGGTGTCCTCTTTAGGGATGGATATTGGAAGAGGCTGGAACCCTAACTTGGAGGGATCGTATCTCCTAGAATAAAGTGAATCTGAGGATGAATGTTTGAAACAATGTAAATAAGGCCTTTATATTTGTCATGTGAAAGTTTCAGCTCCTGATCCTTCTCGAAGCTCATGATACAGTGAATGTACCAAAACTTATCAATTTTAGTATTTTAGGGTTTTTCTAGCTCGGGGACAAACTAAGGTTTAACTTTCCTGGAGTTTCACCCAATCAAAAATATCGATCCATGTCTCTAAAATTATATTTTGATGAGGAGATAAATCCTATGCCAGGCTCATTCAAAAATTCCTCTTCTATAGAAATCCCTAATTTCCCCCACCGAAAACGGAAAATGCTCGGAATTGAATTTCGCTTCGACAGAAAGATGCACCCTTCAATGGAGAGTCCTCCTAGCATACTTCTACTTATGGATTGTCGAGAGAAACCCAAAAATTAATAATCCCTACCTTCTGTATCTACACAATGTCTTCTTCTTAGGTTAGTTCTGATACCATGTTATATTTTTATCATTGAAGCTAACATTATGATCTTAGGATCTTTAATTGAGAGAATAACATGCACAACAATAAACACAAGAGACAAGAGACACAAATAATTTTCCTCAAGGAAAACATAAAGGAAAAAACCCCACAACTTCCTCAGAGATAGAATCAGCACCAAAAGATAAACCCGAAAACATAAAGATGATCTCCTGACAACAACAATCTCTCTCTTGTCCCAGCAACTTCTCTCTCTCACTATGCGATCCAATGAGTGAGTGTGTGTGTGATAAATATATAGTATCACTCTCTATTTATATTCTTTCATTCACTTGAAACCCACTCCAACATGTTGGTCTCACTTAACAATTACTTACTAGAGCTGACATCTCTAAGAGTGTCTAATAACCCTATCGCCCCACAACTTGTGGGGACTTTTCCTCCTCCGACCAACAAGGAGGGTTATCCTTAACACAATGGTGGGGACTATTGCCCTGACATACAATGACTCACCTAGGGTTGACTTCTATCGGATAGTCTAATAACCCTAGGGCCCCACAACTATGGGGACTTTAACCCTTTACCAATAGGAGGGTTACCCACAATGACTTGACATGACTTGTTTATATTATAGAGCCTCCCAACAGGAACATTGGGGCATGACATGACTCAAATACATTATAGAAACATCCCAGAATAAACATCGAGGTACAATACATAAGATATATGGATGAATACATTCCAAAGTTACAAATACATTAACAATCCCATACCAATACTTGTTAGAATACTATAATTACTCCCTCCATGCAAGTTTTGAGTTGCGTCCTAGTTAGATGTTGATTCATAGTTGCATGTAGGCACATGCATGAGTCACTTAAAGTTTGTATTATGAGATCAATAATTGTTGAACCTTGTGATTCGTGCATTGTAAACCTATAAATATTTGAGCTAACGATAGAAGTGTAATAGAATAACTAAGGAATTTACCACCCTAGTAGTTGTAATCCCTCTATTCCATAAACTTCATCATGGTGCCAAATAAGGCTTAAATATCTTAGAGAGCACATTAACCCAAGGGTCGATCCATTGAAAAAGAGAAGATTAACCCAAGATAATGTGTGAAGTGGATTCACAAAGTGGAGAGCAGTTATTCCAAAGCATAGGAAAAATATCTTAGTTCGAAGCATCGTATCTAAACATGAGAGATAAATAGATCGCAATATATTCTATATATGAATCCATCACAGGTAGTTCCTATAGCCAATCTTGATCATTGTGGAGGAAAATTACAAAATATTTTTTTCACCGTTCCATTGTGGGTAGTAATATACTTAGGGTGCATTGGTGGTTCCAAGATCTATCACAGATAGTCTCTACTCCACATACGATGATATTTTGAACTGGATTTAATCCACCCTGTGATATATGGAGCAGATATTCCTACAAGTAAAGAGAATATATTCCTATAAGTAAATACGTATTGTGAAGAAATCAGGTCTTACATTGCAAATTTAACTGTTGAAATATAAGAGGAGATAAAGCTACTGGAGTGAAAACCACTAATCTAGTGGAAATAAAATCCTTCAGTAAATATTTGTCCCAAGGATAAATCCCTACACTGGACTTCCACATGGAGGAAGGTTTTATAATAATAAAAAACCCACTTCATACTTTGGATATGATAATTAGTCATCTTTGATTAATTTCCTAGGTATTTGGCCTTCTTTTTCTACTTTTGGTCCACACTTTCCATCGTTATCCATATAAGCATACTTGTATATATTATGGATAATATTCTATTTGATTTCAATACTGTCCAACAATATTAAGACCGCTTTCCTACTTTAGAATTCTTTTTGTTGCTTTTTCTTCTCTTTAGGTGGATAAGGATAAAGCTAGTTGACTTGACAACTCTCTTCTTTTTGGACAACTCATCATCCATGTTTTTATCTTTAAAATACATGATATGATTCATTTTCCACCACTTGTTACTGATGGCTAAAGGTACCCAAGTAGAACAAATGAGCAAAAAAACTTGAAAAAACAGAGATCCAAGGGGATCGAGCCAACATAGTTGTCCAAATTGTAGTAGGGAGTTCTCCCCTAGTATGTGCAAAATAACCTACCATATATGAGGTGGATCTAATGGTAGGGTTCATGGTGTAAGGGATTTCTCAACCTCGACTTCTTCATGCAAAATTTACGACCATTGCACCACAAAGCCTTATGGAGTTTTATGTGCAACAAGCCATACACATAAATGGTACATCCTAAATTGATCATCATTAAGTGCATGTTTATGCTATGAAAGGAAAGAAATGAATGTGTAAATCAATATATTTAAAAAAAAATTAATAGCATGGCGAATTAATATTCCTTCGTTCTTATCTTTTAAACAATATGCTAAATTGATTTCCCTTTATGTAATATTGGTATCTCCATTATGTTGTGTTTCTTTAACCAATGAATCCACACCTTCCCATGATATTCCATAACCATATTTTTCACATCACTCCATCCATATCTACATACAATCAAGATTTTTCTCGACGCATAAATGAAGTGCATCCCACTTACGACCAACTCCTTCATTAAAGTAAAATTACAATTATGTACAAATATATATTCACTTAACATTCAAATATACACTTTTAATTGATGCATATTGAATATTAAAAATGAGATAATTTTGATATATACATAAAAAAAAATAGTAAAATGTACTAGAATTAATCTTGACTACTTAATTATTACCTTTCACCTTCCTCGATCTACCTTTTCCAAAGAGGTACTCCCCTTCGAAATTGCTATTGGATTCTAGATCACAAATGCGACCTAAATTGATATTTTATGCTAATATAGGAAGGTATTCAATAATATACATCATGTTTTTGCATACCATATATCGCTCCATAATAGAGTCCTCTGGATATGCTCATTGTCTAGCCAATCCCTTCAAAAATTTCAAGTTCCTCTCAACCGTCGACATGGACCTTGACTGTATCGGTCCACACAATTCAATATATTCACCTTGGTGCATGAGGTAGTGTTGATTAGAGGAAGTTTTAGGTATAAAATGGGCCTCCCAAGGAAAATAATAAAATAATAGTTAAAATAATAAAATAATATTTATTAATTTTGCAGGTAGAAAGAAAAAACTACATTTTTTGTTTGTAGTTTCAACATATCTCTCTGTGTTTTTACTCCAATTTTGAATGGGGTGGCTTGTTGGATGCGGAATTTAATTTTGAATACGACGTGTACCCACGCGACATACTTTTGAGTGACCCTGCTATGCCAAAAACAAGAAATACCTAAAAAAATGTGATGATGACATCATCATCACGTTTTTTCTCCTATTTTTTATTTTTGGGGTAGAGGGGCATGTCAAAAGTATGCCACATTGGTATTTGTTGGATGCAAAATTAAATTCCGCATCCAATGAGCCCTCCCATTCAAAATTTGAGTAAAAACACAGAAAGATATGTTGAAAATACGAACAAACAAAGTAGTCTTTTTTATGACAAATATGTCAAGTCAACCATTATGGTTGACTCGTTTTATTTAAATTCTATTGGTTCTTGAATTCCTGCTCACAAGAATTTATTGTTGGCTCATTTTCTTATATAGCCCATTTCAGACCCCAAATTTCCTTTAATGCTTATACATTGAAAAATGTTGAAGGTAGATTCTTTTTCATTTCACACATCAGATGCATAATTTCTCTCCTCCAATACTTTGTATATTATTTACATATCTCTTTACATGACCACCATCTACAAGTGATGCAAACGAATCACAAGATTTAACAAAAAAAAATTATTATTGAGAACATTTATAAAAAATAAATATGAAATATAAAATCTCCCATGAATTAAACAGACACTTTATAAATGGAAGGTATCACCACTTACCTCATGTATTTTCCAAGATCATATATAACTTCTTTGACTTTTTTGTCGAAGTTTTCAGGGAGAGATAGAGGTAGAACATACTGCAACAATATAAAAATTGTTTCGTTATTTTTTTCAAAAAGTAGACAAAAAATACCATCATATTTTCTTGAGAAAAAAAAACATAGAAATTTATGTATACCATAATAATTACCTTCATGAAGACATGTCAATCATGCGTTTTCACCCCTGTAAATTCACCTTTCTTGGTTATAATATTGTTCATGTTCAAGCAAAATTTAGTGGGAAATTTAATTTTTCATATGACTCATTTTACAAAATTGCTTTGTTATTCTCTTAATAAGCATGGAAGTGAATTTATATTAATTTGGTCTCCATTTCTATGTAAATGAATGGAATCTATCAATGCATGATTCTATTCCTTAATGTCATTGCAAATTTTTACAATTTTTTATTTGTCGCTCCTTAGATCCAATATTCGCCATAATGTTTCAGACACATTTTCTCCGATATGCATTGTGTCAAACATATGAGACATTTGTTGGTGGTCATAGTATGAAAACCTACATAATTGCTTAGGATAAATTTTCATTCCTCGTAGAAGTCCATTAATTCCTTCATGATCACAGCATCCATCATGAATCACGATTTATAAATAATTTACAAAAATAATTGGCAATTACAGTAAATAACACATAATAAAAAAAAATTTAAAAAATTCATAAATGAGAATAGATATAAGACAATTTGATATGTACATACCTTAACGATTTCTATTATATTACAACTTCCATAGGTGAGGTGTCATTTTCTATGTTTTTAATGCAGTCTCTTGGCTTCCCACTGAATCGATGTTTATCGATAGTTTGATACCTATGATTCTTAGAGAGGAAGTGTCTATAATCATCAAATACCTCCTTTCATAAAAAATTTGAATGATGGGATTTGATTTTAGGACCACAAACTTGACATGCATATTTTCCCTTTGTTTCAATACCTGCATAAAGAGTTGATGGATTAACAATATTGTCAATTATATTTGTATAAAATCAATGGTTTATTTGAAAGAACATGCATGCATAATATATCAACTTTGTAAAACTAAATACTATTGAAGTCAATGTTATAATTACATATTGCAAAAATGGGTTAACCCTGGGGAATCATGTATTGTCTATACAAGCATTGCATGGAATTGAAATTTCCTTCATCATATTGGTCTATATACATCATACATAGTAATGCCATTCCATATCTTTAGAAGTTTGTCAATAATATGATTGATATATACATTCATGTCTTTAACTTGGTAGTTACCTCATTGATTTGGACATATAAAATATATAATTATTATAACCATTAAGATATATAAATAATACATAACAGTAAAAGAAAAAATATATATGACATTATGAAACAAAATACCACAAGTGAGATGCCACTATATTAAAAAAAATTGTTGTAGACACCTACCTGGAATAATCATTGCTAACATTATGTGCTCCCTCTTTATTGACAACCATGGAGAAATGTTATTGTCGATAACAAAAATAGGCCACACCGAGTAAATAGATCTCTTCTTTTCATATGGATTGACACCATCTATTACCAAATAAATCCTAACATTAGAATGTTCTTCTTTAAACTGTGGCCATTTTTCCTCCATATCTCTAACTACAGAATGATATGCAGGCATTTGAAGAATGCCATCTTGAATTCTATTGTGTGCATGAAAATCCATAAATGTGCTATTCTTTTGCACCTAAAGAGTCATTGAAAACGTGGAATAATGGGAATATAATGAAGAAACTAGAGATGAACCTTTTTAGTTACTTGATCGGTTTGATATCTACTAATATGACATTCTGGACATTCTGTTTCAAATTCATGTCGTTTATAATATATGATATGGTCATCAAGGCATGCATCTATTTCTTCATTTGGCATTCCAATTTATTCCATGATGACAGATTAATCTCGATATGTGAGAGGTAAACTATTTGGCGATGGTAACAAAAAATCATCTATCAAGCTACAACAAATTAAAGTAAAAAAGTAGTTAATATAATATATAAATAATATTAATGAAACATGTTTCATCTATATTAATTCTATTAATTATGAATTAACAATGAAATTATCAAAGGATCAAGGATAGCATTTACCATGATCATATGTATGTGATGGAAAATATCACATACCTTAACATCTGTGTGACTTACATGTTTGAAATATCATTCATAACCTTCAAGTTCATTATCAACAATATATAAGAGAAAATATTTGTGTCAGAGCCTTCATAAAGGGGTTCCTATGCCTTCTAAAAATAATTAAATCATGAACCTTATCAAAGTCATCATTTTCATGATGATCATCATAATTATCATCATAATTCTAACATTAAATGTATCATGGATCAATGTATGTGCACTAGCATCTTCAACTATGTCATCAGTATGATCATCATCTTCAATATGATCATTAGCTTGTTCTTCATTATTCATAGCTCCAGGGTCGATCGATGCTTGTTCTGAAAGCACATCCTCTAGGCGATATATTACCATAATATTTTATTCCTCTATAATTACATGAAACCATATTCAAGAGATATTAGTTAAAATAAGAAATATTAAAATGATAGCTACATTTACAAAATCAATCTTTATAATGAAAAACTTACAAATGGACAATAGCCATGTCCCCCCTGAGCATGTCCATATTCCGTACAATGTATTTTGGATGTTGCGATGTTTATTCTACTCCTTTTAAATCCCCTGCAATAATTACATGGATAATATCATTTCCCATCACCCTTTATTTTCAGTCCATCCCACAATCTAGCAATCAATTCACGATTTTTATCGTGTGCAATATTGATATGTTGTCAAAATTTCTAATACCAAGCTTGAATAATGATTATCGATCTTAAAAATCAAGGACCACACTTCACTATTTTTAATCACAGAAATAATTGAAATAATTGTGGATTGGTGTATGTAAAACAGTTCGTGCGAAGAATATAAATTCTGCAAACTATCACATGTATAGCAAACATGTTAGAATACTCCTATTATATAGTTTCTAAAAATAAATTATTGTCAAATATCTGATGCAATTAGGATATTGACAATTGTAATATTGTCATTAGTAATACAATAAAAAAAGTCAAATATTGGACAACTATTGTTGGATTACCGACGATCGTCGAATATTCAATGCAAACTGGAGCAAATTTAAAAACAAAAAACAAAACAAAATCATATTGTGATGCTATATATATATACTGCATTTTCCATGTTTACGTTGATGTCGATGTTTATGGTGATGTTTATTTGATTATGTGGTGAAAATGATGATCATGGAACATTAATTATGTTTAAATGTGGGTGAAAACATGAAGTTGGTATACACTTTTTGCCTATTTTTTGGAAAAAAACTGCAAAATTTTATGTTTTTTCAAATTAAACCCTTTGAAACCCATATCCCCCTTAAGAATTTCACCTTGACGTAAACACAATAGTTTTAGAGAATTCTATAAGCTTTGTAATCATGTTTTTTTGAATTTTTTTTACAAACATACAATAGGACAAGTTTGACGAGCACCAACAACACATACTTTAAATTTTTAGGTCTTGATAATGAGTGACCTATGTGCCCTTCATTTTTTTAGAGATCGTTATTCATTTTACATAAACTAAATGTACGTTCATAATCTACACATATTGTAATTTCCAATGGACTATATGTTGAGGATTTTCATACCTAAACACTGTTTTTTATTATTTTTCGAAATTTAACATATGTTTAAAAAATGTTCTCTTATTGACACATGTTCTTTTCCTCCCATTTTCTTTCAAATGTGACTGTTATCATACAAACTAAAACTAATATTTTGACGAGGATAGTGTAAGGAACATCCCTTTGAGTTTTTCCAAATAAAAAATGTTGTCATTGTGATGATCTTGAATTTTCAATGCGACTCTTTCTCAAAAAATTGTATTCCAACATCACCTTTTCACCCGTGTATTATTATCTATGTGTGTTAGATGATATTTAAATCTATTGGTTGTATATGTTACATGAAGATGTGATATAATGTTCATGACGGTATGTTCATTCTTATTTTTGGCATTATATTAACGATGGCATGATCGCATATATGATGGTGTTTATTTTTATGTTTCTTAGATATTGGCAATGATAATAATCGTATTTTTATGTTTATTTCATGAAAATGATGATGATGCATTTACATTTTTTTAAACATATGGTTATGTTTATGTTAGTATGATGATGTTTATATTTATGTTTATGATGGGATGATCCTGATGTTTATTTTTGTTCATTGTTGAAAATTATTATGCTTGCATTCTTATGTACTAAAAGAACTTTTTAGTATCCAAAAACATCTTGGTCTTTAAATCACCAAGTTTTTATTTCGTCGACAAAAGCATGAAAATTTGCATTGTAAATTATGGATGTTTTGTGACAACTCTATGATTTATGATTGTTGTATTTGTCATAGTGTCATGTTTATAATATTTTATAGTTCATCATAGTATTATGTTTATGTTATAAAAAAATTTATATTTGGTGTTCATATTGTTCTTATCTAATTTCTATAGATACTATAACTTTTGTATTTTTCTTTATAATGTAGTAATATTTGTCATAATATTAAAAATATATAATAATATATTTATTTTGTTGCAACTATGAGCTGAGCATTACGAAATAATATATAACGCGATTTTTAATATGGAAATTATATCTTCATGGTATAATGCTGTGTATCAGTTAATTATATATTCAAATGATCTCACAAAACATAATAAAACAAAATCAAACTTTACCATGTAATATTATTATAATATATGAATATGAACATGACAAAAAAAATGTAAATATGAATATCAATATGACCTATCCATTTATCATTGATTGTCTTAATTTTTTTTACAATAACTCAGTTTACAAAGACAAATATCAAATATATAATCGAAAGAAATACAAACAATTAATTAAAAGAATAAATGTTTTTCTCGATTGTAAACCAAAAAGTTGCATTTTCAAAACTTATTATTTATTATTAATCATGATGATATTAATTATATAATATAGCTTTAGTCCACAATCAAGGAATACATTTTATACCCTCTAAAAATCAGGTTTAAAGTTAGCTAGTGTTCTAAAATTGCAATTAATTATTGATGTAAAATGTTATTATTTTTAAAGGATTGTTGTATTACTTTGCTAATATTTTTTTTTTTGCAAATTTTATTTAATAACATTAGAATATTTTTTAGTTGAGTAAAAGTTTCAAAACTATGCAAAATTTAAGATATCAAATATTCATGTAATTTTAGTTTGTCAATGAATATATCTAACTTCTAAAATAAAATAGATTCATATTAGTTATATAAATTGTTATATCAACATAGGAATATTATATTATAAATTTACATTAATTAATAAAATCTAAATTAATCATATATTCATACACATATCAAATATTTTTAGTGAAATATACAACCATGGCTTTAATTAACAAATCAAAACTACATACCTATTTACAAACCATAAAATAAGGTGAATAAATACTAAGCATATATCTAATTTGGTAACTCCATATAAATTCTTATTATCTCAACCAATTTTAAGATGGAGTTTAACCTTAAGAGCTATAGAGATGCAGAAATTCAATCCAACTTAATTAACATAACATATTACTTAAAACCATCTTTTTTCCTAAATAAGATTCCATACCTACACCTTCGTCCTTAAAAGAAATTTTTTATTTTTCCCATTAAAAAAAATTGCAAACATTATATCAAAATTATCATAAATCAATGCAATTATAATTATTAGCATTATAAATTATAAAAAAAAAACATCATGAAATGAAAAAGTTCAAATATTGATCGAGAAATTAGAGACCATCTTCAATTTTCTTGTAAATGCATTGTTATAAGGACATATATTAACTCATTGTAGATAACCTTAACTTTAATTATAAATTACATTGTTAGCAAGGCAATAAATCATTTGAACATAGGAATATTATATTATAAATTTACATTAATTAATAAAATCTAAATCAATCATATATTCATACACATATCAAATATTTTTAGTGAAATATACAACCATGGCTTTAATTTACAAATCAAAA
>LPNX010631129.1:111284-136876 GCA_001517045.1 Pseudotsuga menziesii
CCAAGGATTTTATACCATTTATATAATAATTTAGCAATTTTTAGGGTGAAAAAGTTTTACCCCATCAAAATTGGGTGAAATAGGGATTCAAAAATTGCAAAATGGCAAATCCTTTTTTTGAGAAAACCTCCTAAAAATATCCCATCGGATGGATTTTTCCCCTAAAATTATCCCTGTCTGCTTCTCTTCTCTAACAATCTCATCGTCCAAGCTCTGCAACAAAAGGAAATGTTAGCTAGGGAAAAGGTAGGGGGGATGAGAGTCCCAATTTCACTACCATAAAAATGAAAAGGATAATTCCCCTTTGATGGACCCCTCTCCCTCTCTTATATGGTATTTTGAAGAGTTAGGGTTGAATAGGGATCAATTACAATCGAAAGAAAAGTTCCAAAACAACCCAAACCACCCCAAATTTGATATTTTTCCATTTTTTAAATATTTTTTTCCACTTAAGGGTATACTTGTGAAATTCCTTCAGAAAATTCACGAATGAAATGAAGGTTTCCTAAGGAAAACTCATGAATGGGTAAAAAAATCCATTTTTAGGATATTTACAAGAATTTTCAAGGATTGGTGTCTTCTGGAAAGTTTTTCCTTAGCACAATTCCTTTCCAATTGTTTAAATAGACGTTAAATATAGTAAAAAAAAAATCTAGATATGGATCCAACCATTCACATGTTTCATTTGAGTGACTAATAGTAAATTTCATGAAGTGTCATCATGTGACAGAAACATGTAAAAGTCGTCAGAGATGAAGAAGTGTTATTTTTTGCTCTAACAAATCCCCCCTAATGTATGAGGTTAGAGGGGAAGAAAATAGAAGAAATACATTATAAAAGGAAACATATGAGACAAAGAATGTAAGATACTGGAGAATATAAGACTGTAGTATCAAAAAAAAGGTACCTAAAAGAGAGATACATGTTAAACTTTTTTATCTCCAAGACATATATGTCCATACACAATAGGATTTAAACAAAAAATCTGACGACATCTGACATAAATTATGGATGTGTCGGATTGTAATGATGAAAAGTACTGTACCTTTCGATTTCTTTTATTAACATTGAATTTTTGACATCCTTAGCATAGGTTTTCCGATGACACATGGAGGATAAGTCGTCGGATATGCGATGGAGTGTCAAATTTGAGATGGCCATTTGTCGAATTTGCGATAGGGACGACCATTTTTTGAATATACGATGACCATTTGTCAAATTTGGGCATGGAAGAGACCTTAAATATGGTCCATCCTATGGTAAAAATGCATTAATACATTGAGTTTGTATTCTAGCACAAGGGTTGGGAAGAGGTTATAGGATCAATATTTCTCTGTTTGTTTTGGCCAATATTTGACACACCATCAATGATTGACCTATAGAATATTCTCCATTATATCGTCTTTGAGGAATATCTAGTGTGCACAACAACGATTATTGGTGAGAGATATTGTATTTTGATGACAAGAGCCAACTAGAAGTGTAGAAAATTTGTAACTGAGGAGACATTCAGTAACACCCTTAGGTTATAGTTGGGATAGCTTATTTTTAGGGGCTTAATCACACATGCTAGTTGAAGTTGTAACAAGGAATTTGTAATACTACTTTTGGTAGAGTTCATTAATAAATCATTGATGGATTTGATTGTGTGCCAAAATGGAAGCACACTGCTTGTGTTTTAGTTTAGCTGACATAGTTTAATGCTTAAATGCAACCCCGTGCTTCTTATGCTCAGTGCACCCATTAGATTTACTTCTCTTTCTTTGAAGAGAAGGTAGGCCCTACCCATAGATACAAAATTGTAGTTTATGTTATAGGTTAGATATTTCTAACACTAGCAATGGAAGTTATACATTTCTCCACCTATATAGACTCAAGATTCTTGTGCAAAGCATGTTTTCCACTTGTATGAGGATAGCCATTTTCCATTTCAATACTTTAAGAGTTCAACAATAAGAGCAACATACTGTTATGCAGCTTGCTTCAACTAAAACCTTGCTAGCTTCTTCCCTATTCACGCCTTAGTATACTTAGTAAAACATGGACTTAATAGAAGGATTCACATAGACATTGTTGGAAATTAATGGATAGTAGTCTAGACATATATATGCCAAAATGAATAGCACTGGAGGGATGCAAGGATGATTTTAAGGACCCCCCCTATATTTATATGTATAAAAATTGGGCAAATCTCTCCGATATATAGGAAAATTTGAAGGAGATTTTATCAATAATATAATATGTATATATATAAAATTTGGTGAATCCTTCATTTTATTATATAATGTTGTAAAATTTTGGCGAATCTTTCATTTTATTATATAATGTCATAAAATCTTGGCGAATCTTTCATTTGATTATATAATGTTGTGAAAGCTTGGCGAATATTTAACTTCATTATTGAAAATTGTAAAAACTGGCATATCTTTCACTGATTTATAGAATATTGTCAAAATAAAAGAACAACAACATTAGTCAAATAACATGAATCACATCATCAACAATAGAACATGTAGACTCACAAGTCACAACAGGAAGGTGTCAGTGAAACACAACTGCACTGACTAGATTCAGGGAAAGTGGGGACTCCACTTGTTATCTCGTCCTTTAATGGTCCAACGGACATGTGGGGACCTAAATCTTGAAAAGATGATAAACTCATATAATCATACATTATGCTCGATCTTCGCCTCCACTATCCAATTATGGTCATGGAGGCTAAAATAATTATGCATTGTAATTATGCCAATTGATTATTGCATTAGATGAATGTTGGTCTTGTGCCAATAGGTATCCTATAATCAATGCATAGGAACCTAGTGCATAGACCATTTTTATCTTCACTTAGATAGGTGGAGCTTGTTTATTTTTTTGAATAACGATAAGTATTTACAAAGAAGATATACAGTTAGCGTAAAAGAATTGAAAAACTGAAGACAATTAATTCATGCAACTAAAAGTTAATAAAAAATATTTTCTCAAATCCTAAAACCAACCTTGTTTCAAGCTACAACAAAGGGTTAAATCAAGCATTGAATGAGAACTAGAATCATTGAAAGGAATTAACACAATATTTAACCAAAATACACACAAACTTCAAAAATCGACAAAATGCTTCAAACAAAAGCAATAAACAAACCATAAAAATTTGTCAAGATATTTGTGCTCAACACCAACATGGTTTCATGTACTTAAATGAGCCCATTCTTTCTTAGCGAAAGTGTTGTCAAATTAGTTATTTATCATTTAATGTTAGGAAACTATCAATGTCAAGAGATAGCTCCTTGTCCTAGCTTTCTCAAATTCTAGCGTCATTTCCTATCAGATACAAGAAAGAGACAATGTAAGAGATAAATATCAAACCATCAATCTTAAAACAAGCTGCATGAAGGTAATGTAGCTCAAATAATCAATGTTACAACAAAAAAGCATAATGTAGAATCTATTTTTACCTAAAACATAACCTCAAATTCATATACATTGATCACCACTGACCAACATAGGTACATGGAACACGTTGACCAAAATAAGGCTAAAGAAGATTAATAATATTAGGCTTCAGAACATGGTTCTCTTGCAAGTAAAATTTAGTCATCCAAGTCTTTCCTTGAGTAGTATTTTAGTAATACTCAAGAATGTTGTTGACCTTCTTTTGTTCAAATTTAAATTCAAATATTTTGTGTAGATCCCGTTATAAATGACTCTCCCCATGAGGACCACCTCATCATATTTGTCATGTAAATCCAAAGTCGAAAATAAATACCTTCAATTCTATCTCCAATCTGTCCAAAATGATATCTTCACTATAATCAATGCATCAACTCTCCCATCTACTATTGTATTTTTGTTCCATAAACTAAGGCATGCCAAAGTACTATGGTTTATTCACATTACCAAGTTTTTGACCGATTTGACTTTAAAAGGTGCACCAAAGAAAATCCTTCAACTCGGCTTACTTTTGAGAAGAACTAACAACTGCCCTTAATTAGCACATAGGTTATCCTCAAAAATGTTGTTTCACTAATCAAGGAAGTCTTCAAAGAGTCCTTCAATATGCTACCAAAAATCAAAACAGTTCCAAATCATGCTACAAAACTTAGCGAATAAGTTCATAATTTCTACTTAATTTTTAAAGTGCTTCCTTTAATCTCAAATAATATATCTAGTATTATAGATGACCTCTTCACAGAACTTGATGGGCGAACCATCAAAATATTCTAGAACAAACACCTGGCCCCAATCACTTATTCATATGCTTTTACTTTCGAGGAATTGTACCTCAGTGGGTGTCCTTGCAAGTTGCCACCTCCACTGTTGAACCACAACTCCATCAATGAGTCTTATTCTTGTCTGAATATTAACTAGTTTGAATATTAAGAAAAAAATGGACAAGAATGGTCTTATTATTCCCTGAAATTCCTAATTAAGTTCTTCAGTTTTCCAAATTATTTTTCGATATGTTAAACCATTCATTTTGAAAAAAACTAACCCTAAAGCAACATCACAAATCCCAAATTACCCTTAAATCCATAATTATGTGAGGGCCATAACAGTCTACTTCACAACCAATGCAATCCTTTCTGCATCAATACTAGTCACCCCAAGACCTTCCTTTTCTCTACCAATGTTGCAAATGTCCAAGGAAACTGGTGGTATACCTTCTTCCCCAAGTAAAAATTGTTATAATACATTGTATAACTTAGCCTCTCTAAAAAGGAAAACAAAAAAAGTACTACTGAGTGAATAGAAATCATAGGAGAAACTAACATAGTGATCATAGGATTCAAGTTTGGTTATTCCTAAAGTTTGGAAAATATAAAATTTCAAAAATTGTTCCTATAACCTTTCTATTTACAATATGTTTCTTAATGAAGGGGTTTTCCTATATACCTTAAAATCATCAAAATTTCATTAAACTAAAATTGTATCATTTGATAGAGAATTTAAAGTTTGAACAATCCATACATATGATAGGTTTTTGTAGTGGCCCGGAATCTACCAACCATATATGAAATGCACTTTGGAGTACCAATGGTAGAGGAAGTTCTCAACACTCTAAATAATAGAGATGATGCACACAAAATGTATCTCATTTTGAATCATTCAGAAGCCAAGGTAGTGTTTGTGGATTATCAATTCTTGGAAGTTACAATGGAAGCAGTGAGGAACCTTTCTCAGGTGACATAGGAATTACCATTGATTATTGTGATCCATGAACTGGACAAATCTAGAGAATAGTATTTGAATGAAGATCATAAAGATATTCTTGATTATGAAAATATTTTGATAAGTGGAGATCCAAATTTTGAGACTCGCTGGCCTGAAGATGAATGGGAAGTTATCTCATTAAACTACACATCAGGAACCACATCCAGTCCTAAAGGTGTTGTGTACAATAATAGAGGTTCCTATCTCATAACAATTGGTATTATTTTAGCATGGGAAATGAATCCTAAGCATGCTTACTTATGGACAACACCCATGTTTCATTGTAACGGTTGGGGATTTCCATGGGACATGGCTGCAAAAGGTGGCACTAGTATTTGCTACAGAAGTGTAAATGTAAAATACATATCTGATGCCATTGCTGAGCACAAAGTCACCCACTTGTGTGTAGTTCCAACAATTTTAAGTATCATTGCAAATGCACCACCTCGTGAAATAAGACCACTTCCTCACACCGTAGATGCTAAACACACTTGCTACTTTTTCACCCTCAAATATGAGTTATGTACTCAAGTAAATAAAGCACCACATGGTTGACAATCTATGTATATAAAAGGAGCATGGCACATCAACTAACCACTTCAGTCTAAGGAGAGCCCAGGTTTTCAACATTTCCACTCCTTATCAACTATAAGCCATCAGTTTTATGAAGGGATTAAGATCTTGCTACAGGAACCCATTATACTATGAAACGAGAACTTTATACTAAGAATGAGAACTCTAGCCATAAAAACGATGATTTTTGCATAAAAAACACAAAAAAAACCCTCCAAATAGAAAAGTGTTGACACCAGTATACACGTTTTTTTTGGGGGGGGGGTAAAAAATAGATCCATGGCCTAAACATGCCATACTGTTGTTTACAAAAACTTTGAAATCAACCCCTAAATTGGAAAAAGATTTCTTTGTTCAAGGGATAAACTACAACTTTTTTGAAACTTGCATATTAAACAAAAACAAATATTTCATAAATAATTTCAGCACTCTAACCATTAAAATCAAATAAATTATGATGTGATTCATAATGAAGTCATATATTAGACCTTACAAGAACAAATTATTCATATAAATTGTCAAAAACTCATTTATAGTTTCAATTACAAACATCATACTGATAAAAAACATCTAAAATTTTTCATGTGAAATTATTTAAACTCATCTATGGGTCTGACCCCATTACATTACATTAAAAAGAAAAATTAAACACCCCCACTCCTAACCATTAAACCCCCAACAACACTACATTTGCAAAATTTAAAACACCCCCCTCTAACCCTCTAAATCCCCCAACAACATTATATTTTAAAAATGACATAATATATTGATATAATGTAATGTATAATATCATATAATGACAGTATTTAAAAAAAATAACATAATATGTTTATATAATATAATGTAATGGCATAAGTGCCTTCGATTGTAATGGCATAATGCCATGACATAATGTGCCTTGGACGAATGCTATTTCAACAACTTATTTTGCATAGAAGAGGTTGTTCTATTTCAGGATGAGCACACTATGACAGAAACCTCATTATATTTAGAAAATGACATAATATATTATATAATATAATGTAATGACCATATTTTAAAAAATTACATAATATGTTGATATAATATAATGTGATGACATAATGTGCCTTGGATTGTAATGACATAATGCCATAATGAAATGACATATTGTGCCTTGGAAGAATGCTATTTCAACACCTTATTCTGCATACAAGAGGTTGTTCTATTTCACAATGAGCACACTATGACAGAAAACTCATTATACTTAAAATAAATAAATAAAAGACAAAATATATTGATATAATATAATTTAATGACAATATTTAAAAAAAATTGGCATGATATAATATAATGTAATGGAATAATGTGTCTTGGATTGACATGACATAATGTAATGTCATAATGTGCCTTGGATGAATGCTATTTCAACAGCTTATTTTGCATACAAGAGGTTGTTCTATTTCATGATGAGCACACTATGAAAAAAACCTCGAATGTGTGTTCAGGAGGATTTGGAAAGGAAAATTAAAACAAGATCACAAAGTCCACAATACCACTGACATTAGATTTTTGTTTCTTGTATTAGTATTATATTCTTGAAATAATGTAATGAATTTTCTATATATCACAAAGTCCACAATACCACTGACATTAGATTTTTGTTTCTTGTATTAGTATTATATTCTTGAAATAATGTAATGAATTTTCTATATATCACAAAGTCCACAATATCACTCTCATTATATTTATGTTTATGGTTTTCATAGTATATTCTTGGAATTAAGTAATGAATTTCCCTGAAGTTGGAGCATGACGACAGCGGTTAATTATGTAATGAATTTCCCCGTAGTTGGAGCATGATGAGAACAGTTAATGGAAATCAATCACAAGTATTGGTTGACGATAGAAACTAAAGGCAATAAATCATAACTATTGTTTGCATTGAATCATATCACAGATTTTTGCTGAATCATTGAGCAAGCTTATCTTTAAATCCTGGCTTGCAGTTTCATTTGTATACATCCTTCTAATCTTGTCCTTCTAATATTCCAATGGCTTCTTCTTCTAGGTCTGCGTCCATTTCTTATACTTCTTATCCCTAATACGATGTTTTCATCAACAATCCAGGACATCTTCGATATTATTTTGAATGCGAGGCATAAGCTTCAAGCTTCTGCAACATAGGTTAATCTAGATGCTCTAGTGGATAACAGATTAAGCATTAATGTTTATTTAACTACCTTCTACTTTTTTATATTATTTTGAATACAATATCCAAGCTTCTACAACATAAGGTTAATCCAGATGTTCTGGTGCATTACAAATTAAGAATTAGAGTTGCTTAGTTAAATGATATTGCCCTATCTAGTATGTTTCTTCATTAAATGAAATTGTAATGTTCTGTGTTTTTGTTTCAATGAAGCATGGGATGAGGGAGGCGGGAGCAGAACTCCACTCCCTTCACCACCAAAGATACGCCCCTCAATGGTGGCGCGATTCTGAGAATCACACCACCATTGAGGAGCGGCTCTTTGGTGGCCAAGGGAGCGGAGCTCCATTCCCGCCTCCCTCGTGCCATGCTTCATTGAAACAAAAACACAGAACATTACAATTTCATTTAACGAAGAAACATACTAGATAGGGAAATATCGTTTAACTAAGAAACTCTAATTCTTAATTTGTAATGCACCAGACCATCTAGATTAACCATATGGACTCAGTTGGAGTGGTACTACGAAAAGTAGCCCCATGAGCACCAATTGAACCAAAAGAACTAGGCCAAGCATCCCCATCAAAGGAAACACAACCAGCTTCATTCCCAACATCCCTAGGACAAGCAACAAAAGCAGCAGTCCCACTGCAATGGGACTAATAAGGAGGGGCTTATAATACCTTAAGGACCTTAAGGTAGTCTAGAGTGAAATTGGAGAGTGAAAAGGCCCCATGATGAATAAGTAAGAGAGTATGTTACTAATAAATAATTATGGCTTAACAGCTCTTCATTGAGGCGGGGGAGCCACTACTGAGGAAATATTGATGAACTCAGAAGTTGGAGGGACTCAACTTGGCTTGGCTACCAGGCTCAGCTTGGGCTTGTGGGATTGGATACTAGAATGGAATACAGGGATGGCTGGGCCACTGGGCTGTAGGGATATAGTCATAACCAATAAATGGATGTATGAGCAGTGTAAGGTGCATCCAATAGAGAGAGGAATATGGTCTACTTTGTGGTTTCTTATGCTATGGGATCTGAGCACAGGGTAGGGCAGGGGATAGAGCAGCAGCAGGACAACAGGAGGTATGTGTAGAAGGTCATATTAGTTGAAATTTACATTATACTTACACTAGGGTAAGCTATCCACCGGAAATTACTTAATCGGGTCGGTCATAGAGAGGGGAGACCAAGCAAGATCTCCTGGGTGGATGCACCCTTATTGATCTATTCTTCGCGAGGGCCTATTTACTTATTCCAACGTTAGATCAAAGGGTGAAATAAAAATCCATCAGCAGCCACGAAAAGAGGGAGAAAGGTTTGAGGGGGCACCCGTTCAGTTCCAGCTACTCTACGCCACCTTCTCACTTGTTAAATTCCCAAACCTTTTCTCAATACTCTTCGTGCAGACAAGGTAGTATAATCAATTGGAGAGTGTTCTACTCCTTCTTTATGAGAACTCACTTTATCGTCATCATAAGTATAGAAGCTACAAGTTTGGGAGGGTTCCATGGATTTTTTCCATGAAAAGAACTTAGCCTTCAACCCCTATTTCGCTCACCCTCTGAGAGTGTTTGTTTTACACAAAGATGTAGGTGGCTTTCATAGAAAGGAAGAGATAATGTTCCTATCCTATTAGCCCATTGACGGGGAGGACTCCTTCACCGATCAGGGTCAGGAGTTTCCAAAATGAGAAGTCAGAGGATAGGTTGACTCAGCTGGCTGATGAACTCCTGTGGTTCCATGGGATAAATAACCAACAAGATATCTTCTTGCCACGCTGCCCTTTCATAACCACTTTTGGGGCTCCACTGGCAATCTCTTTTGAGCAAGAAAGTCACGGGGTATAGATATTGATGAATAAAGAAGTCCCAGGAGGATATACCAGCTCGAAACTCAGCCAATTGACTCGTCCGATTTCCTGTCAGGAGAGGGAACTAAGAAATCAAGTATAGTAGTGTGCGACTCTCTATCAACACCTTGCACAGAGTGGTTCTCCTCTACCTTGTGCCACCCAACGGAGTCTTTCTAGCAGTTCTCCAATTTCTTTGTCCTCAAAATCTACCCAATGGGAAAGTTAGGGTTTCAGTGTCAATGAGAAACCTGTGAAAGAAGAGCGCTTTCGGATGAACTGCATGGGGCTTAGAAGTTCACTAATGATATGGATTCCTTCATCCCATCAGGATATGGCAAAAGGAAATCGACAACTTGCTATGCGGCGGCAGGAGGGATCGGATCCACTCCTGCCTCCCTCCTGCCGCCGCTCCCACCTCCCTCCTGCCGCTACATAGCAAGTTGTCGATTTACTTTTAATGAAGAACGCATGTAGTGTACCAATATCAGATCAATTGGTTCTAATCAGTACATTTAATTGTTGAACATTATTGATGCTGCAGCCCACGCTTTGGGATTGCTATTTTTGAGTCCATATTTGCAGTCTGTGGCTTCAAATTTCGCGGGTGGAGTCAACTTCGCTGCGGCAGGTGCAACTACTCATGACACCGATTCCTTCATTGCACCCATCTCTCTCATTGTTTAGATCAATCAGTTCAAGGTTTTCAAGCAACAGGTGCTCGCTAGCATCAACGCGCATGGTAGGTTAATTATATTATGTAATATTCGAGTTTTGAGTAATGAACTGAATTGTATTGAATTGAGAAATGATGGAATACTATAATTACAGGTCCTCTAATTTATCTTCCAAGTGCTGAAGCATTCAAGAGTGGAATATACACAATAGATATCGGGGGAAATGACTTCAGCTACGCATACATGAAGCTCAAACTCACGCTGGACCAGGTGAAGGAGACAATTCTTACAAAGGTTGCGAGGTCTATTGTAGGAGTTGTGCAGGCTCTGTACGATGAGGGAGCAAGGAATATTCTGGTGAGGGATGTGGAGCCTCAAGGGTGCGGTCCGTTCTAGTTCACGTTTTTCCCCCTCCTTCCAAGGACTTCGATAAGCATGGTTGGTTAATTTCTTATAACAACGCAGTTCTCCATTTCAACACAATCCTCCGATATCAGCTCTCCTCCATCCGCAAACAACTGAAAGGTGCCAACATTATCTATGTCAATACATACGACATTATTTATGATTTCTTCGCCAACCCCTCTAAATATGGTAAGTGCTATAAGCGTACGAATTGTTGCAAATTTTGAGTAGACTTATGTAAAAATATCACATATAAACATTTTTTCTGATCTCTATTTCTGTATAAATGCAGGGTTCAAAGCCACCACTACAGCATGCTGCGGAGTAGGAGGCAGGTATAACTACGACTACGCCATACAGTGTGGATCCAATGCTATCATTAATGGGACAATTGTGAAGGCAGTTTCCTGCTGAAATCTAGCCTCTTACGTCAACTGGGATGGGGTCCATTGGACTAACGACGCCAACAAGATCCTCACCAAACAAATTTTGAGTGAGAACTACTTCGAGCCATCCTTTCACCTTGCGAGCCTTTATGATCTCCATTCAGGAGCCTAGAACGATTTCCATTGTGTTTGCAACATTGACCCGGAAGTTTGCGCTACATATTTACAAAGGCTATCACTATTTGAAAGTTTGATGTATAGATTTACAAAAGCAATCAATGAAAATAACAAGGGGAGAGGAGCCACCATCGTTTTTACTCCTTTTTGCTTAGCTTAATTCTTTTGGAATTTCATTTCATCTTTACCCTTTAAACTATTTTTTTTTTGACGTTTTGAGCTTTCATCTTTCTGATCACAAAATTTTTATTAAAAGCACTATCCTTCAACCATGAGGATAGAACTCTTTCTATTAATAAATTTTTATTACAGAATTTAAATAAAGCTTAAAAAATTGTAAAGTGCTGATTGGCATCGATTTCTATGAAAAGCTTGATTAATTTTTCAACTAATGTACTCTAAACAATTGTCCAGTTGAAGTTTGCAAAATCTGTTCCAAATTATGATGTTTGATACCATATCATCTCAATATCATTTTCACGCTATTTTTTGGGGGGCATTTTACTGGAAAATGGAGAACTTGAAGTACAATGTTTCATTTTTAGGTTATTTCTCCTTAGGATTTTTACTCTTAAATGCAGAACTTGAAGTGAATTGTCATAAGCTTATTACAATGTTTTAATTTTTGTATTGAGAATAATTAAATAAATACATAAATGTTTATATATATATAAATTTATTTTTTTAAATATATAGTAAAATTAACTTTATTAAAAAATATACTAAAACAATTTAATAAGAAAAAAACTAGATACCTTTTTGCGCTTGACCATCCAGATTTAAAATGAATCTATGTTTCTTAATGTCTATCACATGGGATGGTCCTCCACTATTTGTCTTGAAGTGAAATGTAAAGTTCTCTCACATTGCCCAGATGTTATTTTAGTGGAAAATAAATTGTAACAAATGGAAAGAAAATATGAAAAATGTGTTGTGGAAGATGAAGGGTTGTACATCGTCCAACTTTTCTTCCATGATCTTGATGGTTACATGCTCGAAATTTGCAACTATGAGAATTGTCTTGTTATTTTTGTGTCCTCTTATGTGAGTTAAACCTCTATGCAGTTTGCTTTGGCTCAATCTAAGCCAAAGGGGAGATCCTTAGAAATCACTAGGTTCAAATGAATGTTCCTGTACCACAAGTTGACATCGTTCATTTAAGTTATTAGCTGATTTCTTATTACACAACTATATTTTGGGAAGTTCTTTATGGTGTTTACTATATTTTGTGACAATAATGAACATGGCATCATGGCAAACAACATAAAAACAAAATTTAAAATATATAATTTTAATAAAAACCTTTTGCTTAGTTCTATTTACTATATTTTGTGATAATAATTATGTCTATTCGCAAAAATAAAAGCATTGAATAAGTTAAATTGGCCATTTGGATTCATTGGGTAGATATTTTCGACATGAATAGAGATCATGAAATAAGCCGAATGAATACAATTGTAATAAAAACCATGGATTTGCTCCATTTAGTATATTTTGTGACAATAATGAAGATGGCATCATTGGCAAGAAGCCATTATATCAATTCACAAAAATAATAGCATTGAATAGGTTGAATAGCTCATTTGCATTCATTGGGTAAAAATAATTGGACATGAATAGAGATCATGAAAAAAGTTGAATAAATGGATTGAATAAGTTGAATTGGTTATTTGCATTCATTTATATTGACCTTGTTCAATTTAATGTAGTATCGATGCAAATTTTTTTTAATGTAGTTTTTTTAATTTTAGTGAAACACTTGTGCAGAAGATGTTAAAAGAGCTTCAACCCCTATTAGGAGGGATGTTTGTAGAGGAGCACTTTGGGCATATTGAAGACATAGATTACCTAATGGAAGAGGACCTTTATGTCCATGAAGAAATCCAAGCTCAGAAAATTCCAATTTCGATGAAGAATTTGGCTTGCATGATATTGTTGGTTAGTTTCATGTCTTGAAGAAAATGTGAACTTTGACAACTTTTTGATAAGATATATTGGTAATGTTTTGACTTTCAGACTTTATTTTAGAAATAAAATTTATATATATAATGTTTTTAATATGTTATATATATATGGTATTGCTTTTCTTGAATTTATGTGAATGGTCACTTTTTGGAAAATAATATAAAATTGTATCATTTTTATACAAAAGATCTCTCAAAATCCATTAATTATGACTTTCAATGTATTTATTTTCTCTAAATTTTTTCAATTTTGTCAATAAAAATGTCTTTTTTTGTCCATAAAAATGTATTATTTTAAATAAAAATTTGCAAAATGTATATGTTTTCATTATAACATGCTTCTAATTGTATGATATTTTGTTAAATTTATAAAAAAACACTTGAAAATAGAAACTAAAAATATTTTAGGACAAAGATGATTCAAATGCCACAAAAAATGCCTCAAAATGAAAATGTGTGATACTGGTATCAACCCTTTTTTAAATGAAGGTAATAATAGCTACTAAAATTAGGAGAGAGAAAAATGAAAACTGTGTCGAGTTCTTGTTTCATAGTATACGTGGTTCAGGGTGTTTTGCATCGGAATCCACACACATCGTTGCATTCTCCAAGCTCTACATTACAGTTCTTCATTTATTTCTTTCAAACAAACTTGAAAGAAGGTGACTAAGGGCCAAAGGACATGCAAATTTCTACTTGGAGTACCATACTACAAGCCATATTTTCACGCACATAGTCATTAGAGAGGAGGTTCACAAATAGTAGATATCAAAACGAGGTGTGTTTCTCAGTCTGTAAGGAAGAAATGTTACAGTCCTTACGATGGGATTTTAAAGGAGGTGTCCTCCCAGATCTGTGCAGCAGATATGATCTAACTCAAACATCACTAGCCTTGTTAGTTCATTTTCAGGTTGGAAATTGCATCATGCATTTTTCTATCAGCAATCATTTTGCACCCAACCTCTTTAGCATTAATAAATCTATTAGCAATCATTTTGCACCCAACCTCATGGAGAAGCAAATAATTGTCTTCCTTCAAATCTTTCTTGCAAGACTAGATATCTCTATCGTCAGCAAGAGAGACAATGGTAGAGACATCAACTTGAGGAATCACATCATCTTTCTTAATGTTCTCAAGAGTATTAAACATGAATCGACACCGATCCTTTATTTTTTCACACTCCGATGTTGGAGACTCACCAATATACCCTAAATGCATTTCCTTCTGCTGCATAGCAAGTAAGATAGGAGGAGGAAGAATAAGACCCTATAAAATCTGGGAACCATTTTGTTCAGAAAAATGATGCTCTCTTTTAATTTATAAGTTCTGAAAATGAAAAAGTGGCATCCATACATAATCAATAGGAAAAATATGAAGAAACTCTGTAGGGGGGTTCCCTTTTGGTGAACAAATATTTGAAAATGTTTCAACAACGAACTCCAAAAGGTCCATAGCAAATCTAATGCATAATATTTGGCATGAAATTTCATATCTTGACATGTAAAGGTTGACAGCAGAATACCAATAACATCATAATTATACCATACACAAGATAAACTATTGAATGTGGGAAGAATAAACTTGGAAAAATAGTATGCAAATTGGAAACTAAAAAATGAAACTGATGTCAAATTTAATCCCATCTAGCATGAGATGAAGCTATCTTACTCCTGAATCATTTCCCATGTTGCACAAATGCTTCTGCATCATGGCCATTAACTACATGATGTAAACCAAACACCAAGTTAAAGGATTATCAGTTGCAAATGCAACACTATCTTGAACATTGTTTTTGAGTGACATGGTACTAGCAAGAAGCGGACTTAGAAAGTTCAAGTTGATGGTATTTGTTTATTTCCACTATCTTGACCATTTTTTTTTATTGACATGCTACAAGAAACAAGTGGAATAAGAAAGTTTAGGCTGATGGAAAAATTTATATTTTTCGTTTATCTATTATGATATGTACATGTTTGGAAGAAGAAGAGGAGTTGTGGTATCAGCTTCACACATTTAGCACAGGAAGATGAGATGAAATATTTTCCAAATTATGGAGGCATAAGTCATATTGTATTTGAGAATAGGTTTCATGCATTATACCCTTTTATAAAGGGATGACATTGATGCCTATGTGCTCAATTTAGTGAATGATTACAAAAAGTAAATAAGAATCCAATTATATGAAATCATTTCTAGAAGATAATGAACTACACATATGCTTAGTGAACTGCACAGATTCTTACAGGAGAGTAGAAAACTATAATGGTAATGTAAAAATATTGTTGCAGAACACATATGACTATCAAATAAATAAATAAAGATTCTTCTGTGCAAAATAAGAAAGGATACATTCTACAAGGAACTGTAATGTGATGGAGGATGTCATTTAATGGAGGAAGAGAACCAAGCATTTTAACACTATGGTCCTCCTTGAGTTCACTAGTGAATTCATTCGAATGGCAACACCTGAGCTGCATTGTTAGTTTGAAGGGTAACACCCACCTGTTGAATTGAACTTGTAAAATAATGGCATCAGCTTTCTAGTATTATTAACAAAACAAATATAAGTTGTATCTTGCAGTAGTGTTTTTTGTTATGAGAGGACTTAAATAAATCCATTTCATTTGTCTTGCGATTAAGGCATGCTACAGAACCTGACCATATTCCATCCTCTATGGTGGAGCCACTTTTTAAATCATAGAATTTTGTTAAACAACAAATATATGAATCAATATTCGATAAGAATTCAAAGAATATTCCATTTAGTGCCACTAAAATGTAATGAATGAAACATTAAGTATTGAGAAAAATGAACGTCCATATGAAAATGATATAATGCACAAAATACACAAATCTTCTGTAAATATGTTCAACGGCACTTTCTGGATAATCCACTACAAACAATCATGATACATTTTCACATTGCATTCATTAGTGGACAATGTGATAATTAAAACAACATTATTTATCATGACAAAAATTGAACGTAATGAACTGCTATTGAGCCAAGGTTCTTACCATTTGAAAAGTGAGATGGTATTGTAAAGTTAGTAATAAACCCAAAAGAAACTTTGCTCTTTGATTTTTTCATAGTAAGCTTCCTTGAAGCTTGATATTTTGTGATAGAAAATCACCTGTTCCTAGCAAATGCATAAGACTGAAACCCAGGAAAGAACACTCTTCAGATCTGTCTGAACTAATAGGCGATGATATTAGTGAAGGTTGGTTAGAAATAATGCAAAGGTTAGGTATGATTTGTGGGTGTTCATTCAAATAAGAATTGCTAACATTTGGATCAAAGAAATCTGTGGAGTGTATATCATTTTGAACATCCATATCATTTTCATTTTCTTTAGGGTAAATTCCATTCTATGTGGATATTTTTAAAGGGAGAAGGGAAAAACCTAAAACTCAAAAATTATTTTTCATGGAACTGAAATAGTTTTTCCCAAGCAATGGGACAAAACTCATATAAAGTGAGAACTTTTCAAGGATTTAATTGATAGCAATGAAGAGACCTAAAATACTATACAACACTGACAAACTCTATAAATTCTAAAAGTTACTATTGGTTCCAAGCACTATCACTACAACCATCAAGTCTTGACCTCCTCCCTAGATGATTGCAGTATGAAATCCCCTTCAAAAATAAATTTCAAACCATAATATCGCAATGGAAGGAATGCAAATATTGGTTGTTCAAGTTAAGGTACAAACTCTCCTCTACAGTCCTAACATAAAATGAAGGCCATATCAATTTTTGTGCTTTGTATGCCATGCTCCATAGTACCGACATTCAACTTCCAACTCACCACAAGCCAAGTAGTGCTTTTCTTACCATGTGAAACCTTTACTGGGACATTACCAATGTCCTCTCTTTGCATTATCATCAAAGAATTTGTCAGACTATCCATAACTATGATGCAATGAAGAGGACAAAGAAATAATAATAATGATGGATGAAGATCTACAAAATTTGAAGCCACTGACCTCATTTCTATTCCTTCCACAAGCGATCCTTTGAAAGGAAGGAACTATGCATGTTTCCAAGCAGGACCCTATAAATTCTCATTACCAGTGGCTATGCTTTATGTGAGAATCAAAATGCTTATTGTATGCCTAAATAAGCTCGCAGAATACTTCCTGCCTTTAGAGACATACTAGACAATGCATCTAAAAATGGATTAGAGAGCCCTAGTGCTCTATGGTCGACTGGGATATTCATACTGCATTATTGCATGGAGGAACATACTCCTCTATCATAGCATCTTGCCACACCTTCTCTTTAACTACTTCATCTCTGCTAGAAAGTGATAGAAGACAATGATGCAACATCTCTCAGAAATTTCTTAGGAGTATTAATCACCCAAAACGTATATTTAGGTACTCTTACTTATTCTTGTGCCTCTTAAAATGTTTGGGTAAGCCATCTTGGCTTCCTAATTGATCTGGATGGTACTAAATCCTCTAGCATCTATTCCTTCAATTGAACCTATCTGAATTGAATCTGATGTTTCTTCTTTCTGATCAGCCATTGTGAAATCATGATTATCTCCCTCCTTAACCTTTACTTGAGGATATTGAGAGTCAAGACTTCAAGGACCATCCATCCTTATCAAATTTATCATCTCAAATTATTAATTTTTTCCACCCTACTGGAATACAGATTCAATAATCCTTCGAGGTCCCACTGTAACCAATAAATATACCCTTAATGCTAAAGGGTTCAAACTTAGTCCTCTTTTTTCCAAGCACATGAGTATAAATAGCACAACCAAATATACAAAATTGTGATACCTTAGGTTTCTCACTAGTAAGGGGGGCCCTACTTCCTCCTATTTGACACTTAGCCCAAAAATATTCATGTATATGGTTGTTGTACATTCTCCTCGAATGTAAAGGAGAAGAATCCAACATGAATAAAAAGGTAATAAGGAGGAAGAGCATATAGAAAGGGTACCTACTGCAAAATGTATAAAGACGCCAAGGCCTGTTTACAAATATAAAGTGTATTTTGATGTTAATTACTTCAGGAAGTCTTACCAAAGGGGGATTTAATAAAAGAATGATGCACACTAAGAATAAGTTAAAAAGGGAAGTTAATGAATTGAAAAATGAGTAAAATATCCAAAGGTGTCAAGAAGGGATACAGGTTTTTCTGAAAGCGATTGAACATGAAAAATCATTTTAATCATCCATAGAGTGTGATGATGGAAAGTCATGATAGGAGAAACATAAACAAGTTATGGATGAAGCAGGTTCTTATAAAAAGGCCATTGGGAAATTTGAAGACAGGGAGGATAAATGGAAATAGATGGAGGAGTAGCTGCAATTCCTAAAGAAACAATATGCAAAGGATGGCCAAACAATATGCAGATGCAGAGCCACAAAGGCAGGCCGACAGAATACAAATCATAAAATCAAGGTTAGAAATCTAGAGGCTGAGTCAAAATAATTTTAGGTTAAGGATGGATAAGGGATACATGTGTCATCTAGCTCATGTGATGAGTTCCTACTCACAACCTTCTATTGTGTATGTTGTGTATCTTAAAATTCAATTCATTTCTCTCTTGCTTAGGGATTTTGCAACTGATTGCATGTGTTTTGTGGATACTAATACTAGTTCAGTCTACTGTACCAAGTTTGTACTGAAGAGGATACAAATTTGTTGTGTGAAGGATTTCTTCACAATCTAGCAGTATCTGATGTTGGTAATTGGGACCCCAATCCCTTGGTTGGAGATGTGTGGTTAAGAGCCTTTTTTCCTTCATGAACAATAAGAACACGTGGTACAAAACTTTATCTTTTGTAATGAACAAGGAAAAGATGGAGGGAATACATTTTAGGCCTGAACCTTCTCATCAAGAATTGTATGAGCAAAAGCTAACAAATATGGAATAATAGGATTTTATTTCTATTTTTTAACACTAATTAGTCATAAACCATCTCTTCTTGTGAAAAATAGATTTGCCTAAATAGGTTGCAAACAATTCTCTCTATTCAGAGTAGACAATTCTATCTTCATAATGAACAATGCAAGAGAGAGCCATTATCCATAGAGGCTTTTTATACGGCTCTAGATAGAGTCCCTGGGTACCTTGACTATTTGAAAACACTCAGGGTAAAATGGATAGGCCTCATATTTTCTTTTCCAATATTATGGGAAAATCCAAGAGAGGAGGATGATTTAGGATATGGAGAAGACATCATCGAATTTTTGGGCTTGAGAAGAATTAAGGAGCAGGGACAAGAAGATAAGGACTGGAGTAAAAACTACTTACTCACCCAACTACCAGAGGAGAGTTATCTTGGGTCTTCAGAATGAGTTGCAGTAGGGACCTGCAATCCCTTCAATTGGGGGAAGATGTTGGGTTCAAATATTACCCTCTTTTTTAGTGTTCATATTCAATATTCCTATCCTTTTTGTGTCATATACCATCTGATACTACAAAAACATAGGGTGGCTTAGGACTATTGATCATAGAGGACTTAGGGCTCAGGAATTACTGAAGATAGGAACCATTCAGGAATCCAAGTTAGGATGATCCATTAAAGGAGGAAGGGAGGAAAAGCCAAAGCAATATTCTAACGGAAAGGAATAATAATAGGATTATGTTAGGCCTCCGAAAGAAAGGTAGTACTCCTAGATTCCAATATCTATATACGTCGCTTCGAACACCTTGCTCGAAAAGAAATATCTACATCAATACATTGTATATACATATTATACTGGATAGAGAAGTGAAACTTGCATATTTTGAACAATGAAGCTTAAAAGCAGTATCTCTTACTGTAAGGCAGTCTCTAAGGCTGGGCCTCCATGGAACTAAGTGCATGGACTAAGCTTGTGTATGTCTGAAGGCTAATTGCCATGGAATTGACTATATGGCTTTAACTCTACTATGGAATAGGGGCATGGGACTAAGGCTAATATCTTAATGATTTTGTTTCCATGGCACTGGGGCATGGAAAAAGAGAAAGCTTGTCTATGGTTTTAATTCTTTCTTCTCTAGCTGAACTAATAGAGATAGTGAAATCTATCTCTTGTCATTCTATCAGAATGATTTAGACAACAAATTATCTTGCCACTAAGCACCACTAGAGAGATAGATTTTTTGTTCTCCTAGACACCAATATCAAAACATACTTTTGGAAGGTTGTATAGGATTTTAATGGAGGAAATACCAAGGTACTTATTTACATAGAACTAGTGCACTATATAGAGACTATACTTTTCTTTATGGAACACTTATCTTATGCGAGAGCTTAGGAGACTATTTTTCTTTTTCTCTTTTCAACAGGGGACCTAAGGTGAATGGTGCTCTATTAAAGCTCACATAGAGAGTAGAGATAGAGAGCTAGAGAAGGAGTTAGCTTTTGAACGCGGGAGTTATATAGAGAGCTAGAGGAGTTAGCTTCTGAACTCAAGAGTTATATAGTGAGCTAGAGGAGTCAGCTTTTGAACTCATAATATTGAAGACTAAAGTATTGAAAATACCAAAAATCATGAGTGGGTAATCTCCTGCATACCCTAGTTTTTCTTTTTCAATAACAATTAATTAGAAATTATACCAATCATAATATATTATAGTGCATATTCAGTATTAAAATTACAAGATCAAAGCTACCCAATTTTTTAACTAATTATAAAAATCTACAAATATATAAAAAATTATTTAACACATTAATATTTATGACATCGCATATTGTGAATTATGCCACAGTTTTATGGAAAATTTAATAACATGATTCACGGGCACTTTAATTGTTACGGAGAGAAATTCCTATAGCTTGGGGTACCACAACAGACAGCTTGACTCCAGAAATCAATCCTTTCCTATATGTAAGAGAAACCAAATAACTAACACTAAAGGATCTTTATTTGTACCTTATTCCGGGCAATTGATGTAGATCCCCGTTGAGTTTTCCAAGTTTCACTTGAATTTCTAAATTGCTTCCTCAACATTCAATAAACAAGACAAGCACACTATATATAGTTGTGTTAGCTCTACTCTAGCATATATAATCAATAACATAGAAGCATTTGAAATCATCCATGAATCAAATATTCATTCAAATACACATTATTGGACAGTAAAAGATATTTATATTAATATAAAACAAAGATTACAATAGAGACAACCTCGGTCAGCATGTTTGTGAATCGGAGAAACTGAGTCCCGCACTTGGGCCTCCACCACTTCAATCCTCCATCTATCAATAGCAAGCTCACAAGCAAAAGGTAAGCTTGGGAAGAACAAAAAAGTGCTCCAAGGGACAAAGGGATGCAGAATCAAGTATAAGCTCCGGCAACAATGGACTATAGTTTCATTGCTCTCAATTTCTCATATGCCTTCAATGTATCCAAAGTGTTCCTTATATAGCTCTTCAATCGGGTAATGAAAGGTTGAATTCGAGTGATCTCAAAGAATATGGAACGCCAGGAGACAAGTGAGTCGGATCCACATCAAGGAAAACTCCAAAATAATTTGGCCTTTTGCACACATCCCAATGTACGTGGTTTAAGGGTCAAACCCGCATATATATGCGAGAAAGGGTTTAAAAGTCGCATATGGAAATTTTAGCATATTTTTAGGGATGATCTTGGAAACATCAAAGGAACAAAAATGGTCCATGGGGTCTAAGGAGTCTGTAGAGGAATAGGGAAGGCCATAAAAGTGTGATTCACCATGTGTGGTAAAATTAGCTATAGTAGATGCCCCCTAATGTGTGAGGCCAGAGGGGTCATACGATGACCGAAATACATTATAAGTCCAACCTAGAAGTGGAGTGATGAAGAACCCAGTGGAAGAACCAACCATCCAATCAGCACTATACAATGATACAACTCTATACATAAATGCAAATAGATATATCATTCCCAGATACATAAGAGTACAATGGCCATGAATAGGAATGATACAATATGACATATGTGGTCATCACCACGTACAATATACATATATAAGAATCTATATGATAAATATATACAAAGGATCATGATCTCCATGAAGGATGAATATATATAATGGATCAAGATCTCCATAATGGCTGGAAATGTCTGACATATATTGGAATCAAGTCACAAGAGCTAAAATCTCATGAACACTGGCACGATCAAGGAGGTAGCAAATATTAAGAGATGGCACCAATCTGGAAGTTCTTCTGCTCACACTGCTACGAGTACATGTCCTACTATGTGAATAGAGGTGTCAAGGTCGAACATAGTAGTCCATCATCTGGTTATCGGTCATTGATGTATACTGTTAACAAACGCGAGATAACCCACCGATAATGATAATGGAAATCAAGGTACTAGAGTGCAAACTAACAAGCATGAATAAATGTCTTGAGGTCCAACACTTGAGAGAGTCCATCGATCAGGGGACATTGATGTATTCCCACAAAACTGTCGATGGCGAGAGAACCTACCACTGACAACTGGAAGTCTCAAGGCACTCAAAAATGACTCTAGATTCCAATCCTAGAATAAATGATCTGAAGTCGATGGGTTGAAATCCGTTGGAAAGAGGGTAGTAAGGCATCCCCCATCATCTAACATGAGGTTCTTAGCAAAGCTGTATAATGTGGAAGGAATCGATCATAAGGTGCATGAACCAGTAACTGTACTAGGAATGGTCAACATGTAAAGTCAAGATAACTGAGGAATGGCCAAATCAGGCTTCAAATTCCTTTGAAGAAGAGCATAAAGGTGAATGGTGACTGAATGTAGGTAGCATAGACTCAATATGAAAAACTGGAACATCTCTATGACATAGGAGGAATCGACAAATGATCCGTATAGACTAGAAACTTAACCAGTCGATGCAGATAAACTTAGATAAACAACTATAGCTCCTAAATTCAAACTACTAACCCAACCAATAGATGTGATATACAATGCTTTGTTCAAAGGAAACACGACTCAACTGTTGCCAAAGATAACATCTTTTCTTGTCTAGCTTTTTAGTTTTTTAATTTTTTTGGACTTTATCATATATTTTGAAAAGCTTGAAAAAGAATAAAAGTTCTTTATAGTTATATACTAGGAGCAGATGAGTTTCAAGGGGCAAAAAAACTAGTTCCAAGCAGTGGAGAATACCCATGATTAATGCAAGGACACATGTGTAGGATAATGACACTCGAGAGAAAGTCCCCTCCTGGTAAAAAATCGGGAATCAAGATGCAAAAGATATGTAAAATGTCTCTGCGTGGCTATACATGAAACAATCTTGGGCTATATGGCTAATAACCAAAGTCAAGGAAGCCAAAATAAGGCTCAATAAGGCAAGCAAAACTCACAATAATGCAATTACAACTTGACGTAAGGGAGTCCCAGGGGAATGGCTAGCATAATGTTCAAGAGGAGTATGAAGCTCTTGCTCAATGACATGGCGAGACTAAAAGGGACTCCTAGACCTAAGAGAGGACTCACGACATGGGTACCAAATGCAACAGGGAGCTAACTAGGACACCCATGTATAGGAAAGCTCACCATTCTCACAATACCACTTATAACATTTGCATGAAGGCTCTGTGACATCATGGAATGGGTCCATACCTAAGGTTAAGATGAAATGGTCATAAGGCCATGCAAAATGCAAGCAGATGTGAAATCCTAACCTGCATGCTAGTTTAGACATGATACATGTGATGGGCATGAATGGGTCGAAACCTCGAAGAGAGTGTACAAAAACTGGATCCTACATGACAACCATATTAGTCCAAAATAAGCCAAAATAGTCAATAAAGAATCCAAACTATAAGGAATAGGGAGGAATGATCATGACAAATAAATTCAAAGGAAACAGTGCGGTGGATGATGTGCCATAAAAAGGAATGTAAAGTGTAGACCCAACGTTCATGGATCCACTACCACCCCAGTGAGGGTGACAACCGAGTGAAGGGAATAAAAATCCTCCACAAATGGAGTAGAGGATAGAATATGACCATTCCCAAATATATGAGTATGGTAAGGGGTTGTGATGGCCCCAAGTCTGACACCATGGTCCGTATTAGGACCAAGGATGGGTGATAGGATACCAGGCATGAAGAAAATAAAAGGACCCAAAATCAAGAGAGCATAAATATATTCAAGTAACCGCGATCCCAAAGGCATACTAGCGCACAAAGAGAACAATCCTAAGAAAATATATAGCCAAATATAAGCAAACCAAGGGGAGGATATGTGAGCTCCTGAATGCAGCAAGTATGTCTCAAGTAGGAGAGGATTGAAACTCCGACAGTAGAAGCAGAGGAATGTAACCAATTATAGTGGCCCCCTCAGCTTCAATGCATATAGTGACTATACTGTCCGACCCCTACTTGGCCAGGACACCTGTAGAATAACCTTTGCGAAGTACCCCCTCGATAACCTAGGTATGGAAACTAAGGTCACCTCAATATAATCAATGCTCGGCAGACAGTCCCAGGCTGGATTGACTATATAGGTAGGGTAGAAAATCCTGAAACTCTTGAAAGAGCCCCCAGATACAAATAAAATCCTGTAAATATCTCTGGTGCTACTCAGTTACAACTGTTAGAATAATCAACCCATAGTATTTACCCACTTAGACATTATTCCATTTATTTTGTCTTATTTGCCTAGTCCATGAGTCCCACCATGTGCAAGTTGTCAATTGCCTATCCATAGAGGTCAAACTTTCCATTATTGACTCATGGAGTGCTTTGGAAAGTCCTGGGAATCAAATCTGCTTTATTCCTGGCCTCCTAGGTGCCCTTCTGCTTTTTCTACTTTGTTGACTGCTTTTCCAGTTTTTAAAGCACATAAGGAAAGCTAGACTAGGTGAGGTGAACCTGTTTTATTCCCATTTCATCCTCCACTCTTTCCTCCATGCAAAAGCATGTATGAGCTGCCATTTGACCACTCTTTAGCTTGCCCATGCGCCCTTGCTAATTCGTGGGGTCCTTGATAGATTTGGGATCAACTTTTTACACCTATGGGGGATTTGCCTATTTTGGGTAAGCCTGCTTTATGCTAGATTTGGATGCTTCCTCATGCATTCTATTTGATCATGTATTCTATATATTCAGCAGCCTATGTTATTATAGGGTTGGATTTTGTACACTCAGTTAATATAATTTTGTGTTACAGCTCCATATTCAGTCTCCATTGTTGATAATTTGCATGATCAATTGTTAATTGCTGTGAGTGA
>LPNX010631129.1:141006-230335 GCA_001517045.1 Pseudotsuga menziesii
AGCCTCCTAGGCGTCCTTCTACTTTTTCTGCTTTGTTGACTGCTTTTCCAGTTTTTAAAGCACATAAGGAAAGCTAGACTAGGTGAGGTGAACCTGTTTTATTCCCATTTCATCCTCCACTCTTTCCTCCATGCAAAAGCATGTATGATCTACCATTTGACCACTCTTTAGCTTTCCCATGCGCCCTTGCTAATTCGTGGGGTCCTTGATAGATTTGGGATCAGCTTTTTACACCTATGGGGGATTTGCCTATTTTGGGTAAGCCTGCTTTATGCTAGATTTGGATTCTTCCTCATGCATTCGATTTGCTCATGTATTCTATATATTCAGAAGCCTATGTTATTACAGGGTTGGCTATTGTACACTCAGTTAATATAATTTTGTGTTACAGCTCCATATTCAGTCTCCATTGTTGATAATTTGCATGATCAATTGTTAATTGCTGTGAGTGAAATTAATCTACTGCAGGCCTGAATTTCTACAACAACTAGGGGTCATCCCAACCATAACCACTCACACTGCCTCGTGCTTAACTCCCTTGTAAGAGGAGGATCCTGAGAAACACTAATTATACCAAGGAATTTCACACTCTCACCTGGACAGACACATACATGTTGTTGTTTAGTGGTATTGGAGAATTTACTCACAATGAACTATTCCAAGACCCTAAAACCTAATCTTGTTGGTGCACCCTATAAAAGAAAAGAGTGTAATTCATTTTATTATGTGTTGATTTTAATTGGTTGTGATTACTCAAAGGGAAATGGACGTGAAACTAGTGGTACGAAGACTCAGCAGTGAAATAAAAGTGCACACCATAACAAATAATGCTAAATGCAGTCTTTGTCAAATGAAAAATAGGGTATGCCACTACATGAGATGCATAAATATATATTCCTATCCGAATGCCAATGCAATCCTTCCTATATGAAATCCTAAACATAACTCTCATCCAAGTAATCCAATGCAAGTACCTCCTCAAATCCATATCTAAGATGCAACTAAGAGTGCAACTACTTTGTATTTTTCAATATAAAAGCATGAAAAATGCAATAAAAGCCATCTAAGACCCTTAGTCTCTACAGCAAGTATAAAACACAAGCCCAACAAGACACCGAGACAAAAAGAGTAATGCACTAATGGAAAAACAAAAAGGATAAATGACTAAAACTACTTTTCAAAGAAAAATCAATGAAAAAGTGGTCTCTAGTCACAAAAGAAGCATCCAATAGACAACATCAGACCCAAGGAAGACCCAACCACACTCACAACCCACCCAAGAACTTCCCACAACATCAAAGTCACAAAAAGGGAGGATGTACATGATTGTTTAAAGAACAACTACATATATACGTGACTTTTGGCCAAAAAGCTGCATGTATACACATATTTTGGCCAAAAATCTGCATATGTACGTGACGTTTAGCCAAAAACTTGCATATACAAAGAAGGAAGTGGTAAAAAGCGGGCCAAGGGTAAAACAAATAAAGGGGATTGTCAATGGATGAACATACTATAAAATGAAACACAAAAACAAGGAGAAATAAAGAGCACACCAAGAATATCAAGCACGTTGTGCCTCCAAACCCCAAATAAAAATAAGGAACATCCCCAACGGAGTTGCCAATTCTGTTATGGAGAGAAATTCCTATGGTTTGGGGTACCACAACAGATAGCTTGACTCCAGAAATCAATCCTTTCCTATATGCAAGAGAGACCAAGTAACTAACACTAAAGGATCTCGATTCATACCTTATTCTAGACATTTGATGTAGATCCCCATTGATCTTTTCAAGTTTCGGTTGAATTGTTAAATTGTTTCCTCAACATTCAATAAATCAGACAAGCATACTATATATAGTTGTGTTAGCTCTACTCTAGCATATATAATCAATAACATATAAGCATTTGAAATCATCCATGGATCAAATATTCATTCAAATACACATTATTGGACAAGAAAAGATATTTCTATTAATATAAAAGATAGATTACAATAGATACAAGCTCTGTCAGCACGTCTGTGAATCGGAGAGACTGAGTCCCCCACTTGGGCCTCCACCACTTCAAATCTCCATCTCTCGATAGCAAGCTCACAAGCAAAAGGTAAGCTTGGGAAGAACACAAAAGTGCTCCAAGGGACAAAGGGATGCAGGCTCAAGTATAAGCTCCACCAACAATGGACTATATTTTCTTTGCTCTCAATTTCTCATATGCTTTCAATGTATCCAAAGGGTTCCTTATATTGCTCTTCAATGGGGTAATTAAAGGTTGAATCCGAGCGATCTCAAGGCATATGGAAGGCCAGGAGACAAGTGAGTCAGATCCACATCAAGGAAAACTCCAAAAGAATTTGGCCTCTTGCACACATCCCGATGTACACAGTTTAAGGGTCAAACCCACGTACATACACGAGAAAGGGTTGTCTTATTCAATAGGACATTTCATAAAGTTCCACCTCCAAAAAGTTTTTTTTGTCGTTGTCATCTTACATAAAAGACATTCCTCCAAAGAGATTTTCCCTGGTTTTCATCTTACATACAATACATGCATCCAAAGATATTTTCCGTAGTTGTGATTGTCATATTATATAAAATACATGCCTCCACTAAATATTTATAAATGCAAACCTTTTCTTAAATCATTACATAAAATTCTTTTTCTAAAAACTTTTTTATGAAATCGTTACACATTAAAAAGAGTTTAGGATTTTATAATTATACATCAAAAATAGTTTACACTCGAAGATATTTCATCTCTTGCTAAGCTCCTGATATTTTGCATATCACAAATACATATCTTGGTAACTAAACATAATAATAACAATATCTTTCACAATTCATAATTTTTTTAATAAAAAATTATTCTACTTTTAAGAAATTAATTTATATATTTTTAAGTTAAATGTTATAAAATCTTTGTAAAAATAAACTTATGATGTAATTATTAGCGATAAAGGTTTTGATTTCTCTCACATTCTTTACATTCTCTATTTGCCAAAAAATTTATTTCCTATATTCCATGAACGTAACAAAACATGGACAAGTTATTGTCCATATCATATCCTAGGAAAGAGAGTAGAAATAAGGTTGAAGAACACTTTAACCAATGTATTAAGAGTTTTTAGATAATACTTACCTCTGTCACATTTAGAGATTAATGAAAGGAATGCAATTTAAATCAACATAAATTGAAGGAGCTTAGGAATGCGTTAATATTTAATGTCCGGGGATAGGAAGAGACCAGAATTAATAAAATATAGTGAAACAAATACTCAGCCAATAAATACAACTCTTACATGTCTTGGTTTAGAAAAACTGTAATAATTTGTTTCTATTTAATGAAATCTCCTTATTTTATTCACAATAAATGAAACAACGGTGTTGGCTTAAGTTCCAATGATTTTTCCCTTTCCCAACCCCTTACCCTTAACCTTTGCATCCTCTGATGTCTCACTCCAGCAAATGACATGGCTACATATTCAAGCCATTATCCTATAACAAACAATGTCACACAAATCGACATTAGTCCCTGACGATAGGTAAGATGCAGACGTCATTTACGTATATTACTCCTTCCCTCCACATTCCAGGATTTCAAAAAACCTTCCATGAATTCCTCACCTTGGATTTTCCCTCATCATTGAACCATGGGCATGGAACTTGCCTATTCGCCACCTTGGATTTTCACTCATCATTGAACCATGGGCATGGAATTTACCTATTCGTGTTTCCTCTTATTAGTCTCTACCTTCAGGTAGCAGGGACTCATGTAATCCGCTTGCCACCGTTTACATTAATCTGCACATAACCGAAATCAAATTTAAAAATTTATTCAAAGTTTTCTTTCAAAACTAAAGCTATACTTTTGCAAAACCAATTATATTATTTGAACCGTTTTATCAATGAATGAATGGTATGGACTTCTTATTTGGCCTTTTTTCTAGGCATGCACATTTTCACAAGCAACATGTCCTAAGTTTTTTTGGTTGTTTGGTTACAATTGCACTAATGCTATGAGGTTTTTAAACATTAGTTTCAAACATATAACATTTTCTTCATAATATGTGCAAAACTTAATTCCGGCTACCATGACCTCCTTTTTTGCACTCGCTCCACCTTCTGCATGGCCTTTGGAATGTTGTTCCAACTACCACAACCTGCTTTGTTGCATTGGCTGCACCTTGTACATGAACTTTGTTTTTTTGTCCACGACCTTGTTCTGCACCACCATAGTAATTGACACATCTCCTCCTGCATGGACCTTTCCAACCACCTAGAATCCACTGACTTTTCTACCGGTAGAGAGAGCTATCATCGTACACAACGTTGCCTCTATTCATTACACACCCAACTTCCTTGCTCCTCCCCTAGCTTCCTGTTAGGGATTCTTCATCCTATATTTCAATACATAACTAGAATATCAATACAGAGACATCGAGATTCCTTGCATCTCTCATGGCTTCTTCATCCTCTGCTGCACCGCCCAACCCGCTTCTCCACGACCACCATTGAAGGTATTGAAGGTGAACAAACAATGATAAATGAAGGCATGCAATTGCAAATATTGGATTTTGCCTCATGTTCTCTGCAGACAGTGAAGACACGAATCATAAAGAGAAATTGAAACATGGTGAATGAAGAGATTATGCTATCTATTCAAAATGCTATGTAGCCGCTGAAAGTGGTGACCAAATGTTATGCAGCCCGTGAAAGTGGTGGCCTGCCAAAAATGATATCATGTTTATATATTTAAATAAAACATCTTGAAAATCATATTTTTTCATTTTTTTGAGTTTTCTATAAATATCCTTTCAACATCTTGAATATTGTAGGTACTTCTATTACAAATGCTATTGAATTCTATGATTCAGTCACAAGTTTACAAAAATTCCTATTATTTATGTTACAATTTCTAAGATTGGTACATAGGGTATGAGTTAAAGTCCCATTTTCATATTCAAAAGCAAGGGAAGCACCTTAACAAGTAAGTTCTTTACCTTGAGTTTCACTTGGCAAAGATAATTTCTTTTTCATAGTGAGCTTAAGGTTCTCTGGTCGGTGGGACATTGGGAGCTGAAGCAAAGGAATTTTACATAGAGGAGAAATCAAAAGAGGTCGTAGATACATTTGCAATGATTTGTGTTCCATGGCCAGTTCTTATATCTAAGAATAATAAATTTATAAATGAGAATTTTAACTATCTTTTCTGGAATATGATATCACAGATAGTTCACCTGCTCCTCTGCCGCTTCCAAGTCTGTATCTGATTCTAGCTAATGAAACAAGTGTTTTGCTACCATCACTGTCGATATCAATATAATCATGAAATGGGAGCTTCAACTTGCAATGCATATAGGAGATGGCATTTTTAATAAAAATATATGACTCAAAACTTTGTAACTCAGCAGTCTAAATAGAAGAAATTCTACATAGGATTTCATGGTATAATTTTCTTTTAAAAAAAAAAATTGTAAAAAGTTTTAATACACTTTTTAGCATCAAAATTATGATTAATGATAATTTTTTAGAATGGAGAATGTACTTTCTGCATGTACCTCCATAAATTCTTTGAAAGATTACATATACCTGTAACTTGAATCATAAGGAGAGATAATAAATCTCCCAAGCTTGACACGGCAGTTGCTTCTGGCACCCAGCAAAGGAAACATGCTGCTAGAAAAACTTTCCTTTGCTGACATCTATTCATCACCCACGGCCTCATCCCCAGAGCATATGAAGCTATTCATCCAATGCTCGTGCATTTGTAGGGATGGATCCTGGGCCGTGTTCCTTCCCAAGGTTTCAATGCCTTTGGCTAATTTACCCTTGATTTTGCTTTTCTCTTTAAAAAATCTAGAAAACAATAGCATATCAAATAGCTTAAAGGGTTGATTCAATTTTGTTTTTCTCTGTACAAACCCAGAAAATAATCGCATATCAAATAGCTTAGAGGGTTAATTCAATCTAGTTGTTGACTCTCAATGCATGGCCTCAACAAGGGCTAATTCAATGTGGTGATTGTTGTCTGAGGGTTATTAAAGAATGCCGTCAACTTTATTGTATGCGACTTGCAAATGCATCCAATCTACTCTCCACGTGTTGCAATCGCACTATGAAAATACTTCGTTCCACCGCCTCATTTACTGTGATTGCAATTACTGAGAGAACACAACACATAAAGGAAGTAGCACATAATGCAATGGAATAAAACACAAGGAATACCAATGCATCAAACTTGAAATTTAAACATTATATATCATCCTTCAATGGATTCACAGGTGAAATACTTTGCATCAATGTACTCGCCAATCACATTTACTCAGCAAATGTTTTGTACACGTAACTATTGTACTTTTTGGAGAATACTATTTACTCAGCAATTATATTAAAGCTCCAACTAACCTACTTAACTGGTAGTTATATAAAAACAATTTTGATGGGATGCTGTACTAGTTAGTTTTGATGGTTGTAATTTAGCAAATCAATGTTCAATTTTGGTTTGGTTGGACCTTGATTTTGCTTCAAGATCGACAGAATTCTCAAGAATTATTAGAATGCACACTTGAATATATACATATGTTTTTCCTATGTTTTATGCTTTGTTCATGGAGATGCTAGTATGTTTTTTACATAATTCTTGTAAAAGAACAGCATGGGTTCCATTCCTATGATGAACGATGACTTATGGCAAGTGGGCGATCTAGATGGTTAATAGACCATTTAGTATTTCCTTGTATGCATGAACTCCATGCATGGGATCCAGGTGTTTATTTTTTCTTAATTGAATCTAATATGATAAATCTTCTTTTTATAAGGGAACATTATATGATCATTAACTTTTAAATGAGGTGTAATCATGTCTTTCTTCTGGGTTTTGCAACAAGTGGCTTTGACAACTATACTTGGGCACATGGTTACAACTGGGCATGCTGGCTGGTTGTGGATATGCATTTGGCATGCATATAGGTTGCATGCTCTACCAAAGCCACGCGGTCACTAGTTGCTTCAAGTGGTGGCAAGTGGTGTAAAGGAATTGATCGAGGCTGGATTTTGTAAGGAATTAGTGTATGGTGGAGGTCGAAGCTTTAATCCTTCGTTGGCGTGATGCATGATACATAAACAAGATAAATGACAAGCAATTGCTTTATCAAGGAGAAACCAAAACAAATTTGCTGCAATAATGATACATTTAGTATACTTGTATACTTAACAAAAATTATTTTCTATTTAAAAAATTAACCAATATTTTAAAGTAATTTTATTAAATATTTATATAAACCAGTAACAAGGTTCTTTAAACTTCCTCAGTGTTACGTAGTAATATCCATATATGTTTCAAAACAAAATAATCTTTTATTTCCACCAAATACCATTTATTTTTCAACATATTTATAATCCATTTTATCATTTTCCATACATATAAGTTGATAACGTATTTCTATGTTATATCTTTAACACATAAGGCTATTCGCTACTAATTTCTAATTTCTTGTAACATATTAAGAAACTAATCATTGAAATATATCCTTGATATAGAGTCAAATGTTCACGGATACAAACCATTTATTTTGAATGAAAACTTGTCCAGAAAGGGCTGCAATCAATCAAGCTTGTCCAATCAGTGATTTAATTCTACTCATAGTGAGCCTCTACCTTTAAATAAAATCAACATTTTTTAACCAACCAAAAATCAGAGAGCTTTCACAAATGAAACATGAAATTTCCCATATTTATTAAACAAAAATTGAATCTATTTGGTTTTGATCATTGATAAAAAAAAACATAGAGATGTTGTTGTAGAGCCTGCTGTTGTAGAGCACCCTCTCCTGTACAGAACTCTTGCTTTGAATGAATATCTAGTTACGCGGGATAAACATTTCCACAGAGCCCTTGAATTCTTCACAAACATTCAATAAGATGTACATACAATAGATAATGTCCATCTACATCTGCTGGCAGCTTGTCAGTGTGCATCTGGTAAATCCAAGAATTTCAATTTCTAAAGGCATGGACTTGCTTACTTTAGCAGCTTCGCTTGTTTGATTATATAGGGAGCCCCATTCCATGTAATATGTTTCTTAATACTTATTGAAAACTTTTGAGGGACATTCTTGAACAATGTAATCGATTGAATTTTCCTCCAAAGAAGTCTCTACATGAAGGTGGTAATCGTTTTTTCTTTCCATTTATTTCATAAGAAGCAACAATGAGAATTTTAGTAAACAATTTTTATATGAGCATTCTATAGCCATCACATACCACTACTTAGGAAACAATTTATATATGAGTGTTTTATAGCCACCCCTGTTAGATTTTTATCATTCAAGCTAGCATTATGATCTAAGGATCTTTAATTGAGAGAATAACATGCACAGAAATAAACACAAGAGACAAGAGACACAAAGAATTTTCCTCAGGGAAACCATAAAGGAGAAAACCCCACAACTTCCTCAGATATAGAATCAGCACCAAAAGTAAAACCCAATAACATAAAGATGATCTCCTGACAGCAACAGTCTCTGTCTTGTCCCAGCAACTTCTCTCTCTCACTCATGCACTCCAATGAGTGAGTGTGTGTGTGATAAATAGAGAGGTTCACTCTCTATTTATATTCTTTCATTCACTTGAAACCCACTCCAACATGCCGGACTCACTTAACAATTACTTACTAGAGCCGACATCTCCAGGAGTGTCTAATAACCCTATTGCCCCACAACTTGTGGGGACTTTGCCTCCTTTGACCAACAAGGAGGGTTATACTTAACACAATGGTGGGGACTATTGCCCTAACTTACAATGAGTCACCTAGGTTTGACTTCTCTAGGATAGTAAAATAACCCTAGGTCCCCACAACTACAGGGACTTTAACCCTTGACCAATAGGAGGGTTACCCACAATGAGTTAACATGACTTGTTTATATTATAGAACCTCCTGATAGGAACATCAAGGCATGAAATGACTCAAATACATTACAGACACATCCCAGAATAAACATTGAGGTACAATACATAAGATATACGGATGAATACATTCAAAAGTTACAAATACGTTAACACTCCCTCTTCACTAGGAAGGTATTCTCTTGACACAATTTATCAGCACAAGTCTTATTCTCTGTATCATCTATATCATCATTGAGTTCTCATCATCTTCATCTTCAATTCATCTTCATCTAGATCTGGATCATCACTCGATCTGGATCATCATCACTGGATCTGGATCATCATCACTGGATCTGGATCCTCACTCGATCTGGATCATCATCACTGCTAGATCATCACTATTGGATTTGGATCAACAATCGATCTACATCATTAGTACTAGATCTGGATCATCATCACTCAATCTAGAACATCAGCACGGCTGTTATCTCATGATTATTCTCATCACAGAAGTTCTACAGAGCCAACCCTTTTTCATGCTGGGTGTAGGCCTACCTCCTTATAGGTATTTGGTAGCCCTTATATCTGACCCTAAGTCAGAATTTCCAGCACTCACATCTGACCTTGACTCATTAGAAAGGCACAACACTCACATCCACCAGCATGATAGTACATATCTACTATCATCTGTGGAAAGGCACAACACTTACATCTAACCTTGACTCATCAGAAAGGCAGTAGCCCTTACATATGACCCTAAGTCAGAATGGATGGCATTCACATCTAATATGGAAGGAAACAATCCTCTCACCATGACAGAATGGCAGTATCTCTTACATCTAATAATGTAGGAATCAATCCTAGAGTTGCATCAGAATGGCCGGCACTCACATATGACATGGAAGGAAACAATCCTCTCACCATGACAAAATGGAAACAACTCTTATATCTTATCAAGTGGGAACACATCCCTTAATCACATCAGAATGGCCATGCACTCATATCTGATCATGTGAGAGCACATCTCACAGTAACATCCGAATGGCCCCGAGTCCTAGACTAAGTTTTCCTGGTAACTGACCAGGTACCTCCATTCAAAGAATGGCAATATCCATTATATATGATGATGTAGGAACCAATCCTACAGTCACATCAGAATGGCCAACAGTCATATCTCACATGGAAGGAACCAATCCTCTCACCATAATAGAATGGCTTAGCCCTTACATTTGACCATGGAAGGAACTTAATCCTCTCACCATGTCAGAATGGCTCTAGGTCTCATCACTTCCCTTCGGAGGTAACCTCGATCTAGAGAACACCAAGATTCTCCTTGAAGTACTCAAACTTCACTTTGGCCATTTCTAGCATAGAATCACATCAGGGTTGATTACGTCCAAGGATGACTTGCGAGCTTTGCCAGGACCAATTACATCTGAGGACAACCTACAGGTTTGTTTACATCTGAGCAACCTACAAGCTTTTCCAAGATTTATGCTCAGACAACCTGTCTCACCGACTATGCTAGAATTCCCTCTTTTGAGAGATCTCTATATGGATCACATACTGGAGCTTCATTTCTCCTATCTCCCAAATAGCAAGTGGCAACATCTTTTTCCTTAGCTAAACTCAGCGCCATGCAGGACTCCATGCTTCCAAACCAAGAGATCACACTTGATCCCATATTGAATTAGCATCTCGAAGTGCTCTTCCTATCAATGGCACTTCCTGCCCAATATGAATCCGAATAACCCTCCAGGTTAGTCTTCTGATTCACCTCATATTTGAGCCCATGATCAAATGTACCCTTAAAGTACCTCACAACATGCTTTCCAACCATTAGGTGAACATGTCTCAATGTTTTCATAGTAAAGCAAATATATAGTCTCGCATTCATCAAGTATATGAAGGAACCAATCATCTGACAATACATCGTAGCATCAACCATTTCTGGTGAAGCAACACTCAATAGCTTCAAGTTCAATGCCATAGGTGTGGTCATGGCCATGCAATTCATCATCCTGAACCTCTTCGGGATCTCTACTACATACTTCCCTTATCCACACCTCCATGCATAGTGCATCATTCCCAAGTCCTTTATCTTGAACTCGGCAGCAAATCTTCTTCTTGCAAATTTAACAATTTTCTCTTTTTTCTCGAGAACAAGTAATCGACATATAATAGGAGTATCACTGGTTTGCTTCCTTCAACCTTGAAGAAAAGGTTGGAATCCTTTTTACTCTCAGTAAATCCTAGAGTCATCAGTAATCTGTCCATCCTGTCGTACGATGTCAAACCCCAAGATATTCTATGGTCACTCCCTTTGAAGTGGAGCATCATACTGCCTCTCTCTTCCGTACTCTATGCACTGAAACATTCTATACCGGAGTGACGAGTAGATTCCTATGCTACTAATATTCTATGTATCGATCTAGTGTATAGACTTTCATCTTCAAGCTTCTTGCAAAGGTTAAGATCCTCATCAAGATCATCATGTATGTGTTTCAACTCCCTCTGGCTGCAAATGCCTCTTCGTAGTCTATGCCCTCTTTTCATGAGAAGCCTCGTGCTATGAATCTTTCCTTGTATCACACAATGTTTCCATCTACTACATGATTGAACTAGGAACTTCGCTTCATGCATCGATACTGCATCCTAGACATCATTCTTCTTGAACTGGTCTTCCCTTTCTTCTTGGTTACTTCTTCATATATGGAAGGTTCTACATCAATGATGTTACTACATTCATCATATTAATCTTCATCTTGAACTGTCGTCACTTGTTCTTTGGAACAAGTCTCATCCTTCTTTGCTTGTAGGAGATTATGTATGTGATCTTTCCTACAAGTCAAATTCATTTGTATGGTTAGAAACATTTCATAAGGAATATTCATACTGGAAAATTATTATGCATAAATATATGATAATGCAACTACTTTAGCCAATATAACATTCATCCATATCTCATGGAAACTTTCTAGATGCCTTCCATCTCTACCACGACAACATTGATTTTGTGCACTAATCCAATATGTCAGCAAAGAGGTTTCATTCTAGATAAGAAACAATGGAGAGTTGTATAGGACAATGAGCTACTTACCCATCGCATGCATATTAGTAGTATACTATCATTAATGCAAACATTCTATCATACATTAACTGAATATAAACAAATCCATAACAAAACAATATCATCAAATGACAATTGAATACTTATCTTTATTTGTTTCGTGGGTAGACTCCTTCTTGAGCCTTCAACTTTATCATCTTCCTCATTCATAATAGCATCGTTTCTTATCCAAATTCTAAGATGGATAAGATTTTCCTCAAGATTTGAGTCCTTCATATTCCTCATCGCTTGAGGGATCTTCTTTGGATGGTGAGAGCTTGATCTTCAGTTTCTCTTATCTTCTCTTCTCTTATTATGAGTCGAGCTTCTTCTTCTTTTGAGAGTCTATTGAATGTAATAACTTCCTTCTGTCACACATTTCTTGCATGAATGAATTCCATGATCCTGGGAGGCCATTCAAGGTGGTTGTCACCAATTCTGCATTCTCCACTTCTTCTTCTTCTTCTTCTTCTATTGTTACAAGTTGTTCTTTGATTTGAGAGACCCTCGTAAAGTATGACTGTATGGTCTCTGCATTCTGGCTCTTCACATTCTTCAACTAGTTTCTTAAGGTCATATTTATGTTCTTCCCTTTAAATATATTTGTCAAGGAATCAAACATATTTGATGTCTTTAGGGAAGACACTTGTGCTACAAGGTGAGTGGCAATGATCTTGGCCTTGACCATTTTCTCCTTGTATAAGGCTTTGAGCCTCATCTCCCTCTAGAAATGGAACCTATCTTCTTATGTAGGTATCCAATTCATTTTCTTTAGAGAGATCATATACTTCCATGATTGGAATTTTTCAACTTCAACAATCTTATCATCAAGCTGTTGTGAAAGATCACTTTGAAATGAGAACCTCAAATGAAAATAGCAAAAGTTTAGATCTTACCGATTTGAGGTGTTCGTCCTGGTTCCGGAGATGGCTGATATAGGGTTTGTCAAAGAAACCCTAATTTTCAAAAAATGGAATATTTCATATCTAATTAAATAGAAATATAGATATCTTCAAGCTGAGGTGTCCAGTGTACTCATTTTCTGAAAATAGTGGAGGGAAGCTCTTGGAACAGGAAGCCCTAGTTTTCCAATTTCTTCTACAGAAATTCCTGTTACTATTTCTATAGTATCTTTGAAATTACTAATCCTATGTATCTGAAACTTCTTACTAAGGTATCCACACTTGTCCCTATTCCAACACTATAGGTTTCATCAGAATTGGTTTCACAAATTGGGACTTATGATCATTGACCCATAGTGACCTTTTAAAGGACTGTTCAGAACAACAAAGTTGTACGGATTTCCACGTGTCACTGTTTCATCTTCTGGGCCTGAAGCTCAGACCACAGAAATTACATTATGTTCCCTTTCTATAACATCTTCATATATTTATTTTGGACCTTTTTATCCCAAGATATATCAATTCTCCTCAGGTGTCCTGTTTAGGAATGAATCCTGTATGAGACTGGAACCCTAAGTTGGAGGGATCATATCTCCTAGAATATAAAGAATCGGAGGCTAAATGTTTGACAAAATTTAAACAACACCTTTAAATTTTTCCTCTAAAAGTTTCAGCTCCTGATCCTTCTCCAATCTCGTGATATAGCGAATGTACCAAAACGTATCAATTTTAGTATTTTAGGGTTTTTCTAGCTCAGGGTCAAACTAAGTTTTGACTTTCTTGGAGTTTCACCCAATAAAAAATATCAACCCAGGTCTCTAAAATTATATTTTGGTAAGGAGATAAATCCTATGCTGGGCTCATTCAAAAATTCCTTTTCTATAGAAATCCCTAATTTCCCACACCGAAAATTGAAAATGCTCGGAATTGAATTTCTCTTCGAGGGAAAGATGCGCCCTTCAATGGAGAGTTAGCCTAGCATACTTCTGCTGATGGATTGTGGAGAGAAACCCAAAAATTAATAATTTCTATCTTTTGTAGCTACACAATGTCTTCTTCTCAGGTTAGCTCTCATACCATGTTATATTTTTTTCATTCAAGCTAGCATTATGATCTTAGGATCTTTAATTGAGAGAATAACATGCACAACAATAAACAAAAGAGACAAGAGACACAAATAATTTTCCTCAAGGAAACAATAAAGGAGAAAACCATGCAGCTTCCTCAGAGATAGAATCAGCACCAAAAGATAAACCCGAAAACATAAATATGATCTCCTGACAGCAACAGTCTCTCTCTTGTCCCGGAAACTTCTCTCTATCACTCATGCACTCCAATGAGTGAGTGTGTGTATGATAAATAGAGAGGGTCACTCTCTATTTATATTCTTTTGTTCACTTGAAACCCACTCCAACATGTCGGTCTCACTTAACAATTACTTACTAGAGCCGACATCTCTAGGAGTGTCTAATAACCCTATCACCCCACAACTTGTGGGGACTTTTCCTACTCCGACCAACAAGGAGGGTTATCCTTAGCACAATGGTGGGGATTATTTCCCCAACTTACAATGACTCACTTAGGGTTGACTTCTATCGGATAGTCTATTAACCCTAGGACCCCACAACTACAGGGACTTTAACCCTTGAACAATAGGAGGGTTACCCACAATGACTTGACATGACTTGTTTATATTATAGAACCTCCCAATAGGAACATCGGGGCATGACATGACTCAAATACATTACATACACATCCCAAAATAAACATCGGGGTACAATACATAAGATATACGGATGAATACATTCCAAAGTTACAAATACATTAACAATCCCATATCAATACTTGTTAGAATACTATAATTACTCCTTCCATGCAATTTTTGAGTTTCATCTTAGTTAGATGTTGATTCATAGTTGCATGTAGGCTCATGCACGAGTCACTTAAAGTTTGTATTATGAGATCAATAATTATTGAACCTTGTGAGTCATGCATTGTAAACCTATAAATACTTGAGCTAATGATAAAAGTGTAATAGAATAACTAGGGATTTTACCACCCTAGTAGTCATAATCCCTCTATTCCATCAACTTCATCATGGTAACAAAGAAGGCTTAAGTCTCTTGGAGAGCACATTAACCCAAGGGTCGATCCATTGAAAAAGAGAAGATTAACCCAAGATAATGTGTGAAGTGCATTCACAAAGTGGAGAGCAGTTATTCCAAAGCATAGGAAAATTATCTTAGTTCTAAGCATCATATCTAAACACGAGAGATAAATAGATCACAATAGATTCTATATATGAATCCATCAAGGGTAGTTCCTATAGCAATCCTGATCGTTGTGGAGGAAACTTACAAAATATTGTTTTCATCGTTCCATCGTGGGTACTAATATACTTAGGGTGCAATGGTGGTTCCAAGATCTATCACAGATAGTCTGTACTCCACATATGATGATATTTTGAATTAGAGTTAATCCAGCCTGTGATAAATGCAACAGATATTCCTACAAGTAAAGAGAATATATTCCTATAAGTAAATACCTATCGTGAAGAAATCGGGTCTTACATTGCAAACTTAACTGTTGAAATATAAGAGGAGATAAAGCTACTGGAGTGAAGGCCACTAATCTAGTGGAAATAAAATCCTTTAGTAAATTGGATTATTTCATATCTGATTGGAGATATCTTCAAGATGAGCTGTCCAATGTATTCATTTTCAAAAAATAGTGAAGGGAAGCTCCCGTAACAGGAAGCCCTAGTTTTCCAATGTCTTCTACAGAAATTAATGTTACTATTTCTGTGGTATCTCTGAAGTTACTAATCCTATGTGTCTGAAACCTCTTACTAGGATAGCCACACATGTCCCTCTTCCAACACCACAGTCTTCATCAGAATTGGTTTCACCAATTGGGAATTATGATTATTGTCCCATGGTGACCTTTTATAAGACTGTTCAAAACAACAAAGTTGTATGGACTTCGACGTGTCTCTATTTCATCTTCTAGGCATAAAGCTCAGACCACAGAAAGTACATTCTATTCCCTTTCTATAACATCTTCATATATTTAATCTGGACCTTTTTATCCCAAGATATATCAATTCTCCCCAGGTGTCCTGTTTAGGGATGAATCTTGGAAGAGGCTGGAACCCTAACTTGGAGGGATCATATTTCCTAGAATAAACTGAATCTAAGGCGAAATGTTTGACACAGTGTAAATAAGGCCTTTATATTTGTCATGTGAAAGTTTCAGCTCCTGATCCTTCTCGAAGCTCGTGATATAGTGAATGTACCAAAACTTATCAATTTTAGTATTTTAGGGTTTTTCTAGCTCGGGGTCAAACTAAGGTTTGACTTTCCTGGAGTTTCACCCAATCAAAAATATCGACCCAGGTCTCTAAAATTATATTTTGATGAGGAGATAAATCCTATGCTAGGCTCACTCAAAAATTCCTCTTCTATAGAAATCCCTAATTCCCCCACCGAAAACTGAAAATGCTTGGAATCGAATTTCGCGTCGATAGAAAAATGTGCCCTTCAATGGAGAGTTAGCCTAGCATAATTCTACTTATGGATTGTGGAGAGAAACACAAAAATTAATAAGCCCTAGATTGTATAGCTACAGAATGTCTTCTTCTTAGGTTAGCTCTGATACCATGTTAGATTTTTATCATTCAAGCTAGCATTATGATCTTAGGATCTTTAAATGAGAGAATAACATGCACAATGATAAACAGAAGAGACAAGAGACACAAAGAATTTTCCTCAAGGAAACCATAAAGGAGAAAACCCCACAACTTCCTCAGAGATAGAATCAGCACCAAAAGATAAACCCGAAAACATAAAGATCATCTCCTAACAACAACAGTCTCTCTCTTCTCCCAACAACTTCTCTCTCTCACTATGCGATCCAATGAGTGAGTGTGTGTGTGATAAATATATAGTCTCACTCTCTATCTATATTCTTTCATTCACTTGAAACCCACTCCAACATGTCAGTCTCACTTAATAATTACTTACTAGAGCCGACATCTCTAAGAGTGTCTAATAACCCTATCACCCCACAACTTGTGGGGACTTTTCCTCCTCCGACCAACAAGGAGGGTTATCCTCAACAAAACAGTGGAGACTATTTCCTTGAATTACAATGACTCACCTAGGGTTGACTTCTATCGGATAGTCTAATAACCCTAGGGCCCCACAACTATGGGGACCTTAACCCTTTACCAATAGGAGGGTTACCCACAATGACTTGACATGACTTGTTTATATTATAGAACCTCCCAATAGGAACATTGGGACATGACATGACTCAAATACATTACAGACACATCCTAGAATAAACATCGGGGTAAAATACATAATATATACGGATGAATACATTCCAAAGTTACAAATACATTAACAATCCCATACCAATACTTGTTAGAATACTATATTTACTCCTGCCATGCAAGTTTTGAGTTGCGTCTTAGTTATATGTTGATTCATATTTGTATGTAGGCACATGAATGCGTAACTTAAAGTTTGTATTATGAGATCAATAATTGTTGAACCTTGTGATTCATGTATTGTAAACCTATAAATATTTGAGCTAATGATAGAAGTGTAATAGAATAACTAAGGACTTTACCACCCTAGTAGTTGTAATCCCTCTATTCCATAAACTTCATCATGGCACCAAAGAAGGCTTAAATCTCTTGGAGAGCACATTAACCCAAGGGTCGATCCATTGAAAAAGAGAAGATTAACCCAAGATAATGTGTGAAGTGCATTCACAAAGTGGAGAGCAGTTATTCCAAAGCATAGGAAAAATATCTTAGTTCGGCGCACCGTATCTAAAGACGAGGGATAAATAGATTGCAATAGCTTCTATATATGAAGCCATCACGGGTAGTTCCTATATCCAATCCTGATCATTGTGGAGGAAAATTACAAAATATTTTTTTCATCGTTCCATCGTGGGTAGTAATATACTTAGGGTGCATTGGTGGTTCCAAGATCTATCATAGATAGTCTCTACTCCACATACGATGATATTTTGAATTGGAGTTAATCCACCCTATGATATATGGAGCAGATATTCCTACAAGTAAAGAGAATATATTCCTATAAGTAAATACCTATTATGAAGAAATCGGGTCTTACATTGCAAATTTAACTGTTGAAATATAAGAGGAGATAAAGCTACTGGAGTGAAAACCACTAATCTTGTGGAAAGAAAATCCTTTAGTAAATATTTGTCCCAGGGATAAATCCCTACACTGGACTTCCACATGGAGGAAGGTTTTATAATAATAAAAACCCACTCCATACTTAGGATATGATAATTAGTCATCTTTGATTAATTTCCTAGGTATTTGGCCTTCTTTTTCTGCTTTTGGTCCAAACTTTCCATTGTTATCCATATGAGCATACTTGTATATATTATGGATAATATTCTATTTGATTTCAATACTGTCCGACAATAGTAAGAGCACTTTCCTACTTTAGAATTCTTTTTGTTTCTTTTTCTTCTCTTTAGGTGGATAAGGATAAAGCTAGTTGACTTGACAACTCTCTTCTTTTTGGAGAACTCATCATCCATGTTTTTATCTATAAAATACATGATATGATTCATTTTCCACCACTTGTTACTGATGGCTAAAGGTACCCAAGTAGAACAAACGAGCAAAAACACTTGAAAAAACAGAGATCCAAGGGGATCGAGCCAGCATAGTTGCCCAAATTGTAGTAGGGATTTCTCCCCTAGTATGTGCCAAAGAACCTACCATAGATGAGGTGGATCTAATGGTAGGGTTCATGGTGTAAGGGATTTCTCAACCTCGACTTCTTCATGCAAAATTTACGACCATTGCACCACAAAGCCTTATGGTGTTTTATGTGCAACAAGCCATACACATAAATGGTACATCCTAAATTGATCATCATTAAGTGCATGTTTATGCTATGAAAGGAAAGAAATGAATGTGTAAATAAATATATTTAAAAAAAAATTAATAGCATGGCGAATTAATATTCCTTCGTTCTTATCTTTTAAACAATATGCTAAATAGATTTCCCTTTATGTAATATTGGTATCTCCATTATGATGTGTTTCTTTAACCAATGAATCCACACCTTCCCATGATATTCCATAACCATATTGTTCACATCACTCCATGCATATCTTCATACAATCAAGATTTTTCTCTACGCATAAATGAAGTGCATCCCACTCACGAGCAACTCCTTCATTAAAGTAAAATTACAATTATGTACAAATATATATTCACTTAACATTCAAATATACAATTTTAATTGCTTCATATTGAATATAAAAAATGATATAAGTTTGATCTATACATAAAAAAACAACAATAAAATGTACTATAATTAATCTTGACTACTTAATTATTACCACGGGGGCTTCACTTGTTGACCAATATCCTATCACGTTAGTTGATATTGTGGGTTTTAAAATTATCAAAATTTGAACCAATATATTGCAGGTATTAGGGGGATGAAGGGTTTAAGGTGGGGGTGGGTAGGGTGGTTTATAAGGATTAAGGTATAAAAATGGGTGGGGAGGAGGTTTTAAGTATTGGGAGGGGGTTTCAACAAAAAGCGTTTGGGTCAATATCTCTAGAAATTAAGGGTATTCTTTAATATCCCATGATCGCATGTGCTATGTGACAAGTTCACTAAGTGAAGTCCCCGTGATTATTACCTTTCACCTTCCTCGATATACCTTTTCTAAAGAGGTACTCCCCTTCAAAATTGCTATTGGATTCTAGATCACAAATGCGACCTAAATTGATATTTTATGCTAATATAGGAAGGTATTCAATAATATACATCATGTTTTCGCATACCATGTATCGCTCCATAATAGAGCCCTCTGAATATGCTCATTGTCTAACCAATCCCTTCAAAAATTTCAAGTTCCTTTCAACCGTCGACATGAACCTTGACTATATCGGTCCACACAATTCAATATCCTCACCTTGGTGCATGAGGTAGTGTTGATTAGAGGAAATTTGAGGTATACAATGGGCCTCCGAAGGAAAATAATAACTTAATAGTTAAAATAATAAAATAATATTTATTAATTTTGCACGTAGAAAGAAAAAACTACATTTTTTGTTTGTAGTTTCAACATATCTCCCCGTGTTTTTACTCCAATTTCGAATGGGGCAGCTTGTTGGATGTGGAATTTAATTTTGAATACGACTTGTACCCACGCGAGATACTTTTGAGGGACCCTACGATGCCAAAAACAAGAAATACCTGAAAAAATGTGATGATGACATCATCATCATGTTTTTTATGCTATTTCTTATTTTTGGGGTAGAGGGGCATGTCAAAAGTATGCCATGTTGGTATTTTTTGGATGCAAAATTAAATTCCGCATCCAATGAGCCCTCCCGTTCAAAATTTGAGTAAAAACACAGAAAGACATGTTGAAAATACGAACAAACAAAGTAGTATTTTTTTATGACAAATATGTCAAGTCAACCATTATGGTTGACTCGTTTTATTTAAATTCTATTGGTTCTTGAATTCCTACTCAGAAGAATTTATTGTTGGCTCATTTTCTTATATAGCCCATTTCAGACCCCAAATTTCCTTTAATGCTTGTACATTGAAAAATGTTGAAGGTAGATTCTTTTTCATTTCACACATCAGATGCATAATTTCTCTCCTCCAATACTTTGTATATTATTTACATATCTCTTTACATTACCACCATCTATAAGTGATGCAAACGAATCACAAGATTTAACAAAAAAAACATTATTATATAGAACATTTATAAAAAATAAATATGAAATATAAAATCTCCCACGAATTAAACGAACACTTTATACATGGAAGGTATCACCACTTACCTCATGTATTTTCCAAGATCATATATAAATTCTTTGACTTTTTTGTCGAAGTTGTCAGGGAGAGATAGAGGTAGAACATACTGCAACAATATAAAAATTGTTTCGTTATTTTTTTCAAAAAGTAGACAAACAATACCATCATATTTACTTGAGGAAAAAAAATATAGAAATTTATGTATACCATAATAATTACTTTCATGAAGACATGCCAATCATGCATTTTCACCCCTGTAAGTTCACCTTTCTTGATTATAATATTTATTGTTCATGTTCAAGCAAAATTCAATGGGAAATTTAATTTTTCATATGACTCGTTTTAAAAAATTGCTTTGTTTCTCTCTTAATAAGCATGGAAGTGAATTTATATTAATTTGGTCTCCATTGCTATGTAATTGAATGGAATCTATCAATGCATGATTCTATTCCTTAATGTCATTGCAAATTTTTACAATTTTTCATTTGTTGCTCCTTAGATCCAATATTTGCCATAATCTTTCAAACACATTTTTTCCGATATGCATTGTGTCAAAGATATGAGACATTTGTAGGTGGTCATAGTATGAAAACCTACATAATTTTTTAGGATAAATTTTCATTCCTCGTAGAAGTCCATTAATTCCATCATGATCACAGCATCCATCATGAATCATGATTTATAAATAATTTACAAAAATAATTGGCAATTACAGTAAATAACACATAATAAAAAACAATTAAAAAAATTCATAAATGAGAATAGATATAAGACAATTTGATATGTATGTACCTTAACGATTTCTATTATATTGCAACTTCCATAGGTGAGGTGTCATTTTCTATGTTTTTAATGCAGTCTCTTGGCTTCCCACTGAATCGATGTTTATCGGACGTTTGATACCTATGATTCTTAGAGAGGAAGTGTCTATAATCATAAAATACCTCCTTTCATAAAAATTTTGAATGATGGCATTTGATTTTAGGACCACAAACTTGACATGCATATTTTCCCTTTGTTTCAATACCTACATAAAGAGTCGATGGATTAACAATATTGTCAATTATATTTGTATAAAATCAATGGTTTATTTGAAAGAACATGCATTCATAATATATAAACTTTGTAAAACTAAATACTATTGAAGTCAACATTATAATTACATATTGCAAAAATGGGTTAACCCTGGGGAATCATGTATTGTCTATACAAGCATTGCGTGGAATTGAAATTTCCTTCACCGTATTGGTCTGTATACATCATACATAGTAATTTCATTCCATATCTTTAGAAGTTTGTCAATAAGATGATCGATATATACATTCATGTCTTTAACTTGGTAGTTACCTCATTGATTTGGACATATAAAATATATAATTATTAGAACCATTAAGATATATAAATAATACATAATAGTAAAAGAAAAAATATATATGACATTATGAAACAAAATACGACAAGTGAGATGCCACTATATTAAAAAAAAATGTTGTAGACACCTACCTAGAATAATCATTGCTAACATTATGTGCTCCCTCTTTATTGACAACCATGGAGAAATGTTATTGTCGATAACAAAAATAGGCCACACTGAGTAAATAGATCTCTTATTTTCATACGGATTAACACAATCTATTGCTGAATAAATCCTAACATTAGAATGTTCTTCTTTAAAGTGTGGCCATTTTTCCTCCATATCTCTAACTACAGAATGATATGCAGGCATTTGAAGAATGCCATCTTGAATTCTATTGTGTGCATGAAAATCCATAAATGTGCTAGTCTTTTTCACCTAAAGAGTCGTTGAAAACGTGGAATAATGGGAATATAATGAAGAACCTAGCGATGAACCTTTTTAGTTACTTGATCAGTTTGATATCTACTAATATGACATTCTGGACATTCTGTTTCAAATTCATGTTGTTTATAATATATGATATGGTCATCAAGGCATGCATCAATTTCTTCATTTGGCATTCCAATTTATTCCATGATGACAGATTAATCTTGATATGTGAGAGGTAAACTATTTGGCGATGGTAACAAAATATCATCTATCAAGCTACAACAAATTAAAGTGAAAAAGTAGTTAATATAATATATAAATAATATTAATGAAACATGTTTCATCTGTATTAATTCTATTAATTATGAATTAACAATGAAATTATCAAAGTATCAAGGATAACATTTACCATGATCATATGAATGTGATGGAAAATATCACATACCTTAACATATGTGTGACTTAAATGTTTGAAATATCATTCATAACCTTCAAGTTCATTATCAACAATATATAAGAGAAAATATTTTTGTCAGAGCCTTCATAAAGGGGTTCCTATGCCTTCTAAAAAGAATTAAATCATGAACCTTATCAAAGTCATCATTTTCATGATCATCATGATCATCATCATCATCATCATAATTCTAACATTAAATGTATCATGGATCAATGTATGTGCACTAGCATCTTCAACTATGTCATCAGTATGATCATCATCTTCAATATGATCATTAGCTTGTTCTTCATTATTCATAGCTCCAGGGTCGATCGATGCTTGTTCTGAAAGCACATCCTCTAGGAGATATATTACCGTAAGATTTTATTCCTCTATAATTACATGAAACCATATTCAAGAGATATTATTTAATATAAGAAATATTAAAATGATACATACATTTACAAAATCAATCTTTATAATGAAAAACTTACAAATGGACAATAGCCATGTCCCCCCTCAGCATGTCCATATTCCATACAATGTATTTTGGATGTTGTGATGTTTATTCTGCTCCTTTTAAATCCCCTGCAGTAACTACATGGATAATATCATTTCCCATCACCCTTTATTTTCAGTCCATCCCACAATCTAGCAATCAATTCATGATTTTTATCGTGTGCAATATTGATATGTTGTCAAAATTTCTAATACCAAGCTTGACTAATGATTATCGATCTTAAAAAATCAAGGACCACACTTCACTATTTTTAATCACAGAAATAATTGAAATAATTGTGGATTTGTGTATGTAAAACAGTTCGTGTGAAGAATATAAATTATGCAAACTATCACATGTATAGCAAACATGTTAGAATACTCCTATTATATAGTTTCTAAAAATAAATTATTCTCAGATATTTGATGCAATTAGGATATTGACAATTGTAATATTGTCGTCAGTAATACGATAAAAAAATTCAAATATTGGACAACTATTGTTGGATTACCAACGATTGTTGAATATTCAATGCAAACTGGAGCAAATTTAAAAACAAAAAACAAAAAAAAAATCATATTGTGATGCTATATATATATATATATGTATGTATGTATGTATGTATGTATGTATGTATATACTGCATTTCCATGTTTACATTGATGTCGATGTTTATGGTGATGTTTATTTGATTATGTGGTGAAAATGATGATCATGGAACATTAATTATGTTTAAATGTGTGTGAAAACATGAAGTTGGTATACACTTTTTGCCTATTTTTTGACAAAAAACTGCAAAATTTTATGTTTTTTCAAATTAAACCCTTTGAAACCCATATCCCCCTTAAGAATTTCGCCTTGACGTAAACAAAATAGTTTTAGAGAATTCTATTAGCTTTTTAATCATATTTTTTTGAAATTTTTTTATAGACATACAATAGGACAAATTTGACGGGCACCAACAACACATACTTTAAATTTTTAGGTCTTGATAATGAGTGACCTATGTGCCCTTCATTGTTTTAGAGATCGTTATTCATTTTACAGAAACTAAATGTACATTCATAATCTACACATATTGTAATTTACAATGGACTATATGTTGAGGATTTTCATACCTAAACACTGTTTTTTATTATTTTTCGAAATTTAACATATGTTTAAAAAAATGTTCCCTTATTGACACATGTTCTTTTCCTCCCATTTTCTTTCAAATGTGAGTCCTGTTATCATACAAACTAAAACTACTCTTTTGACGAGGACTGTGTGAGGAACATCCCTTTGAGTTTTTCCAAATAAAAAATATTGTCATTGTGATGATCTTGAATTTTCAATGCGATTCATTCTCAAAAAATTGTATTCCAACTTCACGTTTTCACCCGTGTATTATTATCTATGTGTGTTAGATGATATTTAAATCTATTGGTTGTATATGTTACATGAAGATGTGACATAATGTTCATGATGGTATGTTCATTCTTATTTTTGGCATTATATTAATGATGGAATGATGGCATATATGATGGTGTTTATTTTTATGTTTCTTAGATATTGGAAATGATAATAATCGCATTTTTATGTTTATTTCATGAAAATGATGATGATGCATTTACATTTTTTTTAAACATATGGTTATGTTTATGTTAGTATGATGATGTTGATATTTATGTTTATGATGGGATGATCCTGATGTTTATTTTTGTTCGTTGTTGAAAATTATTATGCTTGCATTCTTATGTACTAAAAGAACTTTTTAGTATCCAAAAACATCTTGGTCTTTAAATCACCAAGTTTTTATTTAGTCGACAAAAGCATGAAAATTTGCATTGTAAATTATGGATGTTTTGTGACAACTCTATGATTTATGATTGTTGTATTTGTCATAGTGTCATGTTTATAATATTTTATAGTTTGTCATAGTATTATATTTATGTTATAAATTTTTTTATATTTGGTGTTCATATTGTTCTTATCTAATTTCTATAGATACTATAACTTTTGTATTTTTCTTTATAATGTAGTAATATTTGTCGTAATATTAAAAATATATAATAATATATTTATTTTGTTGCAACTATGAGTTGAGCATTACGAAATAATATATAACGTTATTTTTAAAATGGAAATTATATCTTCATGGTATAATGATGTGTATAAGTTAATTATATATTCAAATCATCTCACAAAACATAATAAAACAAAATCAAACTTTACCATGTAATATTATTATAATATATGAATATGAACATGACAAAAAAAATGTAAATATGAATATCAATATGACCTATCCATTTATCATTGATTGTCTTAATTTTTTTTACAATAACTCAGTTTACAAAGACAAATATCAAATATATAATCGAAAGAAATACAAACAATTAATTAAAACAATAAAAAATTTTCTCAATTGTAAACCAAAAAGTTACATTTTCAAAACTTATTATTTATTATTAATCATGATGATATTAATTATATAATATAGCTTTAGTCCACAATCAAGGAATACATTTTATACCCTCTAAAAATCAGGTTTAAAGTTAGCTAGTGTTCTAAAATTGCAATTAATTATTGATGTAAAATATTATTATTTTTAAAGGATTGTTGTATTACTTTGCTTATATTTTTTTTTTTTTGCAAATTTTATTTAATAACATTAGAATATTTTTTAGTTGAGTAAAAGTTTCAAAACTATGCAAAATTTAAGATATCAAATATTCATGTAATTTTAGTTTGTCAATGAATATATCTAATTTCTAAAATAGTATAGATTCATATTAGTTATATAAATTGTTATATTAACATAGGAATATTCTATTATAAATTTACATTAATTAATAAAATCTAAATCAATCATATATTCATACACATATCAAATATTTTTAGTGAAATATACAACCATGGCTTTAATTTACAAATCAAAACTACATACCTATTTACAAACCATAAAATAAGGTGAATAAATACTAAGCATATATCTAATTTGGTAACTCCATATAAATTCTTATTATCTCAACCAATTTTAAGATGGAGTTTAACCTTAAGAGCTATAGAGATGCAGAAATTCAATCCAACTTAATTAACATAACATATTTACTTAAAACCATTTTTTTTCCTAAATAAGATTCCATACCTACACCTTCATCCTTAAAAGCAATTTTTTCTTTTTCCCATTAAAAAAAATTGCAAACATTATATCAAAATTGTCATAAGTTAATGCAATTATAATTATTAGCATTATAAATTATTAAAAAAAACATCATGAAATGAAAATATTCAAATATTGATGGAGAAATTAGAGACCATCTTCAATTTTCTTGTAAATGCATTGTTATAAGGACTTAAATTAACTCATTGTAGAGAACCTTAACTTTTATTATAAATTGCATTGTTAGCAAGGCAATAAATCATTTGAACTTAAATGAATCATATAATAACAAAACATTACATTAATGTAGTGTAAATGCCATAAATTAATGCAATTATAATTATTAACACTATTCATAACAAAAACATCATAAAGTACAATAATTATTCCAATATTAATATACAGATTAGATAAAAAATTTAAGTCAGGAAGAATATGTTATCCTTTGCATTCACAAAAATAAAATTGAATCATGTAAGTTGTTTTCATGGTGTGTTATATGTATGCACAAGACATAATATGATTAATTTGGACATTGACATATAATGATTCAATACAATCATAAGTTACTTCAAAGAAATAAACCATATCTCACATCATATTGGTTGTTAACCAACTGAAATTGTTTAAACAAAATGCATCGAGTAATCAAATTTATATTTCCACCATCGTAACATGAAAAACAAACCATATAATTAGACAATCAAAGATAAAAAAAAAAATAACAAAGCCATATCACAATCTGTAAATGTTGAAATAAAACATGTACATATCACTCTCCATTCCAATCACCCTCATTGTCTTCCTCGGTTGGCATGTTAACACTATTGTTCTAAAAAACATGTTTAGATCCAAGGTCATGTCTTAATATGAACCAGCAATCTCTATCCAACACATATGGGTAAAAGAATGATTAGTCATAGTGTTTTGGGAAAACATATTACTCCTTACTTGCATCCCACATATTTCCAAAGTTGATACATATCAACCCACTATCACAATATTCCTTTACATCATTGTTGTCAAATCTGTCCTGCCGCATGTACCTAAAAATAACACATTGGATAGATGAGAAGACAACTTGATTGATCTATTGTATATTTTGAACATAACCCAGCATCCCTCCAATTAGGTTTCTATCACGATGTCTAGCATGAATAGATTGGTCAAACTTGCCTTTCACTCTACAGTCTTGTGTAACATGCCCATCATTATAACATGTCCATAATCCCACATAGGTGGGAACGAATGCACCTGTACGAAAATTTAACAAACAATGGTGTCATAGGTCTAATAACCCATGCATTAATATATTAAATAGAGATCTTACAATTCAGACTTGCATTACAATGTTACAAATGTAGATAATATTATATTACTGAGTTCACACACCCAATCCCAATGTTTAGCACACCCTTCTCTTCAGGTTGGTAATGACAAGATGTATCATATTTTGTCTCTGACTTTCTCTGTAACCGAACGATTGGACACGTCATTTGTAGTTTTTATTTTAAATGGTCTAGAAAAGGCATGCTTCTATAATGCAACTACCTGAATTATTTTATGTCAATGTCCCATTTCCTCCTCTTCTTTTCATACAATGTTGCCAACGACTATTTTTCATTTTCTCTATAAAGAATGAATTTATTGATTGCATCAATTTCTAAAGTTGTTGGTTTATTCATGGAAACAAAACCAGAGTTAATACGTATGGGATGAAATATAGATTTTGAAGTTTGTTGTGAATACTTACTATGTGGAAATGTGAAGATCGAAATATAAGTGACTTACTCCTTATCATATTTCTTTTTCCTTTTGTTTCCATTAACTCCCTTTTCCTTTTTTCTTCATCACACTCATCATCTTAAATCAATGCACCTAGTGTGTAGTCAATTTTCTTGTTTTACCTACTAGCATAATAGAATGACTCATATACTATGTATCTCTATGCCATAGACCCCTCAAGTTTCTCTCTTTGTCGAACAAACTCCTTCAATTTTTTTTTGTACATTTTCATGAACAACATTGAGTGACATGACACCACCCTTACTAATTCAACTTCATAGACTAACTTTATTAGAAGATGAATCTACATGTGCATGAAATTTGATGACAATTCCTTCTCAAACATATAAACATTCCATAAACATTCTTTGCTATCTCTTGAATCCACTACATAATGCTACAAATGTAAATATCATTTTATGTAATACATTGTAGAAACAAGGATATCCTATATATGACATGCCACTCATCATCATGAGAGTCATGGTTCACACACCCACACACAAACATTGTATAATAACACAACAAAGTAAACACAAACAATTAATTTCATTTTAAATTATGTTGTCAAAAATATAAAATAATAATATAAAAAAAATTGGACATTATGCATACCCTTAGAAGGTTTAGATGGTCATGTGATTTCAAACGCATCAACTTTTCATTTGTAATGATGCAGCTTCATAAAGAAGTCCCATAACAAAAAGGCACATTCATGAGCAATACAACTTCCTTTTCCAAACTAAGATCTTCTTTCTTCAGAATCCATGGGACATTTACTTTTTTAAATGAAAAAGAGTTTCCATCTGCTCCTCTATTTCCTTGTCTTGTCCAATACTTCGTTTTAGTATTTGAAGAAATAAGAAATTTCCTAACTTTCAACTTGTCTCTTTTTTGTATGAGATGTGATAATACAAAGAATATGATACATTTTTAAATCTATGCATGGGATATAGTAAATGAGAAATATAAAGATGATCCAAATATGGGAGCTCATAAAATATCGATTTCCTTTTCATCCATTTGGTCATTTTATCATAATAGGTGTCAAATAATTCAAGATCATCAAGCATAGGTTCCCCATTTTAATTGAAAATTTATGCAATTTCCTTCTCCTTCTCTTTGTCATAAGCCCTTTCTAAATTCATTTGATGTCATTATTTCAATCTTTTTGGTTCTCTTTAGTTTAGAGTTGAAAGTAGATGTTTCTCTTCTATAAGGGTGATAATCTAAGTGTTGTTAAGGAAAGTGTTCCTATGGCTGGGGTCGAGGCCACCAACATAGTAGGGGTATAAAAAATGATATAAAAATGTGTTGTAAGAATAAATATAGACAACATTCAAGGGTTTGAAAGGTTCATACCTTACATAATGAATTTTGATCCAATATTTCTCTAGCCCTCCTCTTTCTCATCTATCTAAGAGACCAAAAAGACAAACTTCAACCTTCCTCAAACAAATTTGGCCATATGTAAGGAGATAATAATAAAGATAATGTGGAAGCCTAATCTGATAACCATCAACATGTAATCATGAATATAGATACAACACATATCATACACTGATTTGGAAATGGAAGAGCATCAAATCTTTGTTATTCAATGGAATAAGTACATGATATGCCTTATCCTAATGTAAGGCAGCTTGTGAAACCTTCGATATAAATATCCTACTTCTAGGGATGATTTTAAGGAACCATACTTATTTAAAAGTGTATAAATGTTGGTGAATCCTACAAATTCTTAAAACACCAACTATAAAATGTTTGGTGATATTTTTCAAAAAAATATTTTAATTTCCAAGGATTTTATACCCTTTATATAATAATTTAGCGATTTTTAGGGTGAAAAAATTTTACCCCATCAAAATTGGGTGAAATAGGGATTCAAAAATTCCAAAATGGTGAATCCTTTTTTTGAGAAAAACCCCTAAAAATATCCCATGGGATGGATTTCGCCCCTAAAATTATCCTTGTCTGCTTCTCTTCTCTAACAATCTCATCCTCCAAGCTCTGCAACAAAAGGAAATGATAGCTAGGGAAAAGGTAGGGGGGATGAGAGTCCCAATTTCACTACCATAAAAATGAAAATGATAAGTCCCCTTTGATGGACCCCTCTCCCTCTCTTATATAGTATTTTGAGGAGTTAGGTTCGAATAGGGATCAATTACAATCGAAAGAAAAGTTCCAAAACAACCCAAACCACCGCAAATTTGATATTTTTTCATTTTTTTAATATTTTTTTTCCCACTTAAGGGTATATTTCTGAAATTCCTTCAGCAAAGTCATGAATGAAATGAAGGTTTCCTAAGGAAAACTCATGAATGGGTAAAAAAATCCATTTTTAGGATATTTACAAGCATTTTCAAGGCTTGGTGTCTTCTCCAAAGTTTTTCCTTGGCACGATTCCTTTCCAATTGTTTAAATAGACGTTAAGCAGAGTAAAAAAAAATCTAGATATGGATCCATTCATTCACATGTTTCATTTGAGTGACTAATAGTAAATTTCATGAAGTGTCATCATGTGACAGAAACATGTAAAAGTCGCCAGAGATGAAGAAGTGTTATTTTTTTCTATAACGAATCCCCCCTAATGTATGAGATTACAGGGGAAGACAATATAAGAAATACATTATAAAAGGAAACATATGAGACAAAGAATGTAGGATACTGTACAATATAAGATCATAGGATCGAACAAAACGTACCTGAAAGAGAGATAAATCTTAAATTTTTTTATCTCCAAGACATATATGTCCATACACAATAGGATTTAAATCGAAAATATGACGACATCTGACATAAAGTATGTATGTGTCAGATTGTAAAGATGAAAAGTACTGTACCTTCCGATTTCTTTTATTGACGTTGAATTTTTGACATCCTTAGCGTAGGTTTTTCGACGACACATGGAGGATAAGTTGTCGGATATGCGATGGAGTGTCAAATTTGAGACGGCCATTTGTCGAATTTGCGATAGGGATGACCATTTTTCGAATATATGATGACCATTTGTCAAATTTGGGCATGGAAGAGACCTTAAATATGGTACATCCTATGGCAGAAATACATCAATACATTGAGTTTGTATTCTAGCACAAGGGGTGGGAAGAGGTTACATGATCAATATTTATCTATTTGTTTTGGCCAATATTTGACACGCCATCAATGATTGACCTATAGCAGATTCTCCATTATATCGTCTTTGAGGAATCTCTAGTGTGCACAACAATGATTATCGGTGAGAGATATTGTATTTTGATGACAAGAGCCAACTAGAAGTGTAGAAAATTTTTAACTGAGGAGATGTTCGGTAACACCCCTAGGTTATAGTTGGGATAGCTTATTTTTAGGGGATTAATCACACATGCTAGTTGAAGTTGTAACAAGGACTTTGTAATACTACTTTTGGTAGAGTTCATTAATAAATCATTGATGGATTTGATTGTGTGCCGAAATGGAAGCACAACTGCTTGTGTTTTAGTTTAGCTGGCATAGTTTAAGGCTTAAATGCAACCCCATGCTTCTTATGCTCGATGCACCCATTAGATTTCCTTCTCTTTCTTTGAAGAGAAGGTAGGCCCTACACATACATACAAAATTGTAGTTTATGCCGTAGGTTAGATATTTCTGACACTAGCAATGGAAGTCAGACATTTCTCCACCTATATAGACTCAAGGTTCTTCTGCAAAGCATGTTTTCCACTTGTATGAGGATAGCCATTTTCCAATTCAATACTTTAAGAGTTAAACAATAAGAGCGACATACTATTATCCAGCTTGCTTCAACTAAAACATTGGTAGCTTCTTCCCTATTCACGCCTTGGTATACTTAGTAAAACATGGACTTAAAAGAAGGATTCACATAGACTTTGTTGGAAATTAATGGATAGTAGTCTATACATATATATGCCAAAATGAATAGCACTAGAGGGATGCAAGGATGATTTTAAAACCCCCCCCTAGATTTATATGTATAAAAATTGGGCGAATCTCTCCGATATATAGGAAAATTTGAAGGAGATTTTATCAATAATATAATATGTATATATAAAAAATTTGGTGAATCTTTCATTTTATTATATAATGTTGTAAAATTTTGGTGAATCTTTCATTTTATTATATAATGTTGTAAAATTTTGGTGAATCTTTCATTTTATTATATAATGTTGTAAAATCTTGGCAAATCTTTCATTTTATTATATAATGTTGTGAAAGCTTGGCGAATATTTAACTTCATTATAGAAAATTGTAAAAACTAGCGAATCTTTCACTGATTTATAGAATATTGTCAAAATAAAAGAACAACAACATTAGTCAAATAACATGAATCACATCATCAACAATAGAACATGTAGACTCACAAGTCACAAGAGGAAGGTGTCAGTGAAACACAACTGCACCGACTAGATTCAGGGCAAGTGGGGACTCCACTTGTTATCTCGTCCCTTAATGGTCCAACGGACATGTGGGGACCTAAATATTGAAAAGCTGGTAAACTCATATAATCATACATTATGATCAATCTTGGCCTCCACTAGCCAATTATGGTCATGGAGGCTAATAGAATTATGCATTGTAATTATGCCAATTGATTATTGCATTAGATGAATGTTGGTCTTGTGCCAATAGGTATCCTACGATCAATGCATAGGAACCTAGTGCATATACTATTTTTCTCTTCACTTAGATATGTGGAGCTTCTTTATTTTTTTGAATAATGATAAGTATTTACAAAGAAGATATACAGTCAGCGTAAAAGAATTGAAAAAATGAAGACAATTAATTCATGCGACTAAAAGTTAATAAAAAATCTTTTCTCAAATCCTAAAACCAACCTTGTTTAAAGCTACAACAAAGGGTTAAATCAAGCATCGAATGAGAACTAGAATCATTCAATGGAATTAACACAATATTTAACCAAAATACACACAAACTTTAAAAATCGACAAAATGCTTCAAACAAAAGCAATAATCAAACCATAAAAATTTGTCAAGATATTTGTGCTAAACACCAACATGGTTTCATGTACTTGAATGAGCCCATTATTTCTTAGCGAAAGTTTTGTCAAATTAGTTATTTATCATTTAATGTTAGGAAACTATCAATGTGAAGAAATAGCTCCTTGGCCTAGCTTTCTCAAATTCCAGCGTCATTTCCTATCAGATACAAGAAATATACAATGTAAGAGATAAATATCAAACCATCAATCTTAAAACAAGCTGCATGAAGGTAATGTAGCTCAAATAATCAATGTTACAACAAAAAAGCATAATGTAGAATGTATTTTTACCTAAAACATAACCTCAAATTCATATACATTGATCACCCCTGACCAACAAGGGTACATGGAACGCGTTGACCAAAATAAGGCTAAAGAAGATTAATACTATTAGGCTTCAGAACATGGTTCTCTTGCAAGTAAAATTTAGTTATCCAAGTCTTTCCTTGAGTAGTATTTTAGTAATACTCAAGCATGCTGTTGACCTTCTTCTATTCAAATTTAAATTCAGATATTTTGTGTAGATCCCGTTATAAATGACTCTCCCCATGAGGACCACCTCATCATATTTCTCATGTAAATCCAAAGTCAAAAATAAATACCTTCAATTCTATCTCCAATCTTTCCAAAATGATATATTCACTGTAATTAATGCATCAACTCTCCCATCTACTATTGTATTTTTGTTCCATAAACTAAGGCATGCCAAAGTACTATGGTTTATTCACATTACCAAGTTTCTGACTGATTTGACTTTAAAAGGTGCACCAAAGAAAATACTTCAACTAGACCTACTTTTGAGAAGAACTAACAACTGCCCTTAATTAGCACACATGTTATCCTCAAGAATGTTGTTTCACTAATCAAGGAAGTCTTCAAAGAGTCCTTCAATATGCTACCAAAAATCAAAACAGTTCCAAATCATGCTACAAAACTTAGCGAATAATTTCATAATTTCTACTTAATTTTTAAAGTGCTTCCTTTAATCTCAAATAATATATTTAGTATTATAGATGACCTCTTCACAGAACTTGATTGGTGAACCATCAAAATATTCTAGAACTAACACCTAGCCCCAATCACTTATTCATATGCTTTTACTTTCGAGGAATTGTACCTCAGTGGGTGTCCTTGCAAGTTTCCACCTCCATTGTTGAACCACAACTCCATCAGTGAGTCTTATTCTTGTCTGAATATTAACTAGTTTGAATATTAACAAAAAAATGGACAAGAATGGTCTTATTATTCCCTGAAATTCCTAATTAAGTTCTTCAGTTTTCCAAATTCTTTTTCGATATGTTAAACCATTCATTTTGAAAAAAACTAACCCTAATGCAACATCACAAATACAAAATTACCCTTAAATCCATAATTATGTGAGGGCCATAACAATCCACTTCACAACCAATGCAATCCTTTCTGCATCAATACTAGTCACCCTAAGACCTTCCTTTTCTCTACCAATGTTGCAAATGTCCAATGAAACTGGTGGTATACCTTGTTCTGCAAGTAAAAATTGTTATAATACATTGTATAATTTAGCCTCTCTAAAAAGGAAAACAAAAAAAGTACTACTGAGTGAATAGAAATCATAGGAGCAACTAACATAGTGATCATAGGAGTCAAGTTTGGTTATTCCTAAAGTTTGGAAAATATAAAATTTCAAAAATTGTTCCTGTAACATTTCTATTTACAATATGTTTCTTAATGAAGGGGTTTTCCTATATACCTTAAAATCATCAAAATTTCATTTAACTAAAATTGTATCATTTGATAGAGAATTTAAAGTTTGAACAATCCATACATATGACAAGTTGTTGTAGTGGTCGTGAATGTACCAACCATATATGAAATGCACTTTAGAGTACCAATGGTAGGGGAAGTGCCCAACACTCTAAATAATAGAGATGATGCACATAGAATGTATCTCATTTTGAATCATTCAGAAGCCAAGGTAGTGTTTGTGGATTACCAATTCTTGGAAGTTACAATGGCAGCAATCAGGAACCTTTCTCAGGTGACATAGGAATTACCATTGATTATTGTGATCCATGAAATGGATAAATCTGGAGAATAGTCTTTGAATGAAGATCATAAAGATATTCTTGATTATGAAAATATTTTGATAAGTGGAGATCCAAATTTTGAGACTCGCTGGCTTGAGGATGAATGGGAAGTTATCTCATTAAACTACACATCAGGAACCATGTCCAATCCTAAAGGTGTCGTGTACAATAATAGAGGTTCCTATCTGATAACAATTGGTATTATTTTAGCATGGGAAATTAAGTCTAAGCATGCTTAATTATGGACAACACCCATGTTTCATTGTAACAGTTGGGGATTTCCATGGGACATGGCTGCAAAAGGTGGCACTAGTATCTCCTACATAAGTGTAAATGTAAAAGACATATCTGATCCCATTGTTGAGCACAAAGTCACCCACTTTTGTGTAGTTCCAATAGATTTGAGTATCATTACAAATGCACCACCTCGTGAAATAAGACCACTTCCTCACACCGTAGATGCTAAACACACTTGCTACTTTTTCACCCTCAAATATGAGTTATGTACTCAAGTAAACAAAGCACCACATGGTTGACAATCTATGTATAGAAAAGAAAAATGGGAGATCAACTAAACGCTTCAGTCTAAGGAGAGCCCAGGTTTTCAACATTTCCACTCCTTATCAACTATAAGCCATCAGTTTTATGAAGGGATTAAGATCTTGCTACAGGGTGTTTTGCATCGGAATCCGCACACATCGTTGCATTCTCCAAGCTCTGCATTACAGTTCTTCATTTATTGCTTTCAAACAAACTTGAAAGAAAGGGACTAAGGGCCAAAGGACATGCAAATTTCTACTTGGAGTACCAAACCACAAGCCATATTTTCACGTACACAGTCATTAGAGAGGAGGTTCACAAATAGTATATATCAAAAGGAGGTGTGTTTCTCAGTCTGTAAGGAAGAAATGTTACAGTCCTTATGATGGGATTTTAAAGGAGGTGTGCTCCCAGATCTGTGTAGTAGCAGATGCTATGATCTAACTCAAACGTCACTGGCCTTGTTAGTTCATTTTCAGGTTGGAAATTCCATAATGCACTACCAATAAAATTATCATGCATTTTTCTATCAGCAATCATTTTTCACCCAACCTCTTTAGCATTAATAAATCTATTAACAATCATTTTGCACCCAACCTCATAGAGAAGCAAATACTTGTCTTCCTTCAAATCTTGCTTGGAAGACTAGATATCTCTGTCGTCGGCAAGAGAGACAATGGTAGAGAAATCAACTTGAGGAATCACATAAGCTTTCTTAATGTTCTCAAGATTATTAAACATGAATCAACACTGATCCTTTATTTTTTCACACTCCGATGTTGGAGACTCACCAATATACCCTAAATGCATTTCGTTCTGCTGCATAGCAAGTAAGAAGGGAAGAGGAATAATAAGACCCTATAAAAGTTGGGCACCATTTTGGTCAGAAAAATGATGCTCTCTTTTAATTTATAAGTTCTGAAAATGAAAAAGTGGCATCCATACATAATTAGTAGGAAAAATATGAAGAAACTCTGTAGGGGGGTTCCCTTTTGATGATCAAATATTTGAATATGTTGCAACAACCAACTCCAAAAGGTCCATAGGAAATCTAATGCACAATATTTGGCATGAAATTTCATATCTTGACATGTAAAGGTTGACAACAGAATACCAATAACGTCATAATTATACCATACACAAGCTAAACTATTGAATGTGGGAAGAATAAAATTGGAAAAATAGTATGCAAATTGGAAACTAAAAAATGAAACTGATGTCAAATTTAATTCCATATAGCATGAGAAGAAGCTATCTTACTCCTGAAGCATTTCCCATGTCGCACAAATTATTATGCCTCATGGCCATTAACTACATGATATAAACCAAACACCAAGTTAAAGGATTATCAGTTGCAAATGCAACATTATCTTGAACATTGTTTTTGAGTGACATGGTACCAGCAAGAAGTGGACTTAGAAAGTTCAAGTTGATGGTATTTGTTTATCTCCACTATCTTTACCATTTTTTTTTTGACATGATACCAGAAACAACTGGAATAAGAAAGTTTAGGCTGATGGCAAAAGTTATATTTTTTGTTTATCTATTATGATGTGTACATGTTTGGAAGAAGAAGAGGAGTTGTGGTATCAACTTCACACATTTAGCATAGGAAGATGAGATGAAATATTTTCCAAATTATGGAGGCATAAATCATATTTTATGTGATAGTAGGTTTCATGCATTATACCCTTTTATATAGGGATGACGTTGATTCCTATGTGCTCAATTTAGTGAATGATTACAAAAAGTAAATAAGAATCCAATTATATGAAATCATTTCTAGAAGACAATGAACTACACACATTCTTAGTGAACTGCACAGATTCTTACAAGAGAGTAGAAAACTATAATGGTAATGTAAAAATATTGTTGCAGAACATACGTAACTATTAAATAAATAAAGAAAGATTCTACTGTGGAAAATCAGAAAGGATACATGCTACAAGGAACTGTAATGTGATGGAGGATGTCATTTAATGGAGGAAGAGAACCAAGCATTTTAACACTATGGTCCTCCTTGAGTTCACTAGTGAATTCATTCGAATGGCAACATCTAAGCTGCATTGTCAGTTTGAAGGGTAACGCCTACCTATTGAATTGAACTTGTAAAATAATGGCATCAACTTTCTAGTATTATTAACAAAACAAATATAAGTTGTATCTTGTAGTAGTGATTTTTGTTATGAGAGGACTTAAATAAATCCCTTTCATTTGTCTTGTGCTTAAGGCATGCTATAGAACCTAACCATATTCCATCCTCTATGGTGGAGCCACTTTTTAAATCTTAGAATTTCATTAAACAACAAATATATGAATCAATCTTGGATAAGAAATCAAAGAATATTCCATTTAGTGCCACTAAAATTTAATGAATGAAACATTAAGTCTTGAGAAAAATGAACGTCCATATGAAAATGATACAATGCACAAAATACACAAATCTTCTGTAAATATGTTCAACAACACTTTCTGGATAATCCACTGCAAACAATCATGAGACATTGTCGCATTGCATTCATTAGTGGACAATGTGATAATTAAAACAACATTATTTATCATGACAAAAATTGAACGTAATGAACTGCTATTGAGCCAAGGTTCTTACCATTTGAAAAGTGAGATGGTATTGTAAAGTTAGTAATAGACCCAAAAGAAACTTTGCTCTTTGATTTGTTCATAGTAAGCTTCCTTGAAGCTTGATATTTTTGTGATAGAAAATCACCTGTTGCTATCAAATGCATAAGACTGAAACCCAGGAAAGAACACTCTTCAGATCTGTCTAAACTAATAGGCGATGATATTAGTGAAGGTTGGTTAGAAATAATGCAAAGGCTAGGTATGCTTTCTGGGTGTTCATTCAAATAAGAATTGCTAACTTTTGGATCAAAGAAATATGTGGAGTGTATATCATTTTGAACATCCATATCATTTTCATTTTCTTTAGGGTAAATTCCATTCTATGTGGATATTTTTAAAGGGAGAAGGGAAAAACCTAAAACTCAAAAATTATCTTTCATGGAACTGAAATAGTTTTTTCCAACCAATGGGACAAAACTCATATAAAGTGAGAACTTTTCAAGGATTTAATTGATAGCAATGAAGAGACCTAAAATACTATACAACACTGACAAACTCTATAAATTTTGAAAGTTACTATTGGTTCCAAGCACTATCACTACAACCATCGAGTCTTGACCTCTGCCCTGGATGATTGCAGTATGAAATCCCCTTTAAAAATAAATTTCAAACCATAATATCACAATGGAAGGAATGAAAATAATGGTTGTTCAAGTTAAGGTACAAACTCTCCCCTACAATCCTAACAAAAATGAAGGGCATATCAATTTTTGCGCTTTGTATGCCATGCTCCATAGTACCGACATTCAACTTCCAACTCACCACAAGCGAAGTAGTGCTTTTCTTACCATGTGAAACCTTTACTAGGACATTACCAATGTCCTCTCTTTGCATTATCATCAAAGAATTTGTCATACTATCCATAACTATGATGCAATGAAGAGGACGAAGAAATAATAATAATGATGGATGAAGATCTGCAAAATTTGAAGCCACTGACCTCATTCCTGTTCCTTCCGCGAGTGAGCCTTTGAAAGGAAGGAACTATGCATGTTTCCAAGCAGGACCCTATAAATTCTCATTACCAGTGGCTATGCTTTATGTGAGAATCAAAATGCTTATTGTATGCCTAAATAAGCTTGCATAATACTTCCTGCCTTTAGAGACATACTAGACAATGCTAAAAATGGATTAGAGAGCCCTAGTGCTATATGGTCGACTGGGATATTCATACTGCATTATTGCATGGAGGAACATACTCCTATATCATAGCATCTTGCCACACCTTCTCTTTAACTACTTCATCTCTGCTAGAAAGTGATAGAAGACAATGATGCAACATCACTCAGAAATTTCTTAGGAGGATTACTCACCCAAAACGTATATTTAGGTACTCTTACTTGTTCTTGTGCCTCTTAAAATGTTTGGGTAGGCCATCTTGGCTTCCTAATTGATCTGGATGGTACTGAAGCCTCTAGCCTCTATTCCTTCAATTGAACCTATCTGACCTGAATCTGATGTTTCTTCTTTCTGATCAGCCATTGTGAAAGCATGATCATCTCCCTCCTTAACCTTTACTTGAGGATATTGAGAGTCAAGAATTCAAGGACCATCCATCCTTATCAAATTTATCATCTCAAATTATTAATTTTTTCCACCCTACTGGAATACAAATTCAATAAGCCTTCGAGGTCTCACTGTAACCAATAAATATACCCTTGATGCTAAAGGGTTCAAACTTAGTACTCTTTTCTTCAAGTACATGAGTATAAATAGCACAACCAAATATACAAAATTGTGATACCTTAGGTTTCTTGCTAGTAAGGGGGGGCCTACTTCCTCCTATTTGACACTCAGCCCAAAAATATTCCTATATATGGCTGTTGTACATTCTCCTCGAATGTAAAGGAGAATAATCCAACATGAATAAAAAGGTAATAAGGAGGAAGAGCATATAGAAAGGGTACCTACTTCAAAATGTATAAAGAGGCCGAGGCCTGTTTACAAATATAAAGTGTATTTTGATGTTAATTACTTTAGGAAGTCTTACCAAAGGGGAATTTAATAAAAGAATGATGCACACTAAGAATAACTTAAAAAGGGAAGTTAATGAATTGAAAAATGAGTAAAATATCCAAAGGTGTCAAGAAGGGATACAAGTTTTTCTGAAAGCGATTGAACATGAAAAATCATTTTAATCATACATAGAGTGTGATGATGGAAAGTCATGATAGGAGAAACATAAACAAGTTATGGATGAAGCAGGTCCTTATAAAAAGGCCATTGGGAAATTTGAAGACAGGGAGGATAAATGGAAACAGATGGAGGAGCAGCTACAAATCCTAAAGAAACGGTATGCAAAGGCTGGCCAAACAATATGCAGATGCAGAGCCACAAAGGCAGGTCGACAGAATACAAATCAAAAAATCAAAGTTAGAAATCTAGACGCCGAGTCAAAAGAATTTTAGGTTAAGGATGGATAAGGGATACATGTGTCATCTAGCTCATGTGATGAGTTCTTACTCAGAACCTTCTGTTGTGTATGTTGTGTATCTTAAAATTCAATTCATTTCTCTCTTGCTTAGGGATTTTGCAACTGATTGCATGTGTTTAAGACTAGTTCAGTCTACTGTACCAAGTTTGTACTGAAGAGGATACAAATTTGTTGTGTGAAGGATTTATTCACAATCTAGCAGTATCTGATGTTGATAATTGGGACCCCAATCCCTTGGTTGGAGATGTGTAGTTAAGATCCTTTTTTCCTTCATGAACAATAAGAACATGTGGTACAAAACTTTATCTTTTGTAATGAACAAGGAAAAGATGGAGGGAATACATTTTAGGCCTGGACATTCTCATCAAGACTTGTATGAGAAAAAGCTAACAAATATGGAATAATAGGATTTTATTTCTATTTTTTAACACTAATTAGTCATAAACCATCTCTTCTTGTGAAAAATAGATTGGCCTAAATAGGTTGCAAATAGTTCTCTCTATTCAGAGTAGACAATTATATCTTCATAATGAACAATGCAAGAGAGAGCCATTATCCATAGAGTCTTTTTATACGGCTCTAGATAGAGTCCCGAGGTACCTTGACTATTTGAAAACACTTAGGATAAAATGGATAAGCCTCATTTTTTCTTTTCCAATATTATGGGAAAATCCAAGAGAGGAGGATGATTTACGATACAGGGAAGACATCATTGAATTTTTGGGCTTGAGAAGAATTAAGGAGCAAGGACAATAAGATAAGGCCTGGAGTAAAACCTACTTAATCACCCAACTACCAGAGGAGAGTTATCTTGGGTCTTTAGGATGAGTTACAGTAGGGACTTGCAATCCCTTCAATTAGGGGAAGATGTTGGGTTCAAATATTAACCTCTTTTTTAGTGTTCATATTCAATATTCCAATCCTTTTTGTGTCATATACTATCTGATACTACAAAAACATAGAGTGGCTTAGGACTATTGATCACAGAGGACTTAGGGCTCAGGAATTACTGAAGATAGGAACCATTCAGGCGTCCAAGTTAGGATGATCCATAAAAGGAGGGAGGGAGGAAAATCCAAAGCAAGATTATAACAGAAAGGAATAATAATAGGATTATGGTAGGACTCTGAAAGAAAGGTAGTACTCCTAGATTCCAATATCTATATACGTCGCTTCGAACACCTTGCTCGAGAAGAAATATCTAGAGCAATACATTGTATATGCATATTATACTGGATAGAGAAGTGAAACTTCCATATTTTTAACAATGAAGCTTAAAGGCAGTATCTCTTACTGTAAGGCAGTCTCTAAGGCTGGGCCTCCATGGAACTAAGTGCATGGCCTAAGCTTGTGTATGTTTGAAGGCTAATTGCCATGGAATTGACTGTATGGATTTAAATCTACTATGGCATAGGGGCATGGGACTAAGGCTAATATCTTAATGATTTTGTTTCCATGGCACTGGGGCATGGAAAAAGAGAAATTTTGTCTATGGTTTTAATTCTTTCTTCTCTAGCTGAACTTATAAAGATAGTGAAATCTCTCTCTTACCATTCTATCAGAATGATTTAGACAACAAATTATCTTGCCACTAAGCACCACTAGAGAGATATATTTTTTGTTCTCCTAGACACCAATATCCAGACATGCTTTTGGAAGGTTGTATAGGATTTTAATGGAGGAAATACTAAGGTACTTATTTACATAAAAATAGTGCACTATATAGAGACTATACTTTGCTTTATGGAACACTTATCTTACGCGAGAGCTTAGGAGACTATTTTTCTTATTCGCGTTTTAACAGGGGACCTAAGGTGAATGGTGCTCTATTAAAGCTCACATAGAGAGTAGAGATAGAGAGCTAGAGAAGGAGTTAGCTTTTGAACTTGGAAGTTATATAGAGTGCTATAGGAGTTAGCTTCTGAACTCATAATATTGAAGACTAAAGTATTGAAAATACCAAAAATCATGAGTGGGTAATCTCCTGCATACTCTAGTTTTTCTTTTTCAATAACAATTAATTAGAAATTATACCAATCATAATATATTATAGTGCATATTTAGTATTAAAATTACAAGATCAAAGCTACCCAATTTTTTAACTAATTATAACAATCTACAAATATATAAAAAATTATTTAACACATTAATATTTATGACAGCACATATTGTGAATGATGCCATAGTTTTATGGAAAATTTAATAACATGATTCATGGGAACGTTAATTGTTACGAAGAGAAATTCCTATAGTTAGGGGTACCACAACAGACAACTTGACTCCAGAAAACAATCCTTTCCTATATGTAAATTTTTAGGGATGATCTTGGAAACATCAAAGGAACAAAAATGGTCCATGGGGTTTAAGGAGTCTGAAGATGGACAGGGAAGGGCATAAAAGTGTGATTCACCATGTGTGGTAAAATCAGCTATAGCAGATGCCCCCTAATGTGTGAGGCCAGAGGTGTCATACGATGACCGAAATACATTATAAGGCCAACCTAGAAGTGGAGTGATGAAGAACCCAGTGGAAGAACCAACCATCCAATCAGCACTATACAATGATACAACTCTATACATAAATGAAAATAGATATAGCAGTCCCAGATACATAAGAGTACAATGGCCATGAATAGGAATGATACAATATGACATATGTGGTCATCACCACATACAATATACATAGATAAGAATCTCTATGATAAAGATATACAAAGGATCATGATTTCCATGAAGGATGAATATATATAATGGATCAAGATCTCCATAAATGGTTGGAAATGTCTGACATATACTGGAATCAAGTCACGAGAGCTAAAATCTCATGAACACTGGAACGATCAAGGAGGTAGCATATATTAAGAGATTCCACCAATCTGGAAGGTCTTCTGCACACACCACTATGAGTACATGTCCTACTATGTGAATATAGATGTTAAGGTCGAACATAGTAGTCCATCATCTGGTTATTAGCCATTGATGTATACCATTAACAGATGCAATATCACCCACCGATAATGATAATGGAAATCAATGTACTATAGTGCAAACTAACAAGTGTGACTAAATGTCTTAAGGTCCAACACTTGAGAGAGTCCATTGATCAGGGGACATTGATGTATTCCCATAAAACTATCGATGGCGATAGAACTTGCCACTGACGACTACAAGCCTCAGGGCACTCAAAAATGACTCTAGATTCAAATCCCAGAATAAATGATCTGAAGTCGATGGGATGAAATCCGTTGGAAGGAGGGTAGTAAGGCATCCCCCATCATCTAACATGAGGTTCTTAGCAAAGCTGTATAATGTGGAAGGAATCGATCATAAGGTGCATGAACCAGTAACTGTACTAGGCATGGCCGACATGCAAAGTCAAGATAACTGAGGAATGGCCGACTCAGGCTTCAACTTCCTTTGAAGAAGAGCATAAAGGAGAATGGTGATTGAATGTAGGTAGCATAGACTCAATATGGAAAACTGGGACATCTCTATGACATAGGAGGCATCGACAAAGGCTCCATATAGACTGGAAGCTTAACTAGTCAGTGGAGATAAACTCAGATAAATGACTATAGCTCCTAAATTCAAACTACTAACCCAAGCAATAGATGTGATATATAGTGCTCTGTTCAAAGGTGACACGACTCAACTGTTGCCAAAGATAACATATTTTCTTGTCCAACTTTTTGGTTTTTTAATTTTTTTGGACTTTATCATATATTTTGAAAAGCTTAAAAAGGAATAAAAGTGCTTTATAGTTATAGACTAGGAGCAGACGAGCTTCAAGGGGAAAACAAACTAGTTCCAAGCAGTGGAACATACCCATGATTAATGCAAGGACACATGTGTAGGATAATGACACTCGAGAGAAAGTCCCCTCCTGGTAAAAAATTGGGAATCAAGATGCAAAGGATATGTAAAATGGCTCTGCGTGGCTAGACATGAAACAAGATTGGGCTATATGGCTGATAATCAAAGTCAAGGAAGCCAAAATAATGCTCAATAAGGCAAGCAAAACTCATGATAATGCAATTACAACTTGACGTAAGGGAGTCCCAGGGGAATGGCCAGCATAAAGTTCAAGAGGAGTATGAATCTCTTGCTCAAGGACATGGCAGGACTAAAGGGACTCCTAGACCTAAGAGAGGACTCACAGCATGGGTACCAAATGCAACAGGGAGCTAACTAGGACACCCATGTATAGGAAAGCTCTACCATTCTCACAATACCACTTCTAACATTTGCATGAAGGTTCTGTGACATCATGGAATGGGTCCATACCTAAGTTTAATATGAAATGGTCATAAGGCCATGCAAAATGCAAGCGGATGTGAAATCCTAACCTATATTCCATTTTAGACATGATACCTGTGATGGGCATGAACGGGTCGAAACCTCGAAGAGAGTGTACAAAAACTGGATCATAGATGACAACCATATTAGTCCAAAACAACCCAAAATAGTCAATAAAGAATCCAAACTATAAAGAATAGGGAGGAATGATCATGACAAATAAATTCAAAGGAAATAGTGTGGTGGACGATGTGCCATAAAAAGGAATGTAAAGTGTAGACCCAACATTCACGGATCCACTACCACCCCAGTGAGGGTGACGACCGAGTGAAGGGAGTAAAAATCCTCCACAAATGGAGTAGAGGATAGAATATGACCATTCCCAAATCTATGAGTATGGTAAGGGGTTGTGATGCCCCCAAGTCTGACACCAGGGTCTGTAGTAGGACCAAGGATGGGTGATAGGATACCAGGCATGACGAAAATAAAAGGACCTGAAATCAAGAGAGCATAAATATATTCAAGTAATTGTGATCCCAAAGGTAGAATAGTGCACAAAGAGAACACTCTTAAGAAAATCTATAGCCAAAATACAAGCAAACCAAGGGGAGGATATGTTAGCTCCTGAATGCAGCAAGTATGTCTCACGTAGGAGAGGCTTGAAACTCCGACACTAGAAGAAAATGTATGTAACCAATTATAGTGGCCCTCAGCTTTAACGCATATAGTGACTATACTATCCAACCCCTACTTGGCCAGGACACCTGTAGAATAACCTCTACGAAGTACCCCCTCAATAACCTAGGTATGGCAACTAAGGTCACCTCAATATAATCAATGCTCGGTTGACAGTAGCAGTCGGGATTGACTATATGGGCAGGGTATGAAATCCTAAAACTCTCGAAAGATCCCTTAGATACAGATAAAATCCTAGAAATATCTCCGGTCACTCAGTTACAACTAGGGGTCATCCCAATCATAACCACTCACACTGCCTCATGCTTAACTCCCTTGTAAGAGGAGGATCCTGAGAAACACTAATTATACCAAGGAATTTCACACTCTCACCTGGACAGACACATACATGTTGTTGTTTAGTGGTATTGGAGAATTTACTCACATTGAACTATTCCAAGACCCTAAAACCTAATCTTGTTGGTGCACCCTATAAAAGAAAAGAGTGTAATTCATTTTATTATGTGTTGATTTTAATTGGTTGTGATTAATCAAAGGGAAATGGCCATGCAACTAGTGGTACGAAGAATCAGCAGTGAAATAAAAGTGCACGCAATAACAAATAATGCTAAATGTAGTCTTTGTCAAATGAAAAATAGGGTATGCCACTACATGAGATTCATAAATATATATTCCTATCCGAATGCCAATGCAATCCTTCCTATATGAAATCCTAAACACAACTCTCATCCAAGCAATCCAATGCAAGTACCTCCTCAAATCCATATCTAAGATGCAACTAAGAGTGCAACTAATTTGTATTTTTCAATATAAAAGCATGAAAAATGTAATAAAATCCATCTAAGACCCTCAGTCTCTGCAGCAAGTATAAAACACAAGCCCAACAAGACACTGAGACAAAAAGAGTAATGCACTAATGGAAAAACAAAAAGGATAAATTACTAAAACTACTTTTCAAAGAAAAATCAATGAAAAAGTGGTCTCTGGTCACAAAATAAGCATCCAACAAACAACATCAGACCCAAGGAAGACCCAACCACACTCACAACCCACCCCACAACTTCCCACAACATCAAAGTCACCAAAAGGGAGGATGTACATGATTGTTTAAAGAACAGCTACATATATACACAACTTTTGGCGAAAAAGCTGCATGTATACACATATTTTCACCAAAACTTGTGTGTATACGCGACTTTTGGCCAAAAATCTGTGTATGTACGTGATGTTTAGCCAAAAACTTGCGTATACAAAGAAGGCAGTGGTAAAAACCAGGTAAAGGGTCAAACAAATAAAGGGGATTGTCAATGGATGAACATACTATAAAATGAAACACAAAAACAAGGAGAAACAAAGAGCACACCAAGAATATCAAGCACGTTGTGCCTCCAAACCCCAAAGAAAAACAAGGAACATCCCCAGCAGAGTCGACAATTCTATTACGGAGAGAAATTCCTATGGCTTGGGGTACCACAACAGACATCTTGACTCCAGAAATCAATCATTTCCTATATGCAAGAGAGACCAAGTAACTAACACTAAAGGATCTCTATTTGTACCTTATTCTAGACATTTGATGGAGATCCCCATTGATCTTTTCAAGTTTTGCTTGAATTGCTAAATTGCTTCCTCAACATTCAATAAATAAGACAAGCATACTATATATAGTTGTGTTAGCTCTACTCTAGCATATATAATCAATAACATATAAGCATTTGGAATCATCCATGGATCAAATATTCATTCAAATACACATTATTGGATAGGAAAATATATTTCTATTAATATAAAACATAGATTACAATAGATACAAGCTCTCTCAGCACGTCTGTGAATCAAGGAAATTGAGTCCCCCACTTGGGCCTCCACCACTTGAAATATCCATCTCTCGATAGCAAGCTCACAAGCAAAAGTAAGCTTGGGAAGAACACAAAAGTGCTCCAAGGGACAAAGGGATGCAGGCTCAAGTATAAGCTCCACCAACAATGGACTATATTTTCTTTGCTCTCAATTTCTCATATGCCTTCAATGTATCCAAAGGGTTCCTTATATAGCTCTTCAATGGGGTAATGAAAGGTCGAATCCGAGCGATCTCAAGGTATATGGAAGGCCAGGAGACAAGTGAGTCAGATCCACATCAAGGAAAACTCCAAAATAATTTGGCCTCTTGCACACATCCTGATGTAGGTGTTTTAAGGGTCAAACCCGGGTATATACACGAGAAAGGGTTTAAAAGTCGCATATGGAAAATTTAGCATATTTTTAGGGCTGATCTTGGAAACATCAAAGGAACAAAAATGGTCCATGGGGTCTAAGGATCCTACAGAGGGATAGGGAAGGCCATAAAAGTGTGATTCACCATGTGTGGTAAAATCAGCTATAAAATTAATAACTGCTAGAAATTTTGTTGTGATTCAGTATTACAAAAATTCAAAGCAACCAGTCAAATCCTTTGAACCTCTATGAATAGCAGAAGATAGAAAGAAATGTTTCTATTAGCAATAAATAGAGGATTGAGGTAAACCAAGATGTATAACATTTTGAACAATGGCATAATCTTAATACTTATTTATTAAGCAAAATACCTTACCTCTTTGCAATAGGTCATCACCAGAATAGAGATGAACAACATCCAAGCCAACTTCCTCAAACATGGTATTCACTCCCTCAACTCTCACACTATTGATTTTTTTAATAATGTTGTTTGTTCTAGTTTACCCATGCTTGGTAACTCAAATCCTAATAATTAAAAAACCATCATAATGACATGCATTCTCCAAGATCTGCACTATAGTTCTTCATTTATGGCTTTCAAACAAACTTGAAAGGAGGTGACTAAGGGGCCAGGGCCAAAGGACATTTAAATTTTTGCTTGGAGTACCAGACTACAAACCATATTTTCACACACACAACCATTACTGAGCAGTGAGGAGGTGAAAAAACAATATATATCAAAAGGGGGTGTGTTTCTAAGTCTGTAAGGAAGCAATGTTACAGTCCTTATGATGGGATTTTAAAGGAGGTGTGCTCCCAGATCTATGCAGCCTAAGTACCCTTTGTGAAAAGGGGATTTCAATCTATCGGTCATAGATTCAAAAGAATTTATATAAGGGAATTCTTCTTGTTGTTGTTGTACATGTATTCTTATTTAATAGAACAAGCTACCATCTTTCTTACTTCTATAAACCCAATAAACTTACCTAAGGCCTTACCAATTTTCTCCATTACCTCATCTTCCCATAAGGGAAAGGATAAACTGGGTACTGTCACCCAGAAAAACATGGAATATGGGTTTAATTATGGGAACCAAGTTGCCAAGAAGAACCAACCCCACCCCAAGTTGAGGACCCTTATTCCATTACTCTCTTCATATCTTCAACTTCCTTGTAACGAGCTATGAAAATCCTTAAAACATGGCATCTTACCAATAAATTTTTTTTCCAATTGTCACTTATCCAACTCATGAAAGGATCACAGTTTGGCCAATCTCTGTCAAAAAAATAGATCAAGGCCTCATCTTTGAAGGCCTTAATGTTATTACAAACATATTTTGATGATACTTTCTGAACCTAGATAGAGCCTGATATCTCCATTATGAATCTTCCAGCATGAGAAAAATTTTGGGGTTGAGAACCATTGATTCATTGATAGATCTAACCACATCTTTAACTTATATCACTTAAAGAAGAGAAGCACCTTTAATTGAAGAACCTGTATTAATACCCTTCAAATATGGAACATTGGATGGAGACTTTGCAACTGACTCCTCTCTAGAAAAGGAGGGAATCTAACAGCCATAATTTTCCTTCAAAGCAGCTTATCCTTAGTGCAAGAAGGAAGGACTTGAGGCCAAGGAGGGCATCTCTATCACCGCAGACACTGATCTCCTATGGGTCATGCACAACTTGCTCATCGGCATACAGAAGGCAGTGACTAAAATCTATTGATAAGAATGTAAGCATATTTATTGTTCCAAGTGACGAGTAAATTTCCTTCCAAGGGATCTATATTTTTTTTATAGTAATGAAATATATTCTCAATATTGAATTGTAGCTACTATCTATGTGATGTTGCAAACTATCTCACTTTAGTGGCATATCCCTCTATTGGGATTCCATTCAACATTAATACCCCTCCTCTTCAATGAGTAAAAATAATAAATTCGTCAATAACTTCCCCAACAAAATGGTAGAGACACAATGTAGGTACAATTAAAAATGTCCCAACTCAAACATTAATACCCCTCCTCTTCAATCAGTAAAAATAATGAATTTGTTAATAAGTTTCCCAATGCAATGGTAGATCCATAATGTAGATATAATTATAAAAGTCCCAACTCAACATTAGAAGTAGGTTATCTCTCGTTTCTATCCAGATCCATCATAATAGATGAATACCTTATAAATTGAAGCAGGGATGACCTTGACAGTCATTGAAATACACAGTCTAAGAAAAAGCACAAGATACTAGACTACCAATAAATTGGGGTTCACATTCTATTTGGCATTCTTTAGGACTCCATAATAATTGAACTGATAGACGAAAAATGAGGAACGGAGAGGATAGGGACTCTGAGAACAACAAATGAGAGACAAATTCAGCCTGTCCATCCAGCAAATGGTTAGGGAGTCTCAATCCCATAAAAAATAAACCCCCCTACCACCACTTGAACAAAAATTATACATTTGTTGGATCTAATAGTACGTAAAAATATGTAGAGAACCCTAGTTTATGCCACCTAAAATATTTTTCCTGACTTTTCTTATAGGTATTTTATAGGTACTTAGTATGATATAGGTTCTACAAGCTATGCTTAATATTTACTTCTATCAGCAACTAATGGTGTTGGTCCTTTGGCTAAATATACCCTTGGTTCTTATGCTACTCTACAAACAATACAAAATACATGAATACATGAATGAATGCCATGCAAGTTCACAACTATGTGACTGATAATGAAACAAACTATGTGTCCAGACAGGAAAGTATCATTTTGTGGGAGGATAGAATTTTTTCCAAGCCAACAATGCAATAGAGTATAAGCTTCCATAATTTGTAAAGAATCAAACTATGTCAAGAATGAAGAATATCCTATTGTGGGAGGAGGATAGAGTTCCTTCCAGGGAAGATGTCAAAGGAATTATAAACTTCCATAGTAAGATTGCATGGTTTAAGGCCCAGTAGCTAACCCGCATGTCAAATATTCCAGTATGGGTCCTGGGATAATGAATACCTTAGCTGGTTGAGTTGGAAATCAGGTAGGGCACTAAATCTACCTCCGAATGTGATACAAAGAATGCCATCTCTTTCTATCAGCAATTTAAGGGAAAGTGCCAACTATGACAAACCATCCAGACAATATAATCTGAGGGGAATCTAGAGATTTCTATACCATGAAGATACGATATCCTTAGCATAAATACCAGAATTACATTTGGGAAAAGAATTCCTTGCCAATATGCTTTGCTACTATTAAAATCAAGTGGCAAATCAAGTGTTCCTAGCTCCTCTTCCTGAAGTTCTAGATGACCCACCATACTATTCCTTTTATAGGCCAAAGGGAGCCATAGTCACCATTAAAGACATGGAATTTGAGGCTACCCTAGATATAATATACACCTCAGTGAACTTAGATTGATTCAATAACCACAAAACAGGATCCTATTAGAAGACATAGAAGTATCCGAAGAAATAAGAGGTGCTCTACTTTGATCTTCGTCAAGATCAAGAATTTAACAAATATATGATAACCTTCACCATTGTTACAGCTGATTTTACCACACATGGTGGATCAGACCTTTATGGCCTTCCATGTCCCTCTACAGACTCTTTGGACCCTATGGACCATTTTTGTATGTTTGATGTTTCCAAGATCATCCCTAAAAATATGTAATAATTGCCATACATGATTTTTAATCCCTTTCTTGCATATATACATGGATTTGACACTTAAACCTACGTACATCGTGATGTGTACAAAAGGCCAAATAATTTTGGAGTTTTCCTTCCATATGCCTTGGGATCACTCAGATTCGACCTTCCATTACCCCATTGAAGAGCTATATAAGGAACTCTTTGAATACATTGAAGGAGGAGGAATTGAAGAGAAAGAAAACTATAGTCCATTGTTGTCGAAGCTTATACCTAAGTTTTCATCGCATTGTCCCTTGGAGCACTTTGTGTTCTTCCCAATATTTCCTTTTGCTTGTGAGATTGATATCGAACGATGGAGGATTGAAGTGGTGGAGGCCCAAGTGGGGGACTCAGTTTCTTCGATTTGTAGACGTGCCGACAGAGGTTGTCACTATTGTAATCTCTGTTTTATATCAATAGAAATATCTTTTCCTGTCCAATAATGTGTATTTAAATGAGTATTTGATCTGTGGATGATTTTAAATGCTTATGTGTTATTGATTATATATGATAGAGTAGGTCTAACACAATTATATATAGCATGCTTGTCTTGTTTGCTGAATGTTGAGGAAGCAAATTTCTAATACAAGAAAGAGTGGAAAAGTTCAACCAGGATCTACATCAACTGTCCAGAATAAGGTACGAATCGAGATCCTTTAGTGTTAGATGTTTGGTTTCTCTTGCATATAGGGAAGGATTGATTTCTGGAGTTAATCTGTTTATTGTGGTACGCCAAGCCATATGAATTTCTCTCCGTAAGAGAAATGGCAACTCCATTGGGGATTTCCTAGTCATTAGCGAGAGAAATTCCTATGGCTTGGGGTACCACAACATATTGCATATCCCTACTCATTACAAAGAGAAAGGGATTGGAAATTATTGCATATTGAATTTCTGGAGTTAATCTATCTGTTACAGCTGATTTTACCATACATGGTGGATCACACCTTTATGGCCTTCCCTGTCCCTTTGCAGACTCTTTGGACCCTATGGACCATTTTTGTACCTTTGATGTTTCCAAGATCATCCCTAAAAACATGAAATAATTTCCATATGTGATTTTTAATCCCTTTTTCGTGTATATACATGGATTTGACCCTTAAACCTGCCTACATCAAGATGTGTGCAAAAGGCCAAATAATTTTGGAGTTTTCCTTGATGTGGATCTGATTCACTTGTCTCTTAGCCTTCCATATGCCTCCAAATCACTCAAATTTGACTTTCCATTACCCCATTGAAGAGATATATAAGGAACCCTTTGGATACATTTACGGAGGAGGAATTCAAGAGCAAGAAAACTATATTCCATTGTTGTCTAAGCTTATACTTGAGGCTACATCCTTTTGTCCCTTGATGCACTTTGTGTTCTTCCTAAGATTTCCTTTTGCTTGTGAGATTTATATTGAGAGATGGAGGATTGAAGTGCTAGAGGCCCAAGTGGGGGACACAGTTTCTCCGATTTGTAGATGTGCCGATAGAGGTTGGCACTATTGTAATCTATGTTTTATATCAATAAAAATATCTTTTCTTATCCAATAATGTGTATTTAAATGAGTATTTGATCCATGGATGCTTTTAAATGCTTATGTGTTATTGATTATTTATGATAGAGTAGGTATAACACAATTATATATAGCATGCTTGTCTTGTTTGCTAAATGTTGAGGAAGCAAATTGCTAATACAAGTGAGAGTGGAAAAGCTCAATGGGGATCTACATCAACCGTGCAGAATAAGGTATGAATCGATATCCTTTAGTGTTAGATATTTGGTTTCTATTGCATATAGGGAAGGATTAATTTCTGGAGTTAATCTATCTGTTGTGGTACCCCAAGCCATAGTAATTTCTCTCCATAATAGAATTGGTGACTTTGCTGGGGATTTCCTATTCATTTTTCCTTTGGGGGTTTTTATGGGCATTCAATGTTCTCAAATTGATCTGATTTCTCTATTTTTGAGTCGGGTATGGGGGCATGTTTTCCTGGTAGTCTATGATAGGAGTAAATTTTTTCTTAGCTTATCTGTTTGCCTTCATTTTTATCTCATTTTCTTCTTGTATGCAAGTTTCTACCTCACAGTCGTGTGTACACGCAGTTTTGACTGAGATATCCATGTATATATGTGGGTTTTCTGTACACAGTCATGGATGCCCTAAGTTTTTCCTTTTAGAGGAAGATTGAGTATTTCTGGGTGAGTTTTGATGATTACTGAGTCTCCTTAGATGCTTCTAGAATCTGTATACACCTCTGTTTCTAGCCATAGATGATTTTTAGGGTAAATTTTTTTAAGAATGTTCTTGTCATTGCATTTTCGATTATTTGTTTTTGGATTAGTGCATTAGGTCTCTTGTACCTTAGTGCTTTGCGTGGGTGCTGTTTGATAGTGCTTACAGAGTCTGGGGGTGGTAGAGTCATTCTTTTTCTTTATTATCTCATTTTTATTCAAAAAATCCAAAATTATTTACTTCTTTGCATCATTATACATCATTGCACTTTTCATTTTGCATGGTACTTGCACTAGGTTTGCTTAGAGAAGTATTAGTCAGGATTTCATATAGGAATGATTGCATTTGTCATTTGAAGAAAATTTTGCATTTCACATAGTAGCATGCCTTATTTTTCATTCGACACAATGCATTTGCATTGATTGTTAGTGTGCATTTTACTTCATGTTGCATCATAACACCATTGGTTGCACAATCATCTACCTTTTTGTGTAATAAGCCAAATAAAATCAACACTTAATTAAAATGGATTACACTATTTTTTTTTATAGGGTACGCCAACAAGATTATGTTTTAGGGTCTTGGAATAGTTAATTGTGAGTAAATTATCCAAGACCACTAAACAAAACATGTATGTGTCTATCCAGGTGAGAGTGTGAAATTCCTTGGTATAATTGGTGCTTCTTAGGATCCTCCTCTGACAAGGGAGTTAAGCATGAGGTAGTGTGAGTGGTTATTGATTAGGATGACCCCTAGTCATAACTGATTAGCACTGCAGATATTTCTAGGATTGTATTCATATCGGGGGACTCTTTCGAGAGTTTTGGGCTTTGCTACCCTTCCCATATGGTCAATCCCACCTGCGACTATCCGCTTGGCCATTGATTATATTGAGCTGACCTTAGTTGCATTACCTAGGTTATCGAGGGGCTACTTCATAGGGGTTATTTTGCATGTGTCCCATCCAGGTTGGGGTCGGACAACATAGTCACTATATGCGTTGAAGCTGAGGGCCACAATAATTGGTTATGAACCTCCGCTTGTTGTGTATGGTAGTCTCAAGCCTCTCCTAAGCAAGACATACTTGCTTCATTCAGGATCTGACATATCCTACCCTTGTTTACTTGTGATTGGATTTAGATTATATAGGTGTATGCTCTATTCACGCTAGCTTGCTTAGGTTTTGCATAATTAGAAGATTTTTTTCATTTTTTTTTTAGTCATTGTGGATTCGGGTGTGGCACTTCACCGTTCTCATTGTTTAGCAGGAATTCCACCTTCTACATCTCCTCCTCCTTTGGGAGAGAGAAACAGATAGTCTAGGTGGACTACTTCTCACATTGATTCACACACGATGGGAGATTATGAAGATGAAATTCCTAAGGTACCTTTTCCACCTCATGAGGTTCGGGAAGAAGATCCTACTCCTACATATGATCCTTCACCTGATATACCTACACACTCTGGGTATGATCCTTCATTCACAGGTCGCCACTATTGGTTTTCGGGTGATGAGACTCACCATGAACCTGCAAGCACTAGTTCTGTTAGTTATGGCACATCTGGTATCCTTGTACATGATTCGACATAGCATGCCAGGTCGTAATTTGAACCTAACACTATGCCTAGGGGAACTCCTATTCCTTTCCATGTGGATATATTTGGGAACACGAGTCACATTGCACCCTCGATCCTGATGGTGGAGGCCACATCACATGTTAATCATAGACATGGTGGTAGTAGTCCTATTTGGATACCAGAACCAAGATGAGTGACTATAAGGAATACCACTTACATCACTTCACATGTCCCTTCATCCTCTATTCCTAATTATTCGAATGCTATTCCTCCCCCTCATTCACATGGTCCTTCGGGCCGGAATGTTGCTACTATTCATGTTCATACTAATGTTACTCGCATAGTCATGTCTTAGATTCAAGTACCTCTTGTTCTCTCGAGATGTCATATTCCTACTTGTAGAATGTCCTATGGTTTATCGCAGGAAGTTCCCCACATTCCTACTTATGGAGTTTCTCATGGGACATCTCATGGGACATCTTATGGATCTTCTCATCGACAATATTATGGACCATAGTATGTATAGATTTATTCACCTTATGGGTATGGGTATCAACAACCCGCTTACTCCCCGAATTATGGCTTTGTAGCTCCAAATAGTCAAGGTACACCACATGATGGTGCTTCCATGCCACCCTACATGGGTCAAATGGGAGTAGGGTACTATGGCCATGGCCATGGTGGTTAGAGTAATCAATATTATATGAACCAAAACTATCAGGGAGCGTGGCATCGACCTGCTCAACCTAGGATCCCTTTCCTCACAACGTTAAATTTACCTAACTTAAATTTAATGATATATCATGACCCGGTTTGGCTGGTTGTCCCTAACAAGATTCCCTCGGAAATTCCCAAATTCGAGGGCAAACCAGGAGAAGATCCTACTAAACATGTTATTGCATTTCACCTATGGTTCTCTTCTAATTCCTTACGCGATGATTCGATCTATTTAAGTATGTTTCAATGCACCCTCACTGGGCCTGTAGTGAAATGGTACATAGAGTTACCTAGGGGGGCATTTGTTTTGTTCGATGACCTAGCTATGACTTTTCTTAATCACTTCCAACTACCAGTGTGTTACGACGTTGGTACAGAACTCTTGTCAACATTTCGAAAAGACAAAGCCACACATATCTCGGACCATATCCAAGAGTGGCGTAGATGGAAGAGATTGATTAAATCCTTCATACCACTAAAGTTTCTCCTTGAGTGGTTCCTTAAATCGTTATTTCCTTATATAGCGAAGGATGTTTCTACGTCTAGAGTTTAGAATGAGGAACAAGCCATTTTTAGGGTGCAAGTATTGGATTTGATTTATGCTCAATCCAGATTGTTATATGAAATCATTCCTAATGCTCTACATTCTAGTTTCGCCCCTAAGGTCAAACCTAGTCCACATGCCAATGGAATTGTTGGTTGTACGAGTACCAAACCAATGGATTTAGTTGTGCAACAGGTGAGTCAATTGTCTATCAACCAATTTTCCTTGGGACAGGCCATGGCTTTGTCTCAACCCACCCAAATGATGAATGTGCTTTTCGTGCATTCGTCGGACTAGAAGGGCAAGCAACAACCCGGAAGGAATAAGAAAAAGGGTAAAAACAATCATAAGGTTAGGAATAGGAATGAAAATGCCAATTTTAATGAAAAGACTGCCTGTAATGCTGGGGGGGACAAGCAGTCTAAATGTAATGCTAGAGACGATTGGTATGGCTTTGGTTCAGGAGGATGAGGAGCTCCATGAGCATGTCCTATATTATTTGAGCCAAAACCTTGTAGATGCGGAGATCTATTATTCACATGTGGAGAAACTTGCCTTAGATAGCGTTCATGTGGTTCAAATATTGAGACACTACATTCTCCTTCGCCAGACCTTGGTGGTATCCCATGTCAATCCATTTTACTTCATCCTCACTAGAAGGATGATTGGGGGAAAGTATAATAAGTGGATTGTCATCTTGCGAGAATTCAATCTCGAGTTTGTTTCAGCAAAATCGAAAAAATCGTTGATTTTTGCGGAGCTTATATTTGATTTCCCAAGCAAGGAGGAGGAGGAAGTTTGGGAAGATACGTTTCTCAAAGAGCACATTTTCCTCATCTCAACTTTGGATCCATGGTATGGGGATATCATCATATATTTACAAACATTGAAGGTCCCTACTCACCTTTCACAGGATGAACGACGACTATTACATCACGTATCCAAGAACTACCTTATAGTGGATAACACCTTGTATCGCTATGGAGTAGATTCCATTTTACGTCGTTGTTTAACTCATGAGGAGGCTAAGCTTGTTCTCAATGATTTCCACAGAGGGGCATGTGGTGGTCATTTATCTGGGATTTCTACAGCCCAAAAAATCTTTAGAACAGGTTATTTCTAGCCGTCAATCTTTAAAGATTGTGTCAATGTGGTCAAGAAGTGCCACCCTTGCTAGGTTTTTGCACGCAATATGCACTAACATCTTGCCTCGTTACATCCAATTATCACCACCAGTCGCTTCACTAAGTGGGTGCTTTATTTCATGAATTGCAACCCAGCTTCAGCTGGGGGGCATCATCATATTATAGTGGCTATTGACTATTTCACGAAATGGGCTCAGGCTATGCCCATGGTTAAATCCGATGGTGAGACAGTTGCACATTTTGTATTCAACCAGATCATTACTTAGTTTGGTATTCCAAAGGATCTTGTCACTGACCATGGTAGGCACTTTCAGAATCGAATGATGGAAGAGTTGGCCTCAAAGTTAGGGTATAAGCAGGAGCATTCCTCTTCTTATTATCCTCAAGCAAATGGACAGGTTGAAGTAGTGAACAAATCACTTAAGTCCATTCTCCAACGAACCATCGCACAAAGCAAGACCAACTGGCATATCATGTTATATCCTACTTTGTGGTCTTATAGAACTGTGGTTAAGACTGGCACCGGTTTTTCTCCATATCAGCTTCTACATAGAGTGGAGTTTGTCTTGTGAGTTGAATGTGAAATCCCTTCGTTGAAGCTAGCCATAGAGATTTTACCAGACACTTCCCCATTGGAGGAACGTTTGGTCCACTTAGAGTAGCTTGATCAGCAACGCCAAGATGCCTTAGTGGCTCTAGAAGTAAAAAAATGTCGCATTAAGGTCTAGTAGATAAATCTATCTGTCCAAGGAAGTTTAGTGAAGGAGATTTGGTCCTTTTGTGGGATCAAGCTAAAGAACCCTTGAGGGAAAGAAAGTTTAATCCCATGTGGCATGGTCCTTACATTGTCAAACGTGTGTTAGAGAAGGGTTCCTATGAGCTAGTAGATTACAAGGAGACAACCTTGGTGGAGCCTAGAAATGGGCTCTATATTAAAAAGTACTATGCATGATCTTCAGCTAGGGCTGATTATTGTATATTATTGTACAGTGTTTTGCATAGTTAGGTGTTTCTTATGGTGATCGGGTTTGTTGATTACCTTTCAGTTCTTATGGCAGATGTCAATGGAGTCTTCCATCTATATAGGATTCACTGATGGTGCTAGCCATCACACTCAATACTCAGCCTCTACTGCTTGGGTGATTTATAGTCCTATGGGTCAGGTATTGTCTTCAGGAGGCATATGTTTATGACCCTCTTCAAACAATGTTGTTGAGTATAGTGCCATTATTGAGCTTCTACAGGATGCCATTTCACATGGTGTTCTCTCTCTTGAGGTAGGTATTGATTCACAGTTAATAGTTTCACAGTTGAATGGCTTTTATCATGTTAGGGATCCAACATTATTATGAAAATTCTTACATCTGATATTTATAGAACAACAATTTGACAACATAACATATATACATGTTCCAAGAATTTATAATCAAGTTGTTGACTCATATGCTAAGTATGTGTTAGATTGGAATTTATTTCATAGACCATAAGCTCATCACAAACATACATTTTTACACATGTAAATAAATAAAATCAATCATCATAAAAGTTATTCATTAAACATCCAAAATGTGACATCATAATACATAAGTGTCATAATACAAAAATGGGGCTTCCGAGCCACCAAAATATAATACACGGTAGTAAAAAAATTTAATGTGTCACTCCCAGGTATCTAAGCTTATGGAGGAGGAGGGGGGTTCTGATCGTGGAAAGTCACCATGAATATAGCTAGCCGCTGAAATAACCACACCCATGTTCGTGGTACACCCACCACCTGATGATGCATGGCCTCAGGAAAGTCCTCGACTTGCGCCATGGGTCCTCTATGTGTCAGCCGCACAAAGTTTGTGTGGATGCTTTGGAGCATCCACTCTGCAACCACACACATAATGTCATCTCTTCATCCACTCTGTCTGTGATGAGGGAAAATGTCAGGCCACCGTGGTCCTACATCTGCATACATATGACAGGATGTCACTACGTGTTGTCACAAAAAAACACATATTTTGGTTCCATATATCAAAAAACAAAACAAAAAATTAATAATTCAAAAAAAAACTTTAAAAGAGGGTTGGGATTTGTTACCAATGTCACTGGATGTTGATTGAGGTGGTAGGGGCATGTCAGGATCTCCCTGAAAATCTATCCCCACATGGGGGTAATCATCAACGACAACTATTTTCTGTCGCCACCATGGAAAGAAATCAGCTGGGTAGGGGTTCGACACCCTACCTCCTTCAATTCTGTGCATCATATCTTCCCAATGTCATTGGGCTGGATCTCGAACCCCATGAGGAGGAACGCCAACTCTAGGGCTTAGCCCCAAAACACGCTCGAAGAAGAATGTGCTCAGTATACTGCCGAAACTGAAGTTTTGTACCCTACTCATCTTGCAGTCACCGAGTTGTTGCCTCATGTTACTCAATAGTGAAGTACTCTAATCGTAAACTATGGGTCTCCTGCAGTCCACTACATAGAACATCAATGGTCGCTAGGCCTGGTGGAGTGATGCTAGCCCTGCTATCCTGCCAAGTGCTAGTAGTATGGCCTTCAGGCCTAGTACCTGTATGAATTTTCCTAGGATCTGACTCCCAACCTACTCCATGTCTAGATAATAGTATACAACAATATACTCATCGATGGTGAGGCCACCTCCGGGCCCAGGAGAATGTAGGTTCACCACTTCTCCCCGTCGGGACAATCCTGTAATAAAGTATATGTCCTCCACCTCTATAGTGAGGGACATCCCGTCGATATGGAAAGAATTTGAGTCAGGATCCTAGTAGTCTACTAGAATCTGCAGCAGTCTTGGTTTGGCCCTTAAGCTACCAAGAAACCAAAACTTATATATCCCACATGCACGAAGAGCTTGTTGAGCCATTAGATCGCCCCGTACAGCTTCTTCTACATCATTGTGTTCTCTCTCCCACCATTCTAGAACCATACTGCACATTTACATTAAGTTTTGGTCAATATTTGTCTTAAAAAACTTTAAACGTGGCCACATATGCGACTGTTTGCAAAACAACCATGTATGTACGTGACTTTGGGCCATTTTTCCGCATATAGCCAGCCCTATACGCGGAAAAATCCCTGATTTCTACGTGGGCCGAAGTGACTATCTTAGAATGCACTATAAATTTATTTTGACCATGGAATTTGAAAAAAATTACATGCAAATGGAAGAGTAGGGCATGGAAAATTACCTGGAAAAAACGGTGTCAGATTTTGCCAAACGAAACTCTTGGAATTCACGTTTCAAGTTCTGAGCTCAATTGGGTAAAATTTTCAAATGATATATATTTTTTGAATTTTTTACTATTTATAGAAAAAATTTTAAATTTTTGAAAACTTTTACCCCATTTCTATAGTTTTGAACCATTTCTGACCCTTTTGGACCATTTTTGACTAATATGATGGTGCAGGAGATCGTTTTGAGCACCGTTTCGACCATTGTTTTGACCCGTTTGTCCTAATTTTAGGTATGATGTTTAAACTGGCATATAGGTTAGATTTCACCTCTTTTTGCATTTTGCATGACCTTATGACCATTTCATTATAACCTTAGGCATGAACCCATTCTATCCTATCACGAAACCTTCTTGCTATTTTAGAAGTGACATGATCTGAATGGTAGAGTTTGATCTTACATGGGTGCCCTAGTTAGCTTCTTGTTTGCATTTGGCACCCATGCCGACAGTTTGTCCTTTAGGATGTGGGAGTCCATTGTATAGTATTTCCATGTCATTTTTCAAGAGTCTCATACTCGTCTTTATCTTTTGCTAGAATGTTTCCCTAAGACTCCCTTATGTCAAGTTGTAATTAAATTATCATGAGCTTTGCCTGCCTCATTGATCCTTATTTCAGTTTCCCTGACTTTGAGTATCAGCCATATAGCCCGAGCTTGTCTCATGTCTAGCCATGCAGAGCCATTTTGTATATCCTTTGTAGCTTGATTCCCTATTTTTACTGGGAGGGGACTTTCCCTCGACTGTCTCTATCCTACATGTGTGTCCTTACATTGAGCATAGGTATGTTTTGTTGCTTGGAACTAGTTTGTTTGTCCCTTGACACTTGTCTCCTCCTAGTCTGTAACTATAAAGAACTTTTATTCTTTTTCAATATTTTCAAAATATTTGAAAAAGTCCAAAAAAATCAAAAAACCAAAAAGCTAGACAAGAAAAGATGTTATCTTTGGTAGCAGTCAAGTCATGTCTCCTTCAAACAGAGCACTGTATATCACATCTGTTGGTTGGGTAATAGTTTGACTTTAGGAGTTGTACTCATTTCTCTGAGTTTATCTCCACCGACCGGTTAAGCTTCTAGTCCCTATGGAGACTCTGTCAATTCCTCTTATGTCACAGAGATGTCCCAGTTTTGTATATCGAGTTTATACTACCCACATTCAATCACCATTTTCCTTTATGCTCTTGTTCGAAGGAATTTGAAACCAGAGTTGGCCATTCCTTAGTTATCTCGACTTTGCATGTCAGCCATTCCCAGTACAGTTACTGTTCATGCACATTATGATCGAGTCCTTCCACATTATGCAGCTTTGCTGAGTACCTCATGTTGGATGATGGGGTATGCCTCAATGCCCTCCTTTCAGCAGGTTTCATCCCATCGAATTCAGGTCAGTTATTCTGGGATAGGAATCTAGAGTCATTTTTTAGTGCCTTGAGACTTGCAGTCATTAGTGGTAGGCTCTCTTGCCATTAACAGTTTTTGGGAGTACATTAATGTCCCATGATCGATGGATTCTCTCAAGTGTTTGACCTCAACACATTTATTCACACTTGTTAGTTTGCACTCTAGTACCTTGATTCCCATTTTCATTATTGGNGACTGGTAATCAAACAATGGACTACTATGTTTGACCTCGACACCTCTATTCACATAGTAGGACATGTACTCATAGCGTTTTGTGTAGAATATCTTCTAGACTGGTGGAATTTCATATATGCTACCTCCTTGATCATTTCAGTGTTCATCAGATTTTAGCTCTCGTGACTTGATTCCATTATATGTCAGATATTTCCAGCCATTCTGGAGATCTTGATCCATTATATATCTCCATATTTCATGGAGATCATGATCCTTTGTATATATTCATCATGGATATTCTGAGCTATCTATATTGTACATGGAGATGACCACACATGTCATATTTTGTATCATGCCTATTCATGGCCATTGTACTGTTATGTATCCAGGACTGCTACATCTACTTCCAGTTATGTGCAGAGTTTGATCATTGTATTGTATTGATTGGATGGCCTATTCTTCCACTGGTTTCTTCATCATTCCACTTCTGTGATGGACTTATAATGTATTTTGGCCATCGTATGACCCCTCTAACCTCACACATTAGAGGTCATCTGTTACAACTTATTTTACCACACATGGTGGATCACACCTTTATGGCCTTCCCTATCGCTCTGTAGGCTCTTTGGACCCTATGGACCAATTTTGTACCTTTGATGTTTCTAGGATCATCCCTTAAAACATGCAATAATTTCCATACCTCTATTTTTAATCCCTTTCTCGCATATATACGTGGATTTGACCCTTAAACCCATGTACATCGGGATGTGTGCAAAAGGCCAAATAATTTTAGAGTTTTCCTTGATGTGGATCCGAGTCACTTGTCTCTTGGCCTTCCATATTCCTTGATATAACTCAAATTAAACCTTCCATTACCCCATTGAAGAGATATATAAGGAACCCTTCGGATACATTGAAGGAGGAGGAATTGAAGAGGAAGAAAACTATAGTCCATTGTTGCAGAAGCTTATACTTGAGTCTGCATCGCTTTGTCCCTTGTAGCACTTTGTGTTCTTCCCAAGCTTTTTGTTTTATTGTGATCTTGCTATCGAGAGATGGAGGATTGAAGTGGTGGAGGCCCAAGTGGAGGACTCAGTTTCTCCGATTCGTAGACGTGTCGACGGAGGTTGTCACTATTGTAATCTCTGTTTTATATCAATAGAAATATCTTTTCCTGTCCAATAATGTGTATTTAAATGAGTATTTAATCCATGGATTCTTTTAAATGCTTATGTGTTATTGATTATATATGATAGATTAGGTCTAACACAATTATATATAGCATGCTTGTCTTTTTTGCTAAATTTTGACGAAGAAAATTGCTAATACAAGCAAGAGTGGAAAATCTCAATGGAGATCTACATCAACCGTCCAGAATAAGGTATGAATCGAGATCCTTTAGTGTTAGATGTTCAGTTTCTCTTGCATATAGGGAAGGATTGATTTATGGAGTTAATCTATCTGTTGTGGTACCCCAAGCCATAGGAATTTCTCTCAATAACAACCATGATGAAGAGGAGAATCAAGATCCAGGGATGATTATGATGGAAGCAATTGGAAGCAATTGAATCACTTACCTTCCTTGCCCCACGAGTCACATTATCCAACAATTGGGATCAAGTTGGAATTGTTGGAACTTGGCTCTAGGCATGGATATAGAGGTTTTAAGAAGATAGGGGAAGGGAAGGTGATGTTGTACACCACACATGTTGGAGAATGAGTACACACACTACTCACTTATTTCCATTCTTGTAAGGGATGAAAACACATCAGTTTGGGACTACTTCAGATCTTATCTATCACTATTATGAAGCTACTAATTCATTATTACAGAATTATATCAACATGTCAAAACAACCAGCAATCATATCCTACTCCAAATAGGCCTAAAAAAATTGCATCCCTTTCTAATAGGATGAACAGACCTTAGGAAATTTACGGTTCAAATTTAAAGGTCTCACAATGATCACAACGTAATCCAAACATCCTTTAAACAATCACGGATGAGTTTAACAATTTAATAAGTGTTCATGGTTCAGATCTAGAATCCCACAAGGTTCAGAAGACATATATAGAATCCAAAAAAGTCACGGCCCTATCTACAACATCCCACAATGTCAAGAAAGGTCACAAATGTAGCGACCCAACATAGAATCGTCAATACAGTCACATATCAGCCTACAAAGGTTTAGTAAGGTTTAGCAGCCCAATCAATACTACGACCCAGCTCAAAAAAAATCAAAGCAACATACTCAACAATATACAAGAATTAAACAATAGAGAATTAGTACCATCAATGAAGTACGAACAACCTCACAAGATCTTTGGTTGATAATGACAATCTTTTGGAAGAATAGTTGTCACTGGAGGCTAATACAATTATGCATTGTAATTATGCCAATTGATTATTGTATTAGATGAATATTGGTCTCACGCCAATAGGTATCCTACAATCAATTCATAGGAACCTAGTGCATAGAACATTTTTCTCTTCGCTTAACTATGTAGAGCTCATTTATTTTTTTGAATAATGATAAGTATTTACAAAGAAAATATGCAATCAACATAAAATAATCAAGATTTGAAAAAGTGAAGACAATTAATTCATGCAACTAAAGTGTAATAAAAATATCTTTTCTCAAACCCTGAATCAATGGAAACCGATTAAAGCCAATGTTGGTTCAAGATACAACAAATGGATAAATCAAGCATCAAATGAGAACTATAAGTATTAATCATTCAAGGGACTAACACAATATTTAACCAAAATACACACAAACTTCAAAAAGCGACAAAATGATTCAAACAAAAGCAATAAACAAACCATAAAAAATTGTCAAGATATTCCTGTTAAACACCAACATGGTTTCATGTACTTGAATGAGCTCATTCTTTCTTAGCGAAAGTGTTGTCAAATTAGTTATTTATCCTTCAATGTTAAAACACTATCTATGTGAAGAGATAGCTCCTAGTCCTAGCTTTCTCAAATTCCACCGTCACTTTCAGTCACATACAAGAAAGAGACAATGTAAGAGGTAAATATCAAAACATCAATATTAAAATAAGCTGCATGAAGGTAATGTACCTCAAATCATCAATGTTACAACAAAAAAGTACAATGTAGAATCTATTTTTACCTAAAACACGACCTCAAATTCACATATAGTGATCACCAGCAAGGGTACATGGAACATTTGGACAAAAATAAGACTCAAGAGTCCTTAATGTGCATTAGATCATATCCAATCTTAGGTGAAATCCAATTTGCAATTCACATTTTGTCCCTGGTCCTCATTTTTTACATTTTCGACATTCTAGCTCTGGTCCTCATTTTCCACATCAAGTTCATTAGAGATATTTGTTATATTGTTTTCTCCCCTTCTTTCATGATCTGATCGCCAAAGAGATAATTCTCTTTCATATGGAAAATTGTCAACCTCATACTTTGTTACATATAATATTAAGCATGTATCCACATTTTTATCAAGCTTGTTCCTCAACTTTGACTTCAAGAATGTCAATGCACTAAACATTCTCGCATCCTCCACTGATCCCAAAATCATGGTTTGACATAAATCTACTAATTTGAAATATTCTAACATTCTTTCCCATAGAAATTTGCTGCCATTGAGCTTAGTCCATAATCTTGTAATTGAACCCTATTATTTACTATCCGACGGAGAAAATTGGTCCCACATTGTTTTACCAAAGCATTGAGATTGATCTATCATTTTTTCTTTATCTAAAATACCTTGAATATGTTCTCCTTGTATCTCATCCCCTCGACAAAAATGGCTCCGCAAAATCTTGATTTTATTTATAAAGTCAGCTTCTAAAAACTTTTCATTTTGACTACGGTCCCAATATTGAGGGTATACGATAGACATGGCCTCCATCAATTCATCTCGAGGAAACGATTTTCTTATCTCTGATGATAGTGATTTTGCAATTTATTTCAAGTTGTCTCTCACTGAAATTACAACAGCATGAAATTGTTCTCTTGAGACAGAGCACTATTTGGTGGATCTTCCTATCTTTTCATTAGAAAAAAAGGGAACCATATGCCCACGAACTGCCATACATAGAATCCCTTTGCTTAAAAAAAAATCATCATTTTCAATATTGGTTATCTTCCTCCAATTTGTAAATGCTAAATCTGTAAAAGAATCTTCCATAATATACAAATTATCCAATTCAAGACATGTTAATTTTCTTTCTCTTGTGTATTCAACAATATACATCATGCGACTCTAAGCCATCTTCACGAGGTTATTCATTTCATGAAGCATAAGAAGAATTCCAGCCAATGTTAATAATGTCTCTATATCAGTTAGTAGAAATATAAGAGTTTGAGCTATTTCTACACTTGAGAGATGTTCATACATCACCCCTACCAAGGATGCATATTCATTGAATAGTCTTTCAGTTGGTCCCTTCAATGATATCCATCTTGTATCAACATCTCTTAATAGTTTTTTTCCATTTGTAACACCATCAGAAAAAAATTTAAACTCTAAAAATCGTTTGGGACTCCGACAAAAGTATGCATGAACCTCACGTACAAGATATTCTACCTTTGAAACCAATGAAAAGTTGCTCACTATTTTAAATCCAAGATTCATCCTGTGAGCCATACAATGAATACTAAGCATATACGGTGAAGCTGAGAGTTGCATTCTAGTGCAAAGGACATTCCTTTGTCCTTACATTACTAATGCTCCATCTGCTCCAACACATACTAACTTTTTTGCAATCATGGAATGATCCATACCACCAATTTCCTTCAAAATATCAATATCAAGTTCATAAATATTTTCTATTGTTTTGGTCATTTTATGAATTCCAAGTAGATAGGAATGCCTGATATGGTCATTGACCATATAAATGCTCATGTAAATTCATGATGTATTATTAATAGCTGTAATGTCAACCAAATACAATGACAAAAATGTAGCATTTTCAATCTTATCTTTCATATCGTCCTTTTCTACTTGAGCTAGATATTTTCCTGATTCCCAACTGCTCGATAAAGACCAATGAGAAGATGGAAAATTTGACACTTGAATAGAAGATAGATATTTCTTCATTTTTGGATAATCTGTCATAGGATGACCATTGGATAGGAGGTGAAATACAATGCTTAATTGTATTGTCTTTGACAACAAATGTGTTTCCATCATCTTTCCAAATTGAGATTTGATGGTTCCTCCACTTTTCTCGAGTTTTTCCTATTTAGTAAGAATTCATTATATTCCACTTCAAATTGGAGATGTCGAAATTTGCTAACATATTTCCATCTGGCAGTAGATTTATTCTCATCATTTGTAGTTTTCTTATCATACACCTTCCCAACATGCTTCTTCATTGTGTCTAACCTAATATGTAATTTCACTACCTTGCCAAGTTTCCAATTATATGAAATGGATTTAACTTCTCATGAGGTCTCATTCTCATTTGCTGGAGGTATTGGTTCAATACATGGGTATCTTGAGACCCAATCAACTTTTAATTTTCTCCCTAAATCCCATTGGCCCTTTTTCCTTTTTCCGTGAATGCACTATGTCACATTTCAATGAAAAATATTCAACATTTGAACTACTAATTTCAGATGGAAATGCATTTGTCTCACTTTTATCATTAGAGGAATGTATTCTACCATCCATTGTTTGGGTTGCAGATGCATTCTCAAAAGTGTTGACATCTCTCTCACCGATACCTTGCTCAACAGAGCTTGAAGCATGAATAGGATGTGGATTATTGGATTGAGGTTTTTGAAAATATGATATTACATCCTTTTGTTTTGATGTTTTATTTTTCTTTCCACAATCCATGTTTGAAATCTTACTTAATATTCCAAAATTGAAATTCCAAATCGATATAGAAACCAAAAGTGAAGCATGCATGAGAAAAATGATATAAAATTAATACAATGGCACATTATCAATTTATATTGACCCGACTTATAATGAGTTTTTACATTGACTTTTTCAATGACTTTTAATTGACTCTTTCAATGAGTTTTAATTGAATCTTTCATTGATTCTTTCCCCGGAGGAGGTATAACACTAATACAACTGGAAGGTGTCAATGAAACACAACTGCACTAACTATATTCATGGCAAGTGGGGACTCCACTTGTTATATCGTCCCTTAATGGACCAGCGGACATGTGGGGACTTGAATCATGACAAACCAATAAACTAATAGAATTAGAGATTATGCTCCACACTATTCTTTTGGAAAACAGTCCACAGAATTCAAACAAGCATGACATACTGCATCATGCCGTAAAATCCGAACATTCATTACATACAGATATGTAGACTTTGTTCTATGTAACATAAAGGATCATTTCCTTTTATGATGACAAATGTCTCCAATGGTGTGTACTGAATACGTATATAATGCCCCATTTTTAACACAATTTCTATAATTTCTTATTCACCAACTTGAAATAACAAGCATTTACATCACATCAACGAAGAAATGAATAATATATCAATGAATTCTAAGCCCAAGTTGTACAACTTGCAAATGATCGTTTGTATATTTAGCCAAAATGCCTAGCTTTTGAAAGATCCACTAAATGAATCTATGTATTTAGCATAACCTATCCTTTTGAAAAGGAAACTGAGATGCTCTATCTTCATCAAAACACATTAGATAGAACACTTATCTTGCATATTTTCTTTGTTATTCAAAGTTAACAATGTATAGAAATTAGAGTAACAATGTCGAGCATAATATCAATCACTATATGTAACATAGATTCTATGCGTATAATCCCTTCAGCATCTACGCACACAATTCTAATGTTTATAGATTCCCATTGATTTTCTGGATTTCGATTGCTAAACTCAAATTCGATTCCATGTAAGCTAAATATTTACACAGATGACTTACTCTTTCATCAGATTAAAACAAGCTAATAATTATATTTTCACTGTTATTCAACTCAAAGACTTCATATAGAAAATCACTCTGTTTCTTATTTAATTTTCTGAGCTTGTCATACAATGTGGAGATCAAGCCTGTCATATTTACTTTAAGATCTAGGCATGAATAACAGCAACAAGCAGTCTTAAATCCCTAATTCTAGGCACTTTCTAGGCATGAAAACATTGAAAAGAGACCTATAGAAATTTTCGGAATCATTCATGAGGTAAACACTCTTGATCTTGGGTTCTAAGTTTAATTCTACCATAAAAAAATGCCAGAGTACTCAAATATGGGTAATTTTGAGCACAAATAGTGGCCAAAATTCATATTGCAGCCACTTAAAAGTAATGACCAGAAGGCTGTAGCAAATTCTAGGTTGACATTGAAAATAGATGTACCATCAAAACCCAAATCTAGTCTCTGAGCATAAACAATAGTAAAAATCATCTAAACTTTAATTCTGGCTAGTTCTGAGTTTTATGGTACAAGAGGCCCCCTACGATCATAAAATGAAATTAAAAATGAGTACACATTTTAGTAAGTAATCTACAAATTTCTATTAATTTGTGTAAAAGGGAATAACTAGCAATTTTTTAAAACATCACAGGAATATTGATCTAGAAAAGAATAAAACACACTTCTAATGAAAGGATTAATGATTTAGAAAAGAAGAAAACACACTTTCTAGTCCTTACCATATTTGTTTCCTCATATATCAATTTCCTGCCAATTAATGTGTGATGGTCCTTGAAAATAGGCTGTCTGACTACTAGTTACTCTACCTTATAACTCATGTAATGAAAAACTATGCAAATTGCTAAATCACATAGCATCTTCACATGAGTGATACACATGCTAGACATGGCCACAAAGCTCCTTCTGTAATTCTCCATCTAATCACATCCTCAATCTCCTAATAATTATACAAGTGTGTTGCAAACTTCTTGTCATGTTCAAATTCTTAACCAAATGGCATTTTATACTCTATGCAATCACATCAACACTTTAATTAATGTCGTAAGTGTTGCTTGCTGTAACAACAGAATGATTCTAGTTACTTGCCATAAAAAACTAACCATGGGATTTATTGATTGTCAAGACCAATTCATGATGCAAGGAGTACCTGAATTGGTGGATGATGAAATACAATCGGGGGATTCATACAAAGAACATGTAAACAAGATCGTATGATCTGTTTATGCAATTAAATAGGAGGTCATCCAAGGGAAATTGATTCTTATGCACCTTGGATCCTAGTTGCAAAGTTCAAACCTAGTACCAAACAATAGGCATCCCTAGGGTGACAAGCTAGGAAATTTTTCCTAGGGTTTCCTCCTGTTACACTGCTATTTGCATAGGGTGTTCTCTATATCAGTTAGTGGGAATATGTACCACGATGCCATATTATGACCCTTCAATGTGATGAAGGGTTCCCATCTAATTATTAAAAGGCTTCCCTAAACAATGTTAGTTTTCCTCCTTCTAGTATAAAGTAGCCTCAACATGTGTGCAAAGAGAGGGTGCCATGGAATTTCTAAATGCCCCTAAATATATAGAAGGGTTCCAAGTCACTCCAACCTATGGGAAAATTATCCTAAATAGAGCTCAATAACAAAAAATCTCATCCTCAATACAGAAAAATAGAGCTCAAGAACACAAAAGCTCATCCTAAATACAATAGAAACGTAACCCATACCTTAGAGCAAGATAAAGAGTGCCAAGAATTGTGATAGTTGAAAGATAGAATAACATCCAATTATAACCTCTTAGTTGATGTTTTGCGGGCTTTAGTAGATTGAAAATTTGACACTTTTTCCTCATGGGCAACCTCATAGCCCAGTATGGAGGTGGCATTCTATAGCAGAACAACCTAAATTTGGGAGGAAATCAAACTCCCCATAGTAAATTGCATTGGAACATTTTTTTATTAAAGAAAAAGAAAATAAGTTTATTTCCCTTTTTCTTATTCTAAAAACTGTTCTATATGAGGAATAATTTCAATTTATGATCTCTACAATGTGTGGATTATGTTTAAGGGAAATGAGTAGAAAGGTTATGCACAGAAAATTGAACATACATTGATGTACTTTTCTTTCTAGCTGTAATAGAAATTTGACCAGATGGTATTTGTAATGGATTGTATTTGGAAAAATTATTATGCATTATTATTGTTGGCCTTGCTAATCATCTTCACATTATGTTATGATTAGAAATGTGAACAACCTACAAAATGGTGAGCTAGAGTTCAACAAAATTTGTTGACCTACTTTGTAGATTTTCCTTTAATATTGTGCCTTGAGTTTGAATCTATCAACTACAACACTTATGATTTTGATTTGACTTTCATAAAACTATGAATGTGGATGCATTTAAATAATCTTACGAGTTAACCACCTGTTGTGCACCTAATTTAGGAATCTACATGGTATGTTGCTATAATATATAGAATGTATGCTTCTCGTTTGTGTGGCTGTATGATATTGGTTGAAGTATTGGGTATTTGGATCATAAAAAAATAACACAAATCCTATAATATAACATGTTGAAACCACACACTAAACCCCTTTCATTATTGTAATGATATAGATAAAACCCTTCTTATAGGCCTCTTTGAATTAGATAAGTCCCATGAAGTGAGGAAAAGTATAACCATGATACTTATTTCCATAGGTAGAGCAAGAAGAAATGGACTAATGGTAAGACCATTTTGTGTCCTTCTTGTGAACATTGGATAATTTGGAATGATGGACTTGGGATTTCTAATTGTTGGATACTTAGATAAGTTGACTATTATACATTTTCCAGAAAATTAAACCATGAGATAATCAGATCCAAGTCTCTGATTTCTCAGGGATTGGCATGATATTATACACCAAATTTCAAAACAATAAAAAAAAGACTTGACAGTCACAATATCCTATAGGTATATCTCCAAGCAACATTAGTGTGATAAAATTACCCTCTTAAGATAACCTTCACTAGCTTCTTGATCTCTATAATTTCTTAACCCAAATAATCCATGAACAAATAGAAGAGTTTACATTCACCGGGATCTTTAGATATCCCTCCTATATTTTTCACATGTTTTTATATTGGAACTTTTACACTACAAATGTTTGAAGTTGAAAATGACATATGAAAATGGTATCCTAGTTCCAATACATTATTGGAGTAATCGAATTCTAAGAATACCTAACAACGCCAATTATACTGAGTTTACCAACATCGTAATGAAGATTACATAAAACATTATCCATGAATCTCTTCCACCTAGAATGTTTCTTGAGAATAAGAAGTGGTTATAATTTACCCTTGATACAAGGATATGTAACCAGTTTATATATGAAGAGTACACAATGATAAGAGTCTATGGTTTTGAGGAAGATCCTTACCATCTCCTAGATTTCTTCACACCTTGAATTTTTGCAATGGAATATGTAAGGGAAATATTTTTAGTAGATAACATGCATTTTTGTCATTTCAGACATCAAAGAACTTTCATGCTTCCAAAATATATATGAAACTTCCAAATTAAAGGTTGAAGTCTATACAATACCAAGAATTTTTCTTACATCGGTTAAATTCAAGGAAAGCAAAATATAGGCCTTATGATCCTCATGATATTATCTTCAAACAAATAATATAAAAAAAGAATTCCTCTCATGAATATGTTCGAAGGTGAGAGTGGGAGAGGATTTCTAACTTAGAAATTTGGGATGAGGTACTCTAAGTAAGAAAGAGCATGGAAGAAAAAAGGGTTTTAGAGAATCAATTGGTACATAAAATAGGAGTTGAAGAGCTCCATAAAAGTAATTTCAGTTAGTTTTGATTTTATTCCATGTTTTTTCCCTGATTTTCAGTAGAAATAAGGATTTGTTTAATCAGTGCACTCTCATCTCGTGGAGATACGTTCATCTCATAATCATGTTAGAGATGTGAGAAGTCGAGAGATCTTGTCTCTTTCACTTGTAATTCATCACTGTACATTTCTCTCTTGTCTAGAGCACTATGGATCTTGTGTTGATGCAAGCAATGCATTAGGGTTGGGGTTTTCCCTAAGAAGACAATGGAAGCTAGGATTTTGGAGAAACCATAGAGGAGAAAAGGGAGCACTTGTTCTTGTGTTTCTTGTGAGATAAGAATACTAGGGTTTTGTGGCATTAGAAACCCTAATACTACTTGGATGATTGATGTGGAGAATATAGAGATGGCCTTATTGTTCGACAGCCTACACACTTCAACACTAGATGATTTCTCTACAAAACAAAGAATTTTCCAACTTTGGGATCTTTACGAAACCAAGCTAGAGGGATAATTCATCTCCAAATACACCATCTCCTACAAGATCAAAGGATGATTTTTGTCTCTTTAAGAAGTCTCCAAGATCTTTATCCACTTTCTTTTGCTTCTTTAAATAGAAATGATAGGCACTATCTGCTTGGATGCTGCTGAACCCTGAATACATGGTTCCTTATGTTTCTCTCCTTCAGTGGAAAGGAGTTTTGTTTGGCAGGCTAGGGGAGCTAGAATGTTATCAGATTAACAAGCATATTTTTTTTATGGAGCCTATGTTTTGAAATAAAATTTCTTAAGACAAAACTTCATTCAACCCAAGATAAGTTTCGACATTTACATCAGATCCAGCAATCCAGAATTCAGCTAGGAATGCCATTTGTAGGAAGCATCTGTTGAAGCCAAAGCAAACATGCTACCTCTCTTTACTTATGTAGGAAAGGAGATCTTGTGTATCAAATCTTCGGTTGGAAATTTTAAAAGCATCATGTACATGTATATTGACTTATAGTGAACTATATGATGCTTTTTCAAGAAAACAAATTGAAAAAAAAAGTATAAATTCTCAGGGCTTAATATCATATTTTCACAAAGAAATCAAAAAAAAATTGGAAAATTTTCAACAATTCCTATTGCTTTATATCATATTTTGAAGATATTGAAATATCCAAGGATTAACCACTAGGAATCAGTGTTTCCTTTGCCACACATTAAGTAGTTGACAAGGGAACTCTCAAAGACACGGAGCTTCTTGTTTCTACCTTGTGGCAACTAGTAAATGGATGAAAGAAACGACCAACGAAGACAGAGGCAGGAGTATAGGGAAAGGTAGAGCAGACGGTAACAGTAAGAGAGGGTCTGACCTATCCAGTTACATTTTTTACTTGCCAAGTCAAATAAGTTCAGTGTAGAAGTCAATTTCGGCACTATGGACATTGAAGAACTCAGAGCAAGGGCTATGGATTCCATGCTCAACAAGAAGAGGAAGAGAAAGAAATCACCACTACACCCACTCTCATCTTGGAAATTTATTTCCACAAATAATTTGCTTGACAGAAATGGGACACAAATACAAGTTGCTAATGCATAATCAGTTCCATTATGTGTCTATAAAGAAAATGATGTGTTCTTATCCAATTTACAAGATCTACATCCTACTATTAGATCTCTTGCAGTAGAAGAGAAAGATGATAACCTTGTGATTAGATTCTCTAATGGAGATCGTGGCAATGAGGGTGAAGAACATAGCTAGAGAGTGGATCGAAGTGAGAAAGATGGATCATCAAGGGAAAATACAAGTGGGAGCAAGTCAATCACTTGCAGATTCTTCACAAATGGCTAAAACAACATCGCAACAAACCCCAAGGATGCGGAAGCAAATAGCTATGGTGCAGAAGGAGTTAGTTGCATTTCGTACAATCATCTCAAGTGGAGTGCAAGTCTGTGGGGTGACTTATATGGGGTCTGGAGAGGGTCCACCTCAGCGTTCATCTTGTAATAAAAAGCCTATTGTTGGAGACAATGGTTCAATTGGCCAGAAACATGCTTTCAAGCATGGCTCGTCTGTAACTAAACCCAGTGGCTCTGACTTGGAGAAATTGAGAAAGAAAATTGAAACAAAAGAGAATGAATTGAAGCTCTAGAGGCATATTCAATTAGGAAAGGGACAGCATACAAGATCAATTCCAAGTGGAACATTCCATACAACTGGTATTGCAGATTCAACAACTATGAGTAGCAGGGGGCAAAATTCTGTCAGTCCAACATTTTGTAAGTTAACAGAAGGTGCAACTATTAAATAAATTAATGAAGACTAGAAAAATTTCGTGTGATGGTCTGAGACTAGTCAAATTTTGTGCCGATTCAGTTTCAACCTTTTGCTATAAACAAGAAAAGAAATAATTTAAATAAGATTAAAGAAACTAACCTGTAAAAATCCTACAGATAGAAGAAACCTTGTGAAATTTCTTTCCACGAATCCACTCAGCCACTGTAAAGACCAATTTGCAATAGAAATCAATCTTGATGTTGAGCTTGACTCTTGCACCATTATATAGGTAAACAACGTCCTCACTTGAGTAAATTTATCCATGTTTTGCTCAAATTGGACCAAATCCAGTAAAACAAACTTCCCCAATTGATTAAATATCCACATTTTACTCAAATAATTGTCCACAAATCCAAATCCAGGATAAACTGTGTCCAATTTACCCCAATCAAGGTCAAAGTAAGACTGCTTTACCAAAATATTCATAAATCCCAACGAAATACCAAATTTTTAATTGTATTATCCATAAATCCTGGGAGAAATACCAAATTTTCAACCTATTATCCATAAATCCAGTGAACCATCTTCATTTATTCTCCCAATCAGAAAAAATTGGGCAAAGTTGGGAAAATATCTCCTCCCAATCGAAAACATTCGAGCGAATGTGGGCAAAAATCAATATTTTCATGGGATAATATTCATTTTCCAGTTTTTCCCTCTTTTGGGATGAATGTGATTTATGTTGGGGCAGCTATATATAAAAAAAACAATGGGAGAATTTATTAAATAAAATAAAAAAAATTTAATATAAAAATTCGCCCACTTTTTTTTGGGTAACCCTTAAAATTCACCAATGGGATAAAATTCACCCTTAAAATCATCCCTGGAGAGATGGAATTATGAGGGAATGATGTCCAGAGAAGGAATGTTTTATCCTTGTGTTACATAAGTAAGTATTGTGGTTTTCAAGTAATTGATCCAACATAAAATTTCAATTGTCATTTACTTTGAAAATCGTATCCTTTACATCCAGTTATATAAATTGTCTTGATAATTCTATACATACTTTTTCACCTTAGTGGTGCCATAGGCTAGCTAGAGTGTGGAATATATATTGCAATATAAAAGAAACAATTATTCCATGAAATTTTTTTGTATACATTTCCTTTGTCTATCCTATATGTTTCCTCATTTTTGGCATATCCTTGCAACTTATATCTGCAAACTCAGGACTGCATTATTCATTTTTGCCAAAACCTGCAAACCCTAATTTCCCTATTGTTTGTCTATTGTTATCTCTCATATACCTCTCAACATTTGGTTGTAACCCTAAACGATGGAAGTTATCCATTCCATTCATGAAGAATACCATTAAATTGAACCCTAAACATGAAGAATTCCATTGAATTCAACCCTAAATGATGGATCCAGATGCAACTAATACAACCTCAAAACTATAATGGCTATTGGGACAAGATTTGGATGGGAGTTTGTTGTGACCAGTTGGAAGTTTTTATAAGTTATATGTAAGCCTAAGGGTGTAGAGTAAGGAGAGAGGAGTGGCCAATAAAATGAATAATCAGACCAATGTAGACTGGAGAATTGACCTAGAAGTTGTGTGATTAGGTCATTGTAGTGTTAGAATCTATCAGAATGTGAAGTCATCTATAGAGGTTGGAGAAAGTAATGCATTTCATCAAATATCCGACATATACGCTATACCACCGACATATAAAATTTGTTTATATGACTTTAGCAATGTCTACATGGAGCACAATGTGAGTGCAGACTGTTTATCAAAGGAAGCATTGAATATGAAGGCTAGCCTCCTCTCCTTCTCGTAACTTTTAGAAGGAAAAATCATCGAGGAAGGCATGATACAGTTAATTTAAGATCCTTTTGATTTGTGCAGCATAGTATTTTTTGGTTCTTTATACTATGGGATAAATGTTGGCCTTGGAAAGGAGCATAAGTAAGAAGTGAGCGCGTGCGATAGAAGCAAAGGAAGCTCGTGAAGGAAGCAAAGGACCCACGCAAGAAGAATAGAGAGGTGTGCGGTGAAGGAAATGAAAGCGAAGAAGAGTGCAAACGATAATGGTCAGAAAGAGACAGGTCCAAAATCTAGATCATGGCTGTTTATGATGACATAATCCTGTAGCTACGCACGTATGAGGGGATATTTATAAGTCAGGTCAATAGTGCCTCGTGTCAAGTCATGATCACCACAGCTGTAGCTTGAGGGACAGCTGATGGTGACAATTAATAGACAGTCAATATGCAGTCGGCCCTGTGGGGTCATGTAAAATAGTATAAATAGGAGGGATGCAATAGTTATAAGGTTGGATTCGGTTGGTTTTCATTGGCTTTAGTAGCTTTTAGTTGTTTATCATTAATTGTGATTACATTTTAGGTCAGTTATTCAATAATATTTTGCTTATTTAGTGGTAATCCATGGTGAAGGATTCCACTTTTGTTGTAATGTTGTAGAGGTCACAAAAGAGGAGACTCGGGAAGAGTTTGCTAGTGATAGAGGGGCTATTGAGTAGTGGATCTGGCTGGTTTGTGCGCATACTACTAGGAGTATATGTAGATTAGAAGAGAAAACTAGAGAGCATGAGAATGATAAGTCTGAGTCTTAAAGACATATCTTAAGATCATTCTGCATCCCGTAGACTGCAAGGTGTTCTATCATTTTCTCATGCCAAATGAAGAACACTGTGGTGGTTTTTCCCAGATGGGTTTCCATGTTATCTCTTGCTTCTAACTGAATGATTGATGTGGTGAATGTTTATGTGAATGGTTGTTCTTTTCTTTCTATATAAAGTTAAACACAGCTGAAATCTCCGATGTTATTTTGTAATCAGTAGGTGAATGATTGAAAATGTGTCCTTAAAATGATCATGTATATGTCGACCCTGTATGTTTTTGTCTTGAGTGACAACTTGAGTCGTAGGTCTGATTGGTATGAGTCAGTTGCACTGCAAAAGTTGCAAGGAGAAAAGGAAGGTCAAGTTGTGTGTGATGACATGTATTTGTGCTCAGTCGTGCAAGACTGACTCCTCTGTTCATCCATCCTATTTCCTTCATTGAGCTCCTTGGGTGAGAGCCAAGGGACTATAATCCCTCGACAATCATGGAAACATGGTTCCAACAGTTTCCCATCGAAGAGATATCTCATGTGAGACTACGCCTGCTTTGTAGGTGTTGTCGATGGGACTTGATCTGTCAGGCTGGTATCTCGGGTATTTGTTGGGTTAATGGGATGCATAGAGTCTGGTTCACGTGAGTTAGGAAAAGGACCAATTTCCAAGGAATGGATATTGTTGAGTGGAGTGACCAACTGGTTCATGAGGTAACCAGTGTAAGTAAATCTATTGCTAGAGCTGTTGATTTTTGGGTTGATAGTATATTGCAAGGATATATTAATAAGTTTGCAGTAAATACTATAACTTTATATAGTGAAGCTAAAATAAATTTTTTCCAAGGACCACGAAGGAGATACTTGTTATGTATCAGTACATGGATAAAATTACTTGCCTATGAGAAGGGTATCTTGCACTTGACATTTGAGCCGCATCCCTAGAAAGAGGCTATGTCATAGACAACCAAGTAAGAACATGGGGAAGGGTACATTGAAATGTTCCCTCGAAGAACAAAACCTGAACTAGAGGTTGGAGTCCTAAGGAGTGTGAGAAGATTCAGATCATGAAAGAGAAGGAAAATTAACAGAGGGCGATGGAATACTAGTGTGTTCGAAGGAAATGAACATGAACTTTTGTCATGCGAAGATGAAGGGTCTTGCGACGAAGAGGAAGACAACAGCCTGATATTGGAAGGACCTGAATATTCTGAGGACTTTGAGGAGATATCGGGATCAGAGCACAACTACATAACACCAACAATATCACATGAGACAAGATCTAGAGTTTCATGTCTAGAAAAGACCACTAATACGGATATCATTAGCCCCAGAACTAGTATGCGAGGAGGTACACCCACTTTGAATCCTGTCTCGGAATACCTTGACACCAACTCAATGGCTACGACACACATCCGATTACCCACATTTAATGGAAATAGAATGAAATATCCCAAACAACATTGGTTCCTCTATGAAGCTGTTTGGATGGTACGTTTCGTAGATAGTGTAGACATAAAGAAGGAACTGATGATCACGAACTTGAGGGTTCGTACGCTAGAATGGTTCATGAATTTTTGTGCCACACGAACCGAAACACCAAATAATACCCTTAAGGAGATCCAAGTTGCAATGATCTCTGAGTTCAGGAAAACTAAATTAGAGTCGCAATGTATTACTTAGATTAAGGAGATTTAGAAGGCTTCAGTAGAAATCGTGTGGGACTTTGATCAGCAATTTAAGATGCTGATCGATAAAGTCAGATTCCAAATGTCTGATATATAGCATAAAGAGTGGTTTATTACTGTGCTACTACCACACATCCGGGGGCCATTGATGTAGTAGAATATTGAATCGCAAAAAGAAGCACTACATCTGGAAATGAAGTTAGAGGCATCGCCCATTGGTGATGGCGCCGCCGGAATGGTACAGATCCAGTCACATCTGGAAAACCTAACGATACAAATTCAAGATATCAAGAAGGGTAAAGAAGCACAAGAATACTTGTGGTGCAAAAAATGTAGGAAGGATAAACACACTAACGATAACTTCCCAACCTTCCTGAACTATGTCGCCTCAGGTGCATTTAACCCATTAAATGGCCATGGGATACCATGGTGTCGTATATGCCAGTCAAGAGGCCACTAGGATGAAGAATGTTTATATTTGGAAAAAATTGTAAGTACACTTGCAAACCTACTCTATAAATTTTGTAAATTGGTAGGACATTATCAAAATATTGTAGAGCGCCATACCACCTCTTGAAAGGAAATACATTCGACACGTACTTAATGAAAAATGAGGGGTTCTCTTAGGCTGAAAAGGCATAAGCCTCGTATCAACCTGTGTAGTTCCCATCTAATAAGTACCAATAGTCTTATCTGCCTCCATATCCGTATGCACAACAAAACCCCTATCACTAACACTACCAGTAGAAGCACTACCCACCACAACAACTACATTCGCAGGGAAGGGGTGGCGGAAAATTTAGAGTACGAGGTGGAAGAGGAGGATTTGGTAGGGGAAGAGGTCAAGTTACATGCTATAACTATGGAAAACTGGGTTACTTTTCTAGAGATTGTTTAGATCCTACAAAAGCATGTTCATATTGTAAAGGACAAGACCATAATGTTGAACAATTTCCTTAGCTGATCGCAAAGTGGGAAGAAAGGACCATTTCTGCACCTAACCCTCCACCAAACTTGAACCCAAATGCAAATGCAAATGTTTAGATTATTTTGGATGAACCACAGGACCTAAACATCATCATTGTAACTTGAGGAGGTGTGACAACTGGAGCAGACCAAGATAACCTGCAAGAACAACCGCAACCACAAGTGAGGCCAACGACATAGAAAAAGGAACAACTAACTGTTCAAAAATAGAAAGAAATATTCTTGGATGTGCAATCAGAATTTATAATCCCAGAAGTGCCATCGACTTCCATGGAAGTCAAGGACATGCTTAAAAGGTTCCAACATATATTACAGAAGAACGCCCCACCAAAGGTTAGTAAGCTAAGAACCTTTTTGTCCAGTTGTTTAACACTAATGCAAGACAAAGATGATATTGTAGAGCTACAAGCAATTATAGAATAGATTCCTATAGAGACACAAGTAGAGAAGAAGGTTGACCAAGTACAAAATAAATGTAAAACCAACCGTGAATTGAAGATGAATATCCAGATAGCACTACTACATTTCGACCAAAAATCCGACGACCGTCATGTCGGATTTTTGACACTTCCCTGTCGCATGTATGACACTTTGATTTTTATTAAGCATCGAAAACTTGTCGTTGGTTATCCAACACCTACGTAACCGTCAGTTAAGCAACACCTAAGTAACCATCGGTTAAATGTTAAGCTTCGGTTAAGCGACAGAATATCTTCGACGGTAGTAAAAAAATTTTGGGAAAATAATCTTCATGCCGTCGATTAAACGACAAACAGGCCGTCGATTAAGCGACGGAGATAACGACTAAGCGTCGGTGAAGCGACATGGGAAACCGTCAGTTAAGCGACGGAGATTACCAATAAGCATCGGTGAAGCGACATAATAAACCGTCAGTTAAGCGATGGGAATACCCATTAAGTGTCGGTTAAGAGACACCAACAGGAATTGCTTAAGCGACGGTTTTGAATTTAAAAAAAAAATAATAATCCCCCAAACAGTATTATGTGTAGAATAAAGTATGTTCATGTTCCCTCTGTAGGTTGCCAAGATTATATGATTACACCTTAGCACATTATAGCTCTGATTGCACATTTTCTAATTCAAAACAAGACAGGCCCACTTCAATGCTCAAATAGATCAAGTTCCATTCATAACAAGTTCAGTAAGAATGGGGCTTCCATCCTCTAGTATCTTCCCGTTCACCTAGGACCTCTGTCTTTGTAATGGGCATGTTCAAAAATGTTATTTAAAAGATGTCAACAAAGCCTATGGTTAAATATAAAACTAAGGAAAACAATTTCCACGACACATTTTGAGGGTAACATATTTACAAAATAATGCTAAACTTATCTAGCCATATGAAACAAGGAATAATGCCAGAGTATAGAATTTAATGGTAGCCACCAAGAAGTCATCACGCTACGTGAAGAAATAGGAATTCTGAAACAAGGAATAATGCACAAGTAAAGAATTTAATGGAATCCAACAAGTTCGATCACATACCCAGTCAGGTGAGTCCCCTGAATTGCCATTCATGAGCTTATGGTGTTCTTCTTTATTTCTGTTGTCCTTGTCTTTACCATTTATAGGCAATAAGGGTACTAAATCCCCAGGACCTGAACGTTCTTTTCCTTCTGCAATCATAGAAAACATATGTAGTTCAGCTATTCCATTAGGCAATGCTTACTAAGAAGAGGCACCAGACATATGCACTCGATAAAAAATAGATGACTAAAAATTCCAAAAGTAAACCTTCAGGCAGCTGTCGATCCACAAAATATACCACCAAATTCACAGTATACCTGCAGATCCTCAACATGGTTAAAAGAATGTAATATATTGAACACTAATACCAGAGTTCTACAAAAGGCTTGTACTTTTGGGGTTCTCTTTAACCAGACCAGCTATCATATCCTTACTGCTTCTTTAAAAACTAAACTTGGGCTTTGGTTTGTTGGAGAGAAGATTTAAAAACAGGAACAGGCTATTTAGAATCATGGGTACATTTGTGAGGAAGCTTCTTCAGAATTTGGGTGAGATCTGGCTCCATCTATTCTTCTGTTGACCCTTATAAATATCAACACAAATGATCCTTCCATGAAAGAGAACTGGTATGTCTGTTTAATCAAATACCCAATGGCCAAAACAGAAATGGAGAAAATTGATCTGCTCAAAGAATTGATGATTGAGAGAGATGGGAAGATCTTGTTAAAGGTTCATAAAATGTCCAAAGCAGAATCCCCCTATCATTCCCCTGATTAAAAGATGGATATCTGGTGATAACTATCAAGGAGTGGATATATTACCTTCCAGTTGTCCATCTCTCTCCTAAATGCTCCAACAAAATGGCTGCGAAGGAGAGGGATGTCATTCCATAAGTTGTTTTTGGTTATTACACTTTTTGTGTTCATTTTAGTTTATTTGCATTGGCTTTATTTATGTACTTATGCAAACAATGGGCTTTGCACATGTTTTTTTTCTCACGATAGAATTTATCACCTCTTAGATTTGAAGGATATGTTCCTGTCCCAAGTTTTTGGCAAGAAACCTTCACTAAGATGAAAAAGGAACCACAAGCCAAAATTAAAAAGATCCAAAATTCCACCTTAAAACCTTCATGGAAAACATAACCAAGTTCATGTAGTAAAACACTGAAGGTGCACATCAAACTTGCAGGGTTTAAAGTGAGAGTCTGAGCATAGTAGGTGGGCCAAAGAGAGAAATATCACGTGTCTGCACAAACCTGCGCTCATAAGTCAACATGGTGCATGCCCGCAACCATGCCTTGTGTAAGTACCAAAATTTATAAAATGATGCTTCAAAATTTTAAACACCATTTATCTATCACAAACATTTGACTGATTAAAATAAACCTCTTTATGGCGCTAAGTAAAACTAACAATGAAAGGAAACATTGTCTAATACCAACTATTGTCTATAATCATTTGATTGAAACTAACAAAAACTGTTTTATTGGGATTGAAATGAAAAGAGATTTTTATTGAAATTAAAAAAAAATGATAACTATATTGATCTAGATGCTCAAGGGGGCATTGCAGATCCATCAGGTTGATTACCTCCTTCAAGCCTATTTCAATGTTTGGCCTCTTGAGACTCTAAGCGTTGCAAAGACCCTTAGAGTTGGGCAGAACTTGTACCAGATCAGTGAAATTATGTATAATCTCACATTTTGGGTGGATGTCCCACTTCCACTAGGACACAAAGAGGTACCTGCTTTCAATACAGGATTTCTTTCCAGCCCATCTCGGAATCTATGCTTCTACTACTAGGTTCTTTATATTGGCCTTAAATGTTAGAAAAGCTTCTGGTAGTTGTTTTCGAGCTCCTCCTAGATTCACCCAATTGGGTCTTCTCATCTTTGGGCACTCCTTGGATGACATTATCAGGAAATGTCTTGGCAACTTCTTAGGGATTGTTGTGATTGCATATACTTGTTCTCCCCCTTCTACATTTACATATCTACCAAATGATATATAGTGGCTGTCCCTTTTTGCCATTTACTTTATACTTACAGCCACTTGTATATTTTTATTTTCTAGTTTTCAGGTGTAGTCTTTTGTATTCCCAGGGTCTGTTATAACTTATAACTGGTTGTATTTTTTAGTCCCATTGACCAACTCTTTTGATTGCTCATGGACATTAACAAAATTATCTTATCTTATTTAATCAAAATGTTAGTCTTAATTATTCAAAATGTTAGTCTTAATCACTGCTATTTCTGTTATTATAACATTATTTCTCTTCAAGGCTTTTTCCTCAAAGCTGTTATTCTCAATTCACAATTTTTAGTTATAATGACTCTATTTGCTGACCCCTGAATTCATTATTTTTAAATAAACAAATTTTGATAGTGGTATGAATTATTAATGCATGAACTTTGACATAGAAAGCATCTATAAGCTATTTCTCGCTTGACATTTTCTCTTTCAATCAATGAATGACAGGTGACAGGACTTAATGTAAACTTGTGATTTATGTTAAGTGGATGTATCATTGTCAGCACAGAATACTATTTGTGGTTGGCACTATTCCCTGGATGAAGTGAGGGCACTTATGGATGCACACATAGAAAGAGAGAGAACAATGTTTGTGACAGTTGGTACTACTTCTTTTGACACCCTTGTCAAGGCAGTTGACACTATCCAGTGTAAAGCAGCACTAGCAAGCAAAGGGTACACCCATCTACTTATCCAACTAGGACATGGAACATATTTCCCAACTAAGGTTTAACCCTTATGCCCATGGATCTACTATTTTCTATCCTTGATATGAATAAGTTTGTGGTTTAAACTTTAGTTTAAGCATGTATTGATTGATTGGTCAACTGTGAACATCTACAGTTCCCACTAAGGGAAGGGTTTACCTATTATGAGTTGTGTTTTGTTGACTTTGAGTTTTGCTTAGTTGGTATTTGAGGATACGTTGAGGACTGCAAACACAAATATTGCATGGAAACCATTGTAATAGAATTTTTATATAATTTATCTGTCTTTTTTGGGTTCCTTTCTGATTTAAAAAGGATTTTGTTTTCCATTTTGAGTACTATCACAGGTGGAGAGGTTCAAATCTAGTTTACCTTGAATTTTTCCCTAATAGCTGGAACAACTTCATGTAAAAAATGACACCTGAATTTCAATGAATGCTTTCCAGAACTTCTTGGGATGGAGCCTTTCCCAAGAATACCATAAGCCTATATCATAAGACTATTCTAGTAGGAGTTTTTCATCAATAATCAACATATTTTATTTACTAGATATTCACTATACTACAAATTCCTAGAGAATGTGTAGTAAGTCTCACAGGTAATAATGGTAGCAGGTACTGATAAATGAGTCAAACTTAACTAGAATTCCAAGAGATGGATCTATTGCAAAGTATCAATGGAAAAAATCCTTAGGATTAGAATTCATCTTAGCTGTGTCGGCCTTTACCATTAGCCAGCCCAGTCTTCCATGTGGGGTTCACTTGAATTTTGCCCTAATAATACGAGAACAATCTTTTCCATTATTTCAAAGTGGTTACTTTAAACACAAAAGAAGCATTTTAACTGGCCTGAAGAAGTTGGGAACCAAAATGGCCCTCGAGGGTCTACTGAACCTAAGAACTTATTTTCAGCTAAGCTGGCCCAATAGGGGTGACTCTTTTGTCAAATCATCTAGGATTTGCACCTGATGTCTATGGACCATTCATGCTGAATCAATCAATATGAACTTTGGAGAACTTCATCCTGATCATAAAATATGAGCCTGCTGGAACTTAACACTGAATCTGGCTAGGGTAAATTCACTGTTAATAGGTTGCAACATTGGATGCCTCACACCTTGGTCTCTGCAAGGGTCAAGTTAAGACAAGGTGAAGGGGTAAATTAACCCGAGATCTTGCACATGTGGACAGTTGAATAAGAAATGGGCAATCAATCAGAGTTCTATGGGTGTCAAATCCATAATGTAGGTCAGAAATTCCGATTCTCAGTGGCCAGTTGATTGCTGTATGTGCACATTCCACTAGTTGAAAGAAGTTGTTATAGGAAAAGGTGTAAGGATTCCACAGGTTCCATGTCTAAACTACAGAGAGAAGGAAGAAATCCCAAAAATAAAATCTTGTGAAACAGCTGGAAAGCAATAACTAGGTTTCTATTTCATCTAAATCCATACTCCCAAAGCTTCTATAAACTCCTTCAAAGAAAATGTTTAAGAAACATGGTTGGTAAGCCATATACATTTGTTTAGAGACTGTTCAAAGATCTCTTGGCGGAGGTGTTTAAAATGGTGCTGTATTATCCACTTTCTAAGACGAGAAATTAGTGTCCAATTGATGCTCCAATGGGGCATATTTATTCCTAAACAGTATTACAAAACCTGCCAGGTTTGAGTTAGGTTCATAATTCAAACCGGCCTCAGCACATACAACAGGTCAAGTTGACCCATTGACAACACAAGTTCACTGTCTGCAAGCATAAGAGCGATACTTTCACCCACAAACTCAACGGGAGGTGTAACATATTGAAGAGATGAGTTTTGACAGCTTTGTTAATCTCCCACTCACTATTTGTATTGATAATTATTACGTCAAATCCATCCCATAGGCATAAAGGCTGTAACTATATCAATAAGAACTAAATCCCTAAAATTTTATACAAATGCAAAATTTTTGGCACAATGTTGTATATTGGAATTGCCTTGAATGAAGTTGTTATGGACAGGCTGAGAGATAACTTGAGCTCTGTAGATAGAAATCCCCACCTATGAAACACAACTGGCAATGGAGGATCAGGTCTGTATTTCTTCTGAGGTCATTCTTCCAAAAGTATCTTTAATCTCCTCTCAATAAATTAGTTAAGAAATCATGGTTGGTTGACTGAGAACATTTTGTCTAGTCAAGGAATGGCTAGCAGAGATATTTCTATTGGCATTGAATGTTCCAGTTTTGATAATGAGAAGTCAGTGTCTAACTGATGATCCCATTGGCCATAGTTGATTCTTCAAATGTTTACAAAACTCACCAAGTTTGTCTCAGACTCATGATTTAAAAATCCTTCACATAAAACAAGCCAAGATCACTCGGTGACAAGTCAAGCTCACTCCCCATAAATCTGGCTCATCAATTGCCAGCTCCACTCGCAAGTACTCATGGGTCAAACTATTTTTTATGGGAGAAAACATGTATTGATGTCTACAGTGCCAGAACTCATACAGCCATGTTTACAAAAGCCCAAATTTACAATCATAAACTCAGCAGAAATATATTCAATACTCTAAGAGCCTTTAATCCACAAAACATAGAAAACTAGCTAATACTAAGTTAATATAATCCTGATCCATACATAGCCTCAAAACTATAAACTAGAAAAAACATCACAAGATAATTTCGGAACAGAGATTGCCCAACAACTCTCATTTGATAGTCAGATGAGAATCTTGCCTAGTGAATCATTGGCAACCAAACAGGTCATCCACCAAGAGCTCTACTTCAACGATAGTTGCCTGCTGACAGCTGGGAAAATTGTCCATAATAAGTTCCAGATTGATAAGCAATTTCATTTTGAATTCTCCATCATTTTACCATGAATCAATGATGCTCTCAATTCCAATGTCAACCCCAAATGGTACAAGGCACTACACATTTCCTACTTAAACCAGTTCTCAGCCTCATCTCTCTCTCCAATGTGGGTACTAATTTGTTTGATGGTATCAGGTATACACTCATCTCACAATATTTTTTTAAAGCACCTAATCAAGGCCAGGGGTATCAATTCAGATCCACCCCGTTGATCAATGAATCCATTGAGTGAGGTTCAAGCAAAAACTACTATCTGTTGTACAATGGACCACCTTGACTACTTGAAGACTCATCCAAGGCTGACCTCAACATTGAGATTGATGCTCTAGAGAATAATGATGGACATACAGTAGGGTACCACAGAATGGGGAGAAAACACATGACAGAGAAGGGTAGGAGGGACAAGGCAGAGCCAAACAAGGGAAATGGGGAAATAAACATAAGATAGTGAAAAGCAATATAAAATAAGTCAGGTGAATGGTGGGAACCAATGAAAGGCTCTGTTAGCCTATAGACAATCCGCAACTTGATTGGCATTCTTTCTCAAACATAAAATTTACACTCCCAAACATTTGTTAAAACTAGATCCAACCACAACATACAGCTAAGTTTTTACAAGTTATCCACGCCCTGAAATCACCATAAAAAATAATTTCTTAATGCCTTGGTTGAGAGACTCCCTCATCCCTGTGCTAAGTGCTAGAAGTTTAGCCCAAATGTTATTCTTAGGTTCTCGGAATGCATAGAAGATTCATTTATGCAAGGTTCATGGTATCTGTATATCCGAATTAGTCCATGTTAGGATTATTAATCCTCCCTTGTACAAATTTGGTCATATGTTTAAATCAGGAGTCATGTCTAAATCGGGAGTCCATCCAGTCTATTTATAGTCATTAGCACCATTGGTTAAACTTGACCAAATTGGGGC
>LPNX010631129.1:236621-270087 GCA_001517045.1 Pseudotsuga menziesii
ATTAAGAAATTTATGACATCGATGTAAAATGACCTATCACAATTGATACCAAAATAAGGAAGCATAGTGAGGTGTCCTGTACAGACATACAAATTAAAGACAATCAAAACAGCAATAGATGCCGACGGGGAATTGCTTCACTGGTTAGATCGAGGGGCTATTAATCCATCCACCATGGATCCATTCTTGCTGTGGTATGCCCATATAGCATGAGCCTCAAAGGCATGAGACGAGTTGCAAGTCATGGGAAATTTTGGTAGAATAGCAACCCCTTAGACCTGGCACCTAAGCCAAAGGAATTCCTCTGTTCCTTAAAAAACTTCCCCCCAAAAAATGGACATCAAACAGAACTTCAAAATGAAAAGTATGAAGCCAAAACTTGCCTACAAGGTGTGGATATAATTGTCTTCACGGGATTGTACTTGTAATGAACATGAGATGCGGGGCATGCCAGATGGTAAATGTGATCAACCTCCTACAATATTGGCTGAACAACATCGTGGCGGATGAGCTCGAATCGAGGATTCTTGAAGTGATGCATAACATTCTCCTTTCTACCTGTAAATAAATTATCGATAACAATCACATTGTCTCCCCTCTCCAAGAGCTTGTCAACCAGATGGCTGCCCACAAATCTAGTGCCCCCTGTGACAACTATTCTCAAAGGCTGCCTCCTCACACCCACCGCGATATTGGTAACTGTGGTTGTCTTTTGAACACCAGAATTTTCCACTCCTTTGGAGAAAAATTTCTTAGAGCCGACTACTTTTTTCCTTATTTCTCTCTTTGCAAGATTGGGATGGAGAATAAATATCATAGTGGCTATCAACATGCCCACCAAGACAAATAGCAAACGTTGTTCTTTCAGTAGATAGTGCATCGATCTTGGCAGTGATTTGGGATTCTCAGCTTTGGGGGAATAGGGATCTGCAGCTGCTGGGATCTGGACTTCTTTGTCCCGGCAGTGATTCAGGCTTGATTGCTTGTGCATTTTCCTGATATTTCCCTACTGCCCATGACGAAAAACAAGAAACCCAAAACAAAATTATATACAATAAATCGCAGATATTTGAGAAGCAGGTGAGAAGTCTAACTAACCATCATCCCAATGGGGCCTTTTGTTGGTGGAATGGACAATCAAATGCAAAAATGTGAAACCCACTTCGTATGAAAGGCAAGAGTTTGTAAGTACATACTTAGTTTTAGATATTCGAAAGTTCAAACCCAACCCACAATTTCGTTTAAGGGGATCTGGATACATGATCCGCTTACATTCTCACAGAAATAATGAATCGATTATCTGCCCATGGCAATTACAGCATATGTTGCTTTCTTCGGCCCTTTGATACTTCTTTCAGTTTAATTGTCAAGATTGCATTGCTTTGGCATTTCCTTAGAACCTCTCCTAAACCCCAATAGCAGCATAACTGTCAATTGATTGCTGGTCGACGGCGACTGCAATCTACGAGTCATGCGGAGTTCGGACTCCGGAGCAGCAAAGAGGTCTACCGTCTCAGCCTTCAAGTTGTAACTTGTTCCTTGGCTTAGAAGTTAGGGCTACATTAAAAAACTGATTAATATATTAATTGAATTCACCCGTGACTTTATATTGATAGGTTACAACTATCACTATTGCAGTATCGTAACATTCTTCATTGCAACACCCATGCCAACATGCTCCTTTGACACAAGGTGGCCAACAAGTAGATCTTGGTGCATACATGATTTCCTCTACAAGGGATTCATTGTTAGTTTTAGTGACCAGATCTATTGATACATTTTTATTTAACATAGAAATCAAAATGCCAACGGTATACAACATCCCCAAAGATATATCATCATATCGTCTAGAGTGCAATATCACACACCCATGGTCTCCTAGAAACACTAATGGCATTGTTATCTTGGGTAACAAGCCTAAAAACTTAAATTATTCCTTCTGATGCGTCATCGCTTAAGCGACTCTTATGGGGATAGCCGTCGCTTAAGTGATGCTTATGAGCCTATCCGTCGCTTAAGCGACTCTTATGACCACAATTTTAAAAAAAATAATTAACTTTGTGATTTTTGGTAGGTTTAAAAGAAAAAATCCATGCGCCGTCGGAAGTAACCGTCGGATTTTGGATTGAAATGCAGTAGTGTAGGTGACTATGAAATGGACTATATCATCTTGTATATGGGCTCACATGTCAACATTTTTATGCGACAAACATGGGAAAGTATGGGAAAGTTGCGCTTGGACTGGTCTCCTATCCAGCTGTGACTTCCCAATCAAGAAAAGGTCCTACCCATTGGTCAGCTGAGCAATGTAACTGTTGATGTCAAAGGATTGTGCACATCTACAGAATTTGAGGTCATTAACATTGTAGATGACATGAACCCTTACCCCACATTGCTGGGAATAGACTGGGCCATAGACAACCAAACCATCATAAACTTCAAAAAGGATTATCTCGTTTGAAGATGAGGAAATGAGGGTAGTAGCACCCATCGACCCATTTGAGGGACAAAGATATGTCGAACTTGTCTATAATGAGGTGCAGGGTGGCTATCTCAACTAGATCTACAATGTTAGAGCTATGCAGGAAGATTATACTAGTCCAACAGCAGATGAAAACCTGAGCTAGAAATGCACAAGTTCTTGTACATCTGATTTAGGAGAGGCTTTAGAGAATTGGCAAAATAGATTACACGAAGTCTCTATGAAAAGGTGTGCAAGAGTTACAAGGTCTGTGCGACGGGTGGAGACTGAGTCAATAGAATTACCCACCTATGATATTTTTGTATACACATTGGATATGACACCTATAACCTTCTATACATCTGTGGAGCTGCGACAAGGACCCCAATAGGTTGTGCATATAGTTTTTATTACCGACAAACACCCTACAAAGGAGGCTACGTTTCAAAAGGAAAAAGGGAATATAAGTGCTTAGTTTCCCGAGCCCCTGAAAATCAAGCAAGTGCATATTGGATCATCAAAGAACCCAAACCTCACCAATGTCCAAAATTATTCACATAATAAAGCAGTTTCAAAAATCGCAGATCTTTTGTAGGAGTACCAGACCCTATTCCCTACAAATTACTCAAGAAGGAGGGGAATAGTGGGATATTTAGAGGGGATGAAAATACCCTTGTGACTACACACTAAGCAAAGTCAGCAGTGGCAATCAAAACAACATGATCAATATATTAGGGTGAATCCATCTAAAGAAGGAAGACTTGTCCTGCAGTATGAAAACAGAGTATTCAAGCAACTAGGCAAGCTGAAGACACAATCGCTAGGGCCATATAATATTGCGCATGTTATTCATATGGGAGAATGACAACCCCAGAAGATTAGATGGTACCCATGTCATGAGTATGGTGAAGGACAATTTCCTAAAACTATACTATGACACAGATGAAAAAAGAAGAGTCCAAAAGACATAACCTACTATGTTGCAGGATTGCAACAGAACCAACATAAAAGCACAAGCAATGGAACACACAAAAATCATGTCATCATGAAACCTCAAGCAAGGGAAATGAAGTGTGGAGAGTACGGGACAAAGCAAGAGATGGCAAAAGAAGGCAAGAAGTGGGAATGATAGGCTGGCTAGCATTAAAGCAATGAATCTCTAACAAGGATGAGGGTAGCTGTGACATCTACATGACCTAAACTCAGCAAAATTTGAGGAACACACTGGCATACTTGTTAATATCATCACCCATCCTTGAAATAACTACCATAACTATCCTGACAGGTACAACCCAAAAAATCTAGTCACAGAAATTAATGAAGAAAGCATTGGAAGCAGCAACTCGGGGAATTGATTAGACCTCGACCTCTTATCACATGATGATTGAAGGACTATGAGGACTAGGTAAATATTTGGTTCCCCATCAAGAAGTTTGTTACACATGATGAGCATGAGAGCTGAGCCATTGTAGAACTAAACCTTTCCATCCATGTTTAATTATGTCGAAACCCATGGTAATTAACATTCCCATTGAGAGTGAGGCATCAGAAGCTACTGTCATTTTTGGTTGCCCCATTTCTGAGGAAGTAGAAATAGAGTCAGCCGAGGGTCACCAACTACAGCAACCACCAGAGATCGACTCAATGATAAGAAAATGAAAGTAGCAAAAAAATCATGCTACTATTCCAACCACTGGGCACGTGTTGTATCGAACCCAGTTCAGAGAGTACCAGTTGCTCAAGGACCACAACAAGAAACTATGGTACATGACAAAGAACTGAGGCATCCTAGTGAAACATAGCCGAGAGAGGCATCTGCACAACCACAACAAAAGCAAAGAAAATGCAAGTCTTCAACCGCTCCGGATAAGCGAGGGAAGGAACCTGCTAGCGAGCAAGAAGAAGATATCAGGAATGAAGGCTTGTTACCATAAAGAGAGTTAGAAGCAGAGTAGGATGATCTAAATTTCCCACGTTATGTTCGAGCAAGGAGGGCTGATGCCGAGGAGCCGTTTCTCCCAAAGAAAGTAGTGACTACTCTGGTAGAGCCACGGATCCCTGTCAGAATGACCATGCTGAATGATATCCCACCCGAGTTGGTTGTGTTGAAGTTCCAAGACTTTGATACTTGGTAGCAGGAGGGGCTCCAGATTAAATACTACATGACCATGACTGAGTCCACCTCAAGTGATGCCCAGGTGCTTAAGGAAAAGGATTGAGCTGAGGGACTTCCCCACGTAGGATTAACCAACATGTTTTTTATGCCTCACTTGGGCCATAGCATACAGATCAATACATATGTGAAGAAGTTAATCGTTTTCTTCCATGGAGGATAATTATGGCTGGATCAACCATATCTGGTTGACGTCGAGCTGATCGCAAGGATAAGTGGACTCCCAAACAAAGGAAAAAGTCATGTGCCATACCTGGCTAAGCACAACACTAAACCTATCAAGTGGAAGCATAACCTTCAACGAGTGGGCTGGGACTACTTACTTGGGCCCATCCAGGACAAAAGTGTGTACGTTGCTGCAAAAATCCTATCCTGCAAGATATTCCATAAAATGATACCTACACAATGTTCAGCAATGGTGGTGGAACTTGCAGACTTGTGTTCACTAGGACAAAAATCCAACTGGTCACAGTACCTACTGAACACACTTATAGATGACATGATGTTGGCTCAACACAAGGAAGACCACAAATTCCACTATTTCTGGCTACTGATCTTGATTTGATTCACTATATGGGCTGACCCGCCAGAGTATGTCCACATGGATGTCCCACTATCTTTCCTAGTTGCAAGGTATCGAAATCTCTCAAAATATAAGATGGACAATGATCACGATAAAGATAACAACATTTATTTCTTTATGCATGCAGAGGCATTGTGTGAGGTTGTTTGGTAGTTCCACAGGATCTGTGCCGCGACTATACATAGGTATGCCGCATTCATCAAGTTTCAAGCCGATGCACATGCTATAACCTTACTACCAACAAAGGACCCTCTCCAATAGCTACACCATGCAAGATTCATGGTGACAAATGATGATGTGGATGCAATTATTAATCTTTTTCCATAGGAATGGCGTGGATTTCTAGTAGAGCCACAGCCTGAAGAGTAGAACATGGAGGAACCACTGCTCCACCAAGTTAGTGGTGAAGAGCATGAAGGTGATGATACCCAAGATGATCCATCACAAGCACACATCGAGGACGATGATAATATAGATGAGTTGGACCATCATCCATCAAAAGACCAAGCAAGTCAAGATCAAGAAAAAGCACAGACCCGTGTACAACAAGAAGAGGGCCAATCATCGTGAAAGAAGTAGAAAGCTGATAAAACGACAAACAAAAGCACATTAACTGAAGATGATCTGCAGGAACCTGCCAATGCTATTGCTAAAGTTGCACAATATAACCTCGCCAATCTGAGGATGCACCAGTTAAACATTGTTATTCAAGTCCAGGACCACCTCAATAAACTGACAGAGGCTCTTTAGGATGTCAAAGCTACTACAGAGGCTGAGACATATGGTGTGGATCCTAGTGTTCCACTAGTAGCACTAGTGTTAGTGCCACCAATCAAAGTGGTGATTTAGTGGCACACGCTTAAGGTATATGTATAGACAAGTACAAGTCCTAATGATAATAGTGCACAGATATATTTCTCCAAGCTCTCCTTGGAGGATGTTTATATCATTCAGTAGGGAGCCGTGTCCGAAATTCGGCTAAGGTAAAATGTTGTTGCCTACTAGGTAGGAAAATAGAAAAAGAAGGACAAGCTATGTAAGGCCATGTTTAAGGAAAAAGAGCAGGAAATGCAAGAACAAATCACCATTCTTACCGAGAAAGAGAAGAAAATATTGGCACATGAGTAGAACCACATTGCACTAGTGGAATCTATCAAGAATGCCATCGCAACATTCCCACCAGAAGTAGGGCAAGAAGGTGAAGAATCCTTGGCTAAAGTCTCTAGGCTCGCGAAGATCACATAAGATATTCGACAGCAAGTGGAAGATCTGCAATCCAACCAGATGCCAAGCACACCCCCATGGGTGCTTGTAGAAAGAAGAAAAGCAATTTCTGAAGCTACTCAGAAAATAAGAGAAGGTGAAGCACTCTGCACCAAGGCTGAAGATGATTTTGCAACCATTTGGGGAGCACTAATTGAAGATGACACAACAAAGAGAATAAGGTAGAGTGCGTGAGAGGCATATGAGAAAATTAGTGCTGCAAAGGCATAAGTGTGGAAGCTTCCCCTCCAGCAGAAGGTCATAAAAAACATAGAGATCAAAAGGCTATAGCAAGAAGTGCAGACCCTTCGCGAACAAGAAAAAGTTAGGGAAGCCGAGGTTGAGGCATTCTAGTCAGAAGCTGATTAGGTCACATACCATATTTAGCTGGTACAATAGAAACTTAAAGGCATAGCACAATCGATCGAGGCACAATCATTGGAACATGTTCATTCCAACCATGTGGAGCAATTGGTTGTGCAAGCAAAGAAAGCTGCAGAGGAAGTTGCTAAGGTTGATATAATGGTGCAGACCTTCCAAGAAAAGGTTTGTACTGCTGCACAGCTTGAGCCAATGCCAATAGCTTAAAATAGTGCAAGAAAATAAGGTCAAGGCATGCAACCAAAGAAAAAATAAATTTGAAAATTAGCAAGGAAGGTATCCCTAGTACAGCATGCACACTAAGATGAAGTGGTGCCGAAATAATAAGTTGCACGGAAAGGATGGTGCACTTTAAACCCACCACAAAACTAGTTATGAGATGAATACTAGGATGTCTTAGACTCCTGGAAAGCACTCATAGACAGTTAAATGCAGCAAGATTCCACAAAGATTTGGCGCTTGCTACAGGACACCAACCTAGGTGGATCAACTGTGGGAAACTATATAAGAGTTACTGTCAAGCTCATCAACACTCGATCATGACTGTCAGTATGGGGAAGTGAGAATGTCAATAATCATAGCAAATATCAAAAGAAAATATAGTACACCAGATGAACGTCTTGTCCTAATGATGCACCTGGATAAGACTACACAGAAAGTGACCCAATGCTCCTCCTATAATATTGGGGCGCCCCTGTAGCAAGAATACATCATTTAGTCATGATGATTGACCATGATTTACAGTTCCAAATGGGTTGGGGAGTGTCATGGAGAGCATCCTTTCAGGCTAAATTAGGTGTTGTAGCCTTCAGCATGTCAGGTATCTCCAAATATGGGAATAACAAAGATGGTAATAGTCTGCAAGTTAATTCAACCCAAATATAAGTATATGGAGAAGTCATCCTTGCCTATTAGTAGAGCAGTAGATTGGCAGTGCTATTTGTAGCACTAGAACAGACTCTAGTAGGGACCAGAGTTCTTTCCTAATTTGACAAACTCTGTGGGGTAAGAACTAGAGTCCCCGCCATATTCGTCAAATCCTGCAGGATTAACGACCGAGCTCATCTTCCAACAATCCAGGTGGGATCTCCAAGTGTCAAGGGACTAGGGAAGGGCCACAGGGCCAGTTATAGCTTGTACTCTATGCTACTCTGGTGAAATTCATTAAATTTTGGTGAATTATTCACCTTCACCACTCTTGCTCGTGGGGAGTTTCTGGTTTTCAATATGGACAAGTCTTCAAAGTCCATATCTATGTTAGGAAGGGTGGTGAAGAGCATGATGCAGAAAAGATGAAATAGAGTAAGAACAACAAGAGAAAAACCCATAGAAAGCACACACAAAACCCCAGGAGCCTGAGAATGGTGGAAGAACCAAGGCCACTTGGATTGCTGTGTCAGATTGGTGCCAATAAGAAATGCATAGCTTACTTTTCCTACCCAAGACAACTCAAAACTTGAACCCTCCATTACCAGTCCTCCAGAGGTGTCAAGAAAGAAGTTTTATTAGTGTGCTAACCTCACAAAACATCTAAGTATGGAAATAAGCTGCGGTGTAGGAAACTGTCAAAAAAAAATTGCAAAAGGTGCCACGCAAATCGTGCCTCTCATATATCCCTTCCTTCCTGGTTCAGGATGAGCCACATGTGAGTGTTCAGGCCCTATTGGCCTGGGAAAGGAGCATAAGGAAGAATCTCATGTACGTAACCAAAGAATATGCGTCATGCGTGTGATAGAAGACTCAAGGAAGATCGTGAAGGAAGCAAAGGACCTGCGTAGGCAGAATAGAGAGGTGTGCGAGGAGGGAAAGGAAAGAACAGGAGCGTGAAAATGATAACAACCATAAAGCAATAGGTGTAGAGTCCAGTTCATGTCCATATCATGGCCATTTATGATGGCGTAAGCCTGCAGCTATGCATGTATGAGGGGATATTTGTAAGTCAAGCCGATAGTGCCTCGTGTCAAGTCATGATCACCACAGCTATAGTCTGAGGGGAGGCTGATGGTGAACATTAACAGACATCTGGTATGCAGTCGACACTATAGGGTCATGTACAAAAGTATAAATAGGAGGGATTCAATAGTTAGAAGGTTGGATTTAGCTGGTTTTCATTGGATTTAATAGCTTTTAGTTGTTTATCATTGATTGTGATTATGTTTTAGGTCAGTTCTTCAGTAATAGTTTGTCTATTAAGTGGTAATCCATGGTGAAGGATGCCACTTTTTCTGTAATGTTGTAGAGATCAGGGAAGACAAGACTCAGGGAGAGTCTGGTAGCGATATAGGGGCTGTTGAGCTGCAGATCTGGATGTTGTGTGCGTAGACCTATAGAATTAGATGTAGAGAAGAAGAGCAAACTAGAGAGCATGAGAACCATAAGTATGAGTCTTAAAGACATATCTTAAGATCAGTTTGCATCCCACAGACTGTAAGGTGTTGCATCATTTTCTCATACTAGATGAGGTGCACTTGGTTGTTTTTCCTAGATGGGTTTCCATGTTATCTCTTGATTCTAAGTGAATGATTGATGTGGTGAATGTTTATGTGAATGGTTTTTCTTTACTTTCTATATAATGTTAAACATTCCTTAAATCTCTCATGTTATTCTGTAATTAGTAGGTGAATGATTAAAAATGCATCCTTGAAATGAACATGGATATGGAAACCTATATGTTTTTGTCTTGTGTCACGACTTGAGTCATAGGTTCGACTGGCATGAATCATCTAGGCTGCACATGTTGTGCCAGATGCCAGGTAGAAAGGAAGGTCAAGTTGCATGTGATGACATTTATTTGTGCTTGGTCACACAAGAATGACTCCTCTGTCCAGCCATCATGTTTCCTTTGTTGAGCTCCTTGGCTATGAGCGAAGGGACTATAATCCCTCGACAATCATGGAAACATGGTTTCGATGGTTACCCATCGAAGAGATATCTCGGAAGAAACTGCACCTGCTTCGCAGGTGTTGTTAATGGGGATTACTCTATCGAGCCAGTATCTCGGGTATTTTTTGGGTTAACAGGCTATGCATAACCTAGGTTGCATGAGTTAGGAAAAGTGGCCAACAATACATCAGCATGTTTGTTATTTTAGCCGGGGATATAGAGTTCGTTTTCATCACCACAAGGTTTTGTTTTCTCCACCTTTAATATCATCTTGGATAAGTTATTTGGGCTCCTTATGTTATCCATGTGCTATTACTACTTCATTCATCTTCGGATTGTGGGTTTTTCCCCTCCCCTTGAGATATTTTTTTATACTTATGATCTCCACTTGTTAACGGATTGACTTATTTCTAGGACTATGTAAAAGTTACGTTTTATTCTCTAATAAATTTCAAGCTGAAAAAGTACCTCTTCTTCTTCTGAAAAAAGATACAGAATATTTGGAATGATTTTATCACATATATTGAGATCTGTAAACTAGGTCTTTTACATTTTTGGGTGAGGAAACAAACTAAATTAAAATAAGTACACCTAAGAATATTGTAAAAAACATAGTTTGTATTTTGAGATTAATTCGCTGAAGCATTTGATATGGAACGACTTAATATCTATATCATGTTAAAGGACTATGTCTTGAATTGTTATATGAGGTAATTATTGATATTATTTAGGACAATGATATCAATATTATGTCCTGTTTATAAGTCTTTCCAAGTGTTTTCCTGGTATTTTTCTATTATTTTTCAAATTTGTTTTTCTGGCCATGGTCCAGGTAGAACTAAACATGCATTTGTCAAACCTGTCTTCTTCTAGTGAGGGGAGTTTGGGAAGGCTAGAGGAAAGTGAGACATACAGTAGGTCTACAAGGGATAGATCAACTAGATGTCATAAGATCAGAAGAAAATTCAATAAATGCATCGATTTTTTTCTCAAAGGATGGGGGTCATGTTCATATGATGATGAGACAGTACGAGACATCGAGATGCCCTTAAGGTACAAACCCATAGTGAAATAATGGGTTCCTAGGGATCTTCCTCAAGTAAACACTGATTTTTGTGTGAATGAGAGGATATATAGAATTGCACTGTCGTCATTACATGGATTGGGGTTTTTTTGCATGGATGGCATAAATGTTGGATACAACAGATGTACAGAATTGATGTAGTATGATGAACCCTCTTACAAATATAGTTATTGGATGCCCCTGGTATACTATACATGAAGTATGCATAGATGTGGGTTGTCAACAAATTATATACAACTGAAAGAAAAAGCTCAAAATAAAGGAGCAATTTTGTACATTGAAGGAAGGCCAAAAACAACTGGTAATATTGCAGGGTTTATAAACAATACACAACTAGGGTCTACACTTAAGAATCCCAACTACATATTTGAGTTGCATGAAGGAAAATATGTCTTTGTATGTGCCATTAAATCAATAGTTTCTAGTGAAGAACTTCTTATTAATTACAATTTGAATCATCTAGATAAAAAAATGGTTAGGATGGTTGTTGTACATCCAACAATTTACCCAACTGTTTATTCATTACTTCAACATCTATAGTATTTTTCGTTAGCATATAATTATAATTTTCTAATAATTTTTCTATGATGACTTCACAGGGAGGTGACAGGAGGCTCATCACCCCAGCAGAAGGTGAGAGGAGTACATGATCCATGAGGCAATGGGTATACATAAAAAATTTATGTTTTAAAACTGTTTTAGTGAATATTATGGTTTTGTTAGGTAATATTTAGTATGTTTTTTAGCAAGGGTTCTCTCAGGGACACCTCCCTATCCGTAGATGTTAGTAGACATAAATCAAGGAAGAAGGTATACATTGATATTTCCATTGTAATAAATTTAGGATAGACAAATAGATCTATTGTTATGTATTTTCATTAGTATATTCGGTTCATTTATATAATCTTATCTATTTTCCATGTAGAGTGTTGATCAGGGAAGCCAAATGGCTATTGATCAGTCGATTGTAGCATCGAGGAAACAGGTAAACATGAATGTAATTCTCCATTCGAAATACTTTAAAATAATACACGTGTATATCATGTAGCATAATGTTTATTTTGTTATCTATATTTTCTTTTTTATGTTTGCATTCATGATGATAATGTTGTCTACTTTTTTTGCAGGTTGATGACTGGGGAAAGTCCCCAACTATTGATCAGACAAATGGAGCCTCAAGGAAACCTGTAAACCTAAATGTAATTCCACATTTTAAATACTTCAAAAGTGTACACATATAAAACATGTAGAATAATGTTTTTTTTTATGTATTTGTTAGCTTTCACATATTGCGTTGATTGTGATAATGTTCTGTACTTTTTTTTGCCGGTGCCTGATCGGGGTAAGTCCCCAGCTATTGATCAGACCGCACCCTTGTCTAGGAATCAAGTAAACCTAGATGTAATCCTATGAATCTATCATGATAGACAATTTTTGTTAATATAATTTTATGTGCTTACTATTGCTTCAAAGGCTAAGAAATATTTTATATATTTTTGTTGCAGACATGGGATTGGGTTTATGAAACACCATAACACTCTTTACAGTTTGAGGTCTCCCAGTTGATGAAATATAATGAAATTAATAGGTCTACAGACCCGTCAAGGATGTTACAGAAGACCATGGGAAAAAAAATGAGGAACTGCTTCTTTAGACATTGACAATCCCACAAATAGAAGAGATCAAATCAAAGATTCAATTGTTGTTACAGAGATGTCGACAATTGCAAGTAAGTTCCCTAATAATAATGTCAATTCATTTAGAACTTTATAATATTTAATTTATATGCTATTGAAATTATAATACAATGGTTTGTCTTTACAGAAATTTATGCAACTTTACAGTGGTGGTCAAGGCGTTATTGGTCCCAGTGAGCAAACCACTCCATGTACACCACATTCTACTCCCTTATTGTCCACTGAACTTTCAGCAACACACTCTATGACACCCCCGAGGACAACAGAGGGTGCAGCCGATGCTGACCGACCCAGAATAGATGCTCCATAAGAGGGGGTGGATGCAAGGTTAGATAGAGAGGTGGATGCATTTTCTGGATCTTTTTGTGTCACTAGAACTGGTTGAGTACTGACAACTATTTTGGTGAATGAATAACCCATTCAAATAAAAATAGAGAAGATTCCAGGTGATTATAGATTGTTCAATTTAGTTTTTATAATTTGTGTCTAATATAGCGATAATATATTTTAATGTTGACTAATGATGGAATTAATGTTTTGCAGGAAATGATATGTTTTATAAACATCTGAATGATTTTTCCTTGGAGATAATTGGACCCACCTTCCACACAAGGTGGGACAAGCAGGAAAAATATTTCAAGGATGAGCTGACTAATCACTTGGTTGGTATGTTCGAAAAAGATAATGTCGATACATCGAAGGTCCTATAGAAGGATAGACAACATCTGAAGATTGTCCAAGACCAGTATAGGGTTCACCTAGAAAAGAACCCTAGGTATGAACGCCCTCGAATGATTCCATATTAGGAGTGGAAAGTCCTAGTGGAAGATGGAAAAGAGAAGGGTCTAAGAAAAGTAGGAAAGATACCACTTGGAATAGGGAGGTATGCAATAAATTCCAAACAGTAATGGTAAGACTTATTATTATTAGTTTTAATATCAAATTTGGAACATTGACTAACATAATTCAAAACTTGATTAGGATTTCAGACACATCTAAGGCCACTAAGGCAAGAATGGAAAAAATTGGTCAACACAAGCTTGGGCTTGGTGGTTATTCAAACTTGGCAGCCCGATATGTAAGTCTCAAAACACCAAAATCGCATCCCATCAATATACAGAAAATTATTTTTGTTTTATTTTGGAAAAAAATGTAAAATTAATGATATCATGCAAATATCTAGGCCAATTGGTTCAAATAATTTCCCACTAAGGAAGACATGAAACTTGGATTCGAACACAGCTTTGACGCCGTTCTTGAATGCCGGAGAAGCTTGTATGGGCATAATCACTAGTAGAAAATGAGAAATTAATGACTAAAAAAATGACTAAAATCAGGCTATAAATGACTATTTTTGAGTCAATGACTAATAGTAGCAAATTACCACTATCTTATAGCTAGTCGTATTTCACTAGTCATTAATAGCTTGACTTAGTAGTCACTGATTTAGTCACTGATTAAGTCATTGATTTGGTCATTGATAGACAATGATTTAGTCATTGATAGACAATGCTTTAGTCATTGATAGTCAATGATTTAGTCATTGATAGACAATGCTTTAGTCATTGATAGTCAATGATTTAGTCATTGTTTTAGTCATTGATAGTTAATGATTTAGTCATTGATTTAGTCATAGAATTAATCATTGATTTAGTCGCTGATTTAGTCACTGATTGCAACCATTAATGACAAAATATACGACTAAATAAACTACTAGATTGTAACATATTAATGACTAAGCTAAATACACTAAGATACGAGAAATTAATTACTAATAGTCATATATATGTGAATTTAGTCATTTTTGTAGTCACAAATTTATGATAGGGCATGGAGGAATCGAACCACCAACCTCCTGCCTATAATTAGGTAGGTACTCTACCATTGAGCTAACACCCTTTAAGAAGTTGTTATTGCTTGACAATGATGATATTCAGGGGCCAAAGGTTTATGTCTCTAGACTTGTACCATTGAGCTAGCACCCTTTAATAAGTTGTCGCAGGAGGGATTCTTCCCATAGCACCCATGTCTTAACATTGCTATTAACTTAGACCAAAAGCATAATAAAAGTAATCTCACTTTTTCTTTATATATTCATTTCAACATCATAAAAATTCCTGTAACTAACAAGACACTCACTACAGTAATATCAGTCATCTAACTATCAACTCAAAGTCCTGTACTATGAAGCCCCTCTTATTTTCAACTTTCAAAACTTAAAATAAGTCAAAGAAGTGAAGAAAAAATTAAAAACACATAACATTAACATGTCTAAGATATGGAAATGAAAACACTTCAATGACCCTGCTTGGCACTAGGAGGTCCTCAAAATAGAAAACATAAAACACAAGTCAATAACAAAAGGTAAATAATCTCAATGATAAAATCAATAACATCAAATAATTCCAAGGCCTCTGAGATCTTCAGAAAGTGAAGAATAGGCCAATTTGAGAATGAGGCAACCATCTACAGTGTTATTCATAGAATGAGGTAATGCCACACCACTGATATCCAACTGATAATTTACTTCATCTTCTTTAATCTCCTTTTCTAGATATTCTCTCAAAACAAAATATACAGAATTCATAGAATTAAGTATAGCATCTACATGCATGAACTGAAAAACGAATGCCCTTGCAAGAAAATAATGCTTTCCCCTTGCAAGTTTTGCTATAAAATAAGGGGGTGCCACGCTACCAAAGAAAATGGGCATTTGTTGATATATTCTTTCAATGAAATCCTGGCCTTCATTCCTTCATATACAATGTACATAAATGGCTTTCTTGCAGAAAGTGTGCTAGTTGACCCAGTGCATTACAAATACAGGAGAAAATAGTAGCAAATTCAGGATTATCAGCAAAGGATGGCAAAAGACCTAGATATAATATATGCACTACCAATCCAATATCTATATCACCCAAATTATTCCTATCATCAAATTCATCATTAACATTATTTGCTTGTTCCTTCATGTCAAATATGTTAGTCTACTTTACTTTATCCTCAAGTATCTTTAATGTTTCAAGACAAAGGGAATCATATGGAAATGGGAAGGGACTTGTTAACAACACAACAAGCTGTATTTTAGCTAACATTGAAATTTAATTCCATGCCTCATCCTTAGTAATCAACATTGTACTTTTGTTTGAAGATGTTTCATGTAGCAAGTTCACTTCCAATTGGCACTGTTCAATGAGCTGCTCAATAATTATCATTCAACAAATATGAAATGTACAAACAGAGGTAAATCTATTGGGTTCCTCACCTGTCACTGCTTTTGGCGCATGAAATTCCTCCCATCCATCATCCCACTCAGCTTCTTTTTTCCAATCATCACGAGCTTCGGTTGCCTCTTGTGTCTTTTTGTTTTTGGTTCCTCAATTCTCAGTCTTGAGCAATTATTCCCACTCTTTCAGAAGAGATTCTAATGCTGATAAATGTGGTTTAGATACAGCATGAGTAGCTAATGCAGAAAACAATGATATTGTTGAGTCAACTATCACGAAGTCCTCTCTATTTACTTCTACATATTGCCAGAGATCAGATATCAACTATGTTGACTTGAGGGTAACCAAATCAGTTTTAACTTTTGAACCCATGAACATTTGATTGTTCTCTTTCCTATAATGATTATCCATATCCAAATAATGGAAGGCATCCCATCTATCCTAGGGTAATAAAGAATTGTCATGTATACCAAAAGCTTGTATACACCCTCTTCCCACAATACACTGTAGAAGTTCCAAGGCATAAACTTAAACTTGATTAGGTAGATGCATATCTTCAGCAAATGTACTCAACCTTGACCAAACTACATGTCTTACCCTTTGCAAGATAATAAAATCTGGTTTTGTTGGCTCAAAGGCATTGACTTTTTCATCCCCATAAGAGATACAAGCAAGTGATCACAACAGATTACATAAATGTTTGGTTCTGAGCTTGTTGATTTCAATTGCTAAATCTTTGAAAACCTGGGAATGTATCTTCCTTAGAACATTATCGATGCAAGTTACATATGCCTCATGAATATCTTGAAAGGCATCAACATCTTTAATTCTAATAGCTCTAATTTTTTCCTTGCATTTATCTGTTGCTTCCTGATGAACCTTATGATCATCAGATTTTACCCTACTATCTGAGTTAATGTTTTCTTTCCTGAAATCAAATCTGAAAAACATCTCTAAAGGAACAGCCTGCCGTAATCATTGTTGTTGGGCAATTCAAGAGAATTTCTAAGCCAAGTCAATTTTTTTGTATCACCAACATTTGATACACATTCTGGCCCAAAGCTTTCTTTTAAATGCATGTGGTCGGCAGACAAAATTTCATATAAGAAACCAAGCCATTCCTTGTTAGATGCATCAAGTGCAGTGTACACAGCTAAGAAAACGACCTTTGAAAACTCTTCTGCATGCTCCAAGAGTTCATTCCAATGTTCTGAAATTTCAGCTTCAATTTCCTCATTTTTCCACAATTGTCAGACAAGGAGAGATTTTTAAATTTTGCACAAGCACCTTCATGAAACAAAATCTATAGTTAATTGAATTTTTAACCATTATTTTCATGGTTCATGTGTGCTAAGAAATAAATAAGAATATACAAGCTTCAGTAATGTATTGCAGGCAAACACTACATTAGATTTACACCATGTAAGAATAGATGAAGTTCATACCTCTGATCTATTGACTCCATACATGCTTGCTAAATCAAATACATCTGATAAACACTCTTTTTCTTCATTTTGACAGACTCAGCCAAAAATAAAACTACCCTTTGTATGTATTCAGTATCTCCAGACAAAAATATGCTTGTTTCCACCGCAGGAATTATTTGCTCCAAATTCCTGGACTGATCAGTTCGTTTTTATTGTTCTTCAATTCTAGAACTCCATTCCTTCCAAAAGGTTGTCTCTGTTTCCTCCTATTTTCCCCTGCACTCTGAATGATAAAATCTGTAAGGTAGTTGGAGAGAAGATACAAGGTAGGTGAAAAAAAGAAACAAAGAGAAAACATAATAGACAAAAGTACAGTGTTGATTACTGAGGATGAGGCATGGAATTAAATTTCAATGTTAGCTAAAATATATCCTGTTGTGGTGTTAAAAATTCCCTTCCCATTTCCATATGATTCCCTTTGTCTTGAAACATTAAATATACTTGAGGATAAAGTAAAGCAGACTAACATATTTGGCATGAAGGAACAAGCAAATAATGTTAATGATGAATTTGATGATAGGAATAATTTGGGTGGTAAAAATATTGGATTGGTAGCACATATATTATATCTGGGTCTTCTGCCATCCCTTCCTAATAATCCTGAATTTGCTACTATTTTCTCCTGTATTTGTAATGCACTGGGTCAACTAGCACACTTTCTGCAAGAAATCCATTTATGTACATTGTATATGAAGGAATGAAGGTCAGGCTTGCATTTCAATAATATATCGACAAATGCCCATTTTCTTTGGTAGCGTGGCGCCCCCTTATTTTATAGCAGAACTTGCAAGGGGAAAGCATTATTTTCTTGCAAGGGCATTGGTTTTTCAGTTCATGCATGTAGATGTTGTACTTAATTCTATGAATTCTGTATATTTTGTTTTGAGAGAAACAACACATGACAATCAAAGTAGAATGTTGCATACAATTTAAGAAGCTAACATGAAAATAACAGTGGAAGTCAGACAAGTATCATTTGGCAATGACATGGAGAAAATAAAGGTAAAAATAAAGGTTGATGCCACCAGAAGAGAAGATTTAGAGAAAAAAGTTTTTGAATCCAAAGATTAGTTGAAGCAACAACAAATGCAAGCTATAGAGGAGGCCAAAATAAGGGCTAAGGAGGAATCTAATAATAAGTGCCAAGGAGGAATCTAAGGAGGATTCAATTACAGAGCTTTGTTTACTCTTTTTTGCATGATTCTTCAATGTCAAAACTAAATATCCATTCAGTTGAGATGCTATGACCCATTTTGCTCCAAACCAAGCTAGGATTACTACATATCAGCACTATGTACATCCATCAATTACAGTTACCTAGGATATGTATGAACAGAATTAGTTAAGCACATGCAAAAATATTATAAATGGACAAATAGAAGAAAACAATGTAGTTTAGACCTTCCTTAATTTCTATACTCAGATTTATAATATGATCACACTTTGTCTCTTAGGAGACAAGTCACTAACGAAACAATGGACATACCTGAGAGAGAGAGAGATAGGTAGTTGTAGGGCAGAGTGAGACAAATACCAACCAAAAGGTCACGAATCAATACTGTCAACCTCAAAACATATATAAAAAACAAAAAAAACTATTTGCATTTGCAGCAGCTGTCAACCCAACAACTCTCCACTGACAAAACTCAAAATCCCTAATCGAGGTTCTACACCCAGCTTGATGAGATTCAAACTAGATTCAGTTAATTTTTTTAGGCCTTTCTGGCCACAAACAACTGCACCTAACTAACTACACATTACACTCTAGTCTAAAGTAAAAGCATTGTGAAAAATGCCATGTCAGTGGAAAAACGAATAGTTTTAGATTTGTCACTAGATGAAACCGCTGAGAGAGATTTAAGAAGTTGACTTGCCCAGAAAACTCAGAAACCAACCCATAAAACCTCATGAAAAATTAAGTGAACACCTTATGGGAAACAATGTGCATGATTCCTCAATGTCAAAACTAAATATCCATTCAGTTGATGCTATGACCCATTTAGGGCAGAGTGAGACAAATACTGTCCACAAGGTCACGGATCAATACTGTCAATCTCAAAAAATATATAAAAAAACAAAAAAATCTATTTGCATTTGCAGTAGCTGTCAACCCAACTCTCGACCCAAAAACTCTCCACCCACAAAACTCAAAATCTCAAAGAAAGACAGAAAAAGCATCACCACAAGGAGAACAGAATGAGCCTAGACAGCTTATCTAGGAGGCCTCTTGGGTGGAACAAACACACCCCATACACGAAAATGGAAAAACATGAGTATGCCACAAATACTGAAAAAAACTCTCAAAAGAGATGTATCAAGCCTTCCTCAATAATTTCTCCTTCCCAGAGTTCTGAGAAGGAGAGAAGACTAGCCTTCATATCAAGTGCTTCCTTGGATAAGTGGTTTGCACTAATATTGTGCTCCCTGTAGACATGCCTAAAGCCAAGGGATAAGAAAGCCTATTTGATAGACAAGACCCACAAGACCCACACACAATACCCACAAGAAAATACCCACAAGACCGATGTGTACAATCAAGGTGGGGAAACAACCATTTTACCCACAAGACGAAGGGTAAATTTTTTATCTTCTCTCTCATGGTATAGTCCATATGTGTTATGTACAATAATTCTAAGTTTTATCATCATCACATAAGGAAGGTCATTTCTTTCAACTTAACACTCCTAGAGGTCCCTGTGTTAAAGTTGAAGATTCCAAGGACAATCAATAACAATAGTAGTAATAAATTAATGAACAAGTTAAAATAGCATATGTAAAGGAAAAAACAACGTGGTAACATATATAACATAATTTTCATTTCTTTCAACTTAACACTCCCAAAGGTCCCCATGTTAAAGTTGAAGCATCCAAGGACAATCAATAACAGCAGTAGTAATAAATTAACAAACAAGTTAAACTAGCATACGTAAAGGAGAAAAGAACGTGGTAACATATATAGCATAATTTTCATTTATTTCAACTTAACACTCCAAAAGGTCCCTATGTTAATGTTGAAGCATCCAAGGATAGTAAATAACAGCGATAGTAATACAAGAAACACATAGGTACAGCTGTGACAATGCAAGATAAAGTAAAAACATAATTTTCATTTCTTTCAACTTAACACTCCCAAAGGTCCCTGTGTTAATGTTGAAGCATCCAAGGACAGTAAATAACAGCAATAGTAATACCAGAAACACATAGGTACAGCTATGACAATGCAAGATAAAGTAAAAACATAATTTTCATTTCTTTCAACTTAACACTCCCAAAGGTCCTTGTGTTAATGTTGAAGCATCCAAGGACAGTAAATAACAACAATAGTAATACCAGAAACACATAGGTACAGCTGTGACAATGCAAGATAAAGTTAAAACATAATTTTCATTTATTTCAACTTAACACTCCCAAAGGTCCCTGTGTTAATGTTGAAGCATCCAAGGACAGTAAATAATAGCAATAGTAATACCAGAAACACATAGGTACAGCTGTGACAATGCAAGATAAAGTAAAAACATAATTTTCATTTCTTTCAAGTAAAAACATAATTTTCTCACATAAAAATGATGAAATCAAAATGTATCTCTGACTATCTATAATAATATTGTTAATGGGAAATATCTAATTTAATAACATGCCTTCAAAATTTGAAGTACATAATTAGAAAATTTTGGGAGTACTCATGGAATCTAATTCCTCTTTTGAAGAATAGGGAAGATATGTTTAGATGCAAAGAGGCTCTCAGGGAACAGGTCTGGAACAAAGTACAAAGCTATTAGATAATAGGAATCAATAAGGCCCAAGGGCATACTCTAGACACTATAGAGTATAGACTGATAGATTGGACTCTGGAGTTGTTTTTTGACGACTTTCAGAAAAGTGCAAAAAACACCTCATAAATGTGATTTCAATTTTCATGGGGAATAGAAATGGATATTTTTTTCTTTGAAAAAATGGCCTATTGCAATATTAACAACACACAAATGTGTTTAACGTTAATGTTATGACATGTGACCAAATGAAAATTTAAAGGCTAGGTGGCTAAACCACCATGCTATAAATATGTGAATGAAGATGTTATATTTGTAAGAGAAAAGTATTCAATAATAAAAGTGTATCTTCTCATTTTTTCTTCTCTTTGGTATTCATTTGTACATGTGTGCAACCTATAAACAAATATGACATATACCTAAAAACTGGAATCAAGTTTCTGAGAGTATGCCAATCATTAGTGAACAACGCTGCACCATAAGAAGTTTGGACACCAAGTATAACAAGGCAAGTACAAATATATCTAAGATTTTAGAAAATTCAAAATGGCATTAATAATTTTAAAAGTTTAAAAGTGCAACAGGCAGTTAATATTGAATTTTTTGACCTCAAAACTGAAGTTAAAAAAGGCTGCATTGATTAGGACCAATCTTCATTTATCAAGACATCACTGCAAGGGTCAAATGGCAGCATAAGAAAATGAACAGAGAGTGGATACATGAATATCACCTGTGTGAAACATGCATGGACATCATTTGAGAATGCACTGATTCTTGTGTGGGCATTGCAGAACAAAGACCATGTAACCCATTGAGATAAACACAGTTACAGACAGTTCAAGATAGATGCCTAGGTTGACTTTGTGTAGAACAACAAAACCTTGAATACAAAAACACCCTATAGTGGAGAAAATGGAAAGGAGAGATAGATCAGACTGCAGTGCCCAGATGCCTGTATTGTCAACTAAGATATCAATGTGAACAAGGGCCCAGATGGAATATACAACCAAGAAGGATTCAATTGTGCTTCCTCTAATGGAAACCATGGAGAATGAAGCTCATGTAAAATAAGGCTGATACCCACAAATCTAGAAAGTTTGCAAACTCACAACACATCAAAAATATCAAAGACAGAATATGGGGAGTTTTTGCGGGCATAAAAATGCCAGAAAATTGTCACCAGCACAGTGGGTGGCTGAAACAAGATGTGGGCACACTGTAGATATGCTGAATGCAATGCAGATCAGTGGTTATGGATACCATAAACAGTAGCTTGAAATGATAGACAGATTTTGACACCAAGGAAACATTAAGCTGCAAATATATGGAACACCGAAGCGAAGGTCAAGATGCTGTTGCAGACAAATGGTGACACCAATCTCCAGGCACAACAAGTTGTGGTAATGTTACCAGTAGCACAAATCAAAGCACGTGAAATTAATGATGCACTGCCGATGCCCGTAATTTTTAAGAATGAACACAGAAAAAATATTTTACAACAGATCGAAAGTTGTTTTCTGGAGCTAGACAATAGTTGAGCAGAATGTGTCTATTAATAGGATAAAAAAATAAAAATGATAAACTTAATATTGCTCAACCAATGACCAAAAGATAGGTCAATGCCATGGAACTAAAAATACAATCAATTATACCAATCTCTGGTAGTATCATAAGCTACCCTGAAAGCATAAAGAAATATGAAACATGATTATACAATAAATTGAAATACATGAACTAATATTACATTAAAAAAGAAGAAAGAGAAGAGAGTGCAAGAGATCAACTAGATGTCCATACGACAAGACATCTTTGTAAATTATCTTTCACATTACGTTTTTTCAGGTATTTCTTGTTTTTGGGGTAGCGGGGCCCGTCAAAAGTATGCCGAGTGGGTACTCGTTGGATGCGGAATTTAATTCCGCATCCAACGAGCTCTCCAGATCAAAATTTGAGTAAAAACACGGGGAGATATGTCAAAAATACAAACAAAAAAAGTAGTTTTTTTTATGATACCTATCCCCAAATTTATATTAAAAAAATGTTTAAGACCTATACGGTATTTCAAATTTAAAGCAATTTCATTGGCTAACACATGATGACATGGAATTTGAGTAAAAGTTAAAAGGCCCATTTTGAGTTGAAATTTCCTCTAATTAGTACACTGTAAGAAAAGATGTTCAAGACACAGAAAAGATCCATGTGTGTTGCTAGACGTTATGAACTAGCATAGATCCATGTTAACCCCAGGTATATTAAGCATCAAGGGATCAAAAAAATCACCTCTCAGTGCTCAACACATCTGGGGTTATTTATCTATGTTAGTTTATTTGTTTATATTAAGGTAGTTAAATTAAGTAAGAGAAACTTCCATTTTTCAATTGGTTTAATTAGCATTAAATGTTCATTTTTAGAGAACCTCTCTAACACCAAGGCTATAAAAGAACCTCGCTCCTCTGGCCTCTGGGTGCAATTAAGAGGGGGTGAATGATGTAATCTGAGTATGTGTATTCCAAGGGGGTAATGGCAAAGTATCAACACGCAGATGTGTTTAACGTTGATGTTACTGTTATGGCATGTTGCCAACTGTACATCTAAATGTGGAAATTGTGATCAAACCACTGTAACCTCCTAGGGGTACTATAAATGTGTAATGTGAGGTTAAATATTAAACCACTGCAACCTTCGTATTCATTTGTATGTGTTTGTGCATTCTAAGAACTAATAGGCCAAACTAAAAACAAAATTCTCAAGTGAATGGAAGAATCAAACCTGGTGGCCAGATATAGGTACAATGGAGGAAAAGAAGAAGTTGTAAGATATTTTGCAAGAGGAAATTTCCCTTTATTATAGAACAAGAACAGCTCCTATAGGGCTTTGCAAGTAATATAATTTACATGGTTCATGAAGGATACAATTGTCTCTTAATTAAGAGTGGCGCTATGAACCGAGACAAGTTATTGACCATACTTCAGAAATTGAAACAACAACATATGGCCAAACACATAAGCTTTCTGTTAGTGGGCCAGAGAAGCAATATACTGGAAGCTTTAAAAAAAGGGCTTCTAAGGGACCTGTGAGTTATGTTAATTGTATTCAGACACAGGAGAAATGTTCTCATTTATTTTAGCTAGGTATAGCTACAATGGAGGAAAAGAAGAAGTTGCAAGATATTTTGCAACAGGAAATTTCCCTTTATTATAGAACAAGAACAACTCCTATAGGGCTTTGCAAGTAATATAATTTACATGGTTCATTAGGGATACAATTGTCTCTTAATTTAGAGTGACACTATGAACCGAGACAAGTTATGAACCACACCTCAGAAATTGAAAAAGCAACATATGGCCAAACACATAAGCTTTCCGTTGGTGGGCCAGAAAAGCAATACACTGGAAGCTTTCATAAGAATGGCTTCTGAAGGACCTCTGAGTTATGTTAACTATATTAAGGCAGAGGAGAAATGTTCTCATCTATTTTGGAAATGCGAAGTGACAAAGAAGATGTTAAGGAATTTAATGGAGGAAATAGATTCAGAAAGGAACTCGGTGTAGGACTTGACGGCAGTAATAAGAACCTAGCCAATATTAAGATAGAAATTGTTAACAACTGATAATACTATGGGAGTTCAGATTAACAATCATAGTTGAACGTATGGAATGAAAGAAACATAAGGTTCTTTAGAGGATAAATACTACATCCATATCTGCTCTAACTTATAAAAGGAAGACTTGAATGAACCACATGGGCTAAAATCTCAGAATAGGAGGTTGTGGGATTAGAGGTGATATCTAAGCAAGTCCCCTGAAATTGAAAAAGGTAATGAGTTGAGTAGTGAGTGTCAATATTATTACTGTCATATATCAATAAAAATAAGATTAAGGGAGACCATCAAAGATCAGAGAAAATGGAGGACTCCAAGATCTGGGTCATGTTAGCACTTAAAAATGTCCAGTTACAAATATCAACTATGGCAGACTTAACACTTGAACCTGGAAGATCAAAAGGTTTTAAGTGTCCTCATTGTGGACTTGCCCGGGCTGGATTCAAACAACATTTACACTTGAAGCCCCACTTCAAGGCCTCTTTCCACACTCCCTGAACTCTACAATCACTCACTATAGAGAAGCTCCTAGATGTTCCACATCTTATCCTTGATTTTTATAGTATAAGCTCTGGCCCCTGGGGCTCTCAATAACCTGGAGATAATGTGGAAGCTGACTCAAAATGTGAAGAACAAGTTCCACAATCTAAAGACGAGCGTGATAGAACAAGAAACAGAAATAAGAAAATAAAGAAACAAATTATTTGAGATCAGGAAGCAGTTGCAGATGATGAAAGGAGAGCAGCAGCGAGGACAATAGTGCACTATTATTGAATGGTGAAGCTCCTTGTCGAAATTCTGATCTATTTTTAAAAATTTTGGAACATCCACATGTTGCTTGTAGAAGACTATATACTGAAGCAAGACACTGCATAAGGAACCATGCTACCTTTTTGGACACCCTGCTGCTCAGAAGAAGACTTACCTATTGTCCTTTTTATCATTTTGATCTATAGGATGATTTGCAGTACTATAATAGTAACATAGTTGATTCTGTGTTATGTATTTCCAATGTAAATGGCAATGTTATACATATATTGCAGTACAATCTGCCAACTGCAGGTAAATTAGCTAGAAATTTGTTTGTAGATGGCAGTATTCAAAAATCAAGATAATAGAAATAATGTATATACCTATAAAGAGCAATGGCAAGGACAATTCAGAGAGAGAATTGCAATCCATGTTCAAACTATCTCAGGTTGCTAGTTTCTGTCTACCCTATTTTGTATAAGTATTTGTATCATTAATGAAATTATAAGCTCAAAATGACTTTCCAATTCCAATTTTATATCTCCAATCTCTTTTGCTGTGATTACAGGGGGAAATTTGGATTTTTATAACAACCAAGTGTTTATTCAACCTATGAAAATCCCCCCTTGTCTGATATGTTTCCTGCAAAATTTTCAATACATTTCACTATCAACAATATCGGCATGGATCCATGCATGGTCTTTCACTCTCGAGGCCATTGTAAATTCAAATAAATATGTAAATACAAATGTCCCAACTTTATCTCAATTTTTTTTGCAACAAAAGTTAGATCTGTTTTTATAAGAGAAAAGAAAATAGGGGTGTATTTGACTATAAACCTACCTGGGAATGAACTCAATGGGCACAAGACTTTGGACAACAACCTATCCAAGATTGAATATGGGATGTAGCCTCCTTCAGTAGATGCCAACTCCACTAGAAGCAACCCAAGAATATTTGCCAGATGAGATCCCAGATCACTCCAAATCACACTCTTCGCTGCTACTCCAAAAACTCCAAATGCTCAATGAGATAGGTGTGAGGAAAATAGAGGTAGGGGTGGGGTGCGTAGGAGGTGGGTCTCTTTATAGTATGCATTTTGGGTTTAGGGTTTTAGGAAATACATTTTTAAGGTTTAAAGAATAATTATCTTAAAAATGGCCCCACTGGCTGGTTAGGTACTGACTTTGCCGAGTAGGTACAGACTCAATTGAGTTGGATCGGTTTGATCTTTTTCACACTCAAACCTCCACTGCTGATGTCGATGGAGACTTGGTGCAACTGTAGACACTACAGTATACTTCCATTTTATTTTTTTAAACCATGGGAACCTAGCAATTTTTTGAGAGTATATGCAACAGTGTGCAAGCCACATATACCAATAGCTCATAGGTTAGCCTGGGTTGAGACTTCACATCAAGGGGATTCCTACCCTTTCAGCTTCAATACAATGGGTCAATTTGCGCAGCCCTACCCCCCCACTGAAATTGAACTTGTGACCTTCTTGGAGATAACACATGTTCTTAACCATTGGGCGCAATCAGGTGCACACTTCACTACGCCCACTGTTACCTCAACATACATGCTTCCTGCTCAGGTTTTGTTTTTGCCTACTCTAGGGGTTATCCCCAACTATACATGCAACTTATTAGTAAATAGTGCAATAGAGTTTGGTCACAGGTACTTGAACTACTAGGTCAAAATGGAACTTAATGGAAATAATCAGAGGAAACTAGTGCTGACCAAGGGATGGAGTCAAAATCAAGCCAGAACATGCATCTGAAGGAAAATGGAGAATAATAGTGAGGATTTTGAAATGGAAGAATCTTGCCACACACAAAATATGACTGAAAGACTTGGGTTTGGTGCTGATAACAACTTTTGTCCTGCCTGCTACTAGGTAGCTAAGGAATGGATCTCTCCAATCTATAGATTGTAAGGGCCTTGGAAAGATCGCTAAAACCTAGAATAGTTCAGGCAAATCAGGGTTAAAGAATCTCTAGATCTGCAAACTATTCTTAACAATGGAACAAAAATGGCTGAAATATGTACTAGTTAAGTATCAAGCATATTAAAACAGGGGTACAAAAAGTGGATCAATTATTCCAACTTTATTTAATTGTAAACCTCTGAAATTACAATGACAAATGTCCTTGGTGATCCAACCCCATTACAATAAGTATTTACTACTCTTATAGACTTCAATTGACCTGGAATTGTGACCTAGGTTTAAGAGAGTCTTCGCCCTGCATGAGATCATTTACAAGTGTGACCATGCATTACATAACTGCACCTTAAACTTCAATCTCATAGTGATCTGACTACTGAACTAGTTAGCTGTAAGAAGAACTGCTCTTAGTTGCATGCAGAGCTGAAGGTATATTATGGCAACCTCTCCTGCATGCTACTTCGAATTACTCCTAAACTCAAGTGAGGTATGATGCAAACTCTGTCTTATCAGCATGCAAACTCAACTTGACTGCTGTCTTATCATAATGCAAACCTCACCTTTGACTACTGTTTGACAGCAAACAAACCCCATCTTTAAACTACTGTCTTCTCCTCATGTAAACTCAACTCTACTATTGTCTTGTGATCTTATGCAGTTGCATCCTCTGCAACACATGGAGACATAGCTCCTTGAGCTCGGAGACATAGTTTAGAGGGAGGTAGGGAAACATCATCACTCGGTAGAATACTTCTCAAACAATATTTATCATCCTTTGGTGTGGTGAAAATGATGGTGACTAAGACCCTTTTGAGTTGGCTTATATGTGGTTCCAACTGGTGTATTATCAGCATTAGTACAAACCCCCAAGTGTTCCCTTGAATAGAAAACTCAAGTGTTGAAGTGTGAACTACCGACAATAGGAAGTACCGACAATGGACTAAATCCCTTGGTGAGAACTGACACTAACTGATCGAACAACAAGAAAGCAAGTCATATTTAATCCCTCGGAATGGTAAGCTGACCAAACAAGCAACATCAGCTATGTTTTTTATATCCACGGACTAGAAGGAATACTCCCTAGGTAAGAACTAACAACAGACTGAATACTTTGGGCATACTTATTCCTCTGAGGTGAGAACTAACAGACTGGCCGAACAAGCAAACATGTCTAATTTAATATCCTCTTCAGCTGAAAGTGTGTGCACCCAACTAGTAGAAGGATAAAAAGTGATATTGTCTGTTGAAATTGTAATAAAAAAGGGCATGTTATAAAATATTATCCTTCTTTAAAATAAAAATAAGATGCTGTTGTTTTATCTATTGTTGGTCCTTGCTATGTTCTATTTACCTTTTCTCTTGCATACTACTCTCCTGTTGTAACTGCTTCTTCCACTGTTGGTCATATTTGGTCGTACAATAATAAAAGGAGTCTTAGCCTCATAGAAATATATCTTTAGTCTATTTGAGGGTACCCCCTCTCTAGCCTGAGAATTGGCTCGAATTCCTAGATTGCTGCAAGAAGGTTATCCTGCACATTATGCCCGTGCATTTGTCCCTGTGAGAGTAGAAACAACCTAGGGAACAACATAAGAACTGGCACATTTGTCAGGGACTCTATCTCAGTAAACGACATAAGGGTTTATTTCTAGTTGAAGACACAAAAAGATCGCTAACAAAATGTGATTAGTGTTTCTAAGTACCCTAAATTTTTTAGCACAGTAAGGTGCTGCACTTTCATAGAGATGGGAATGAAAAAGCTTCACATAGAACTTTTGGATGGATGGGTGAACATATAACATTCATAGGCTTCAATAACACTTGCTTTAGGAAAGGAACTTAGTAGTAGAAACACTATTGTTATTTGAGGTGTGGTCATTCATTTTGCTGGGCACTAAAGAACTGAATTCTTACCAGTTATTGAAAAACCAATTATTTAGGAATCAAAATTCACAATAAAGAATCAAGATTCAGGATGCTAGACAATTTTTAACATTCACAATGTACGATGCTAACCAATATTAACATGCATGAGCTAAATTTACAAATAAAACCAAGAAACCAACCTGCAATTCATCACCCACCTCTTTAAGAGCCTCCAAGCTCTCTCGAATGCCCTTCTATCCATGGAAGAGCTCGAAAACAAATACCCAAATTCTAAACCCTCAGCAATGGTTTCTAAGCATGACAATTCCTCAACGAGCATCAATGTGACCTGATAAATACCCAAAACACCAAAAGCACCTCTCAGACCAAATTCACAACCATTTTCCTCCCAAAACCCACCAAACCCTCATGGCTTCTTGCCAACAGAAAATATTTGGCGTCAAACGTCTATTTAGATAATCCGAGTAGGAAATCTCCATGAATTCAACATAATTCTTCATACTTGGGTAATTTGGGGAGGAATTCACCATGAATTCAGATAATGTTGATTCTGGAATGATAGAGTTTACTGTGTATGAAGCAGGAACAGAGTAACACAGTCATAGTTCCCCAGCAAACAAGGGATTCATAGGACAGCTTGATGCTTTCACAATTTATGTGCCTCAAATTTCTCAGTGAAGTTGTTGTCTGCACTGCTTTGAAGAAATCCCTCTACAGTAAAATAAAAATATCTATTACATTAATCCTATTGGCTATTCAATCTGTTCCACTGATCCAGTGCAAAAAATTAAAACAATAAACTTACAAAGAACTGTGCAGGTCGTCTTAGCTTTCTCATAAGCCATTTCCTTCTCATAATCCTCCATGAATGAACTCAAGAAGAGTTTGGTCATATGTTTGGGTTTGCGTTTGGTCATATTCCAATGATCATTTTATTAGTTTACATAGTACATATTATATGGTATATTTTATATTTTATTTCATTTATTTTATATTGTATCATAAGTTTTATTTTATATATATGTTTTACAATAATATATATGTGTGTTCGAGCATTTATATTGTTTATTTATATGTTGTTTTGTGTTATATATATATATAATCATCTAGTGCAAAGTTTCGATCTTCAATAGGCGAGATGCTGGTAATGGAATTCAATTTTGAACCAGACAAAGGAAAGCTTGGGTATTATTCGGTTGTAATTTATAAATCCGAGAAGGCAGTTCTGAGATACCCCAGAAATAGGAAGGAAGGAGCCATGAACCTTTAGCCTTTTGGGATATTTTGTTAGACCTTTCAAGCCTACCAACCACACTGATTATATATTTGTTCCTTTAGCATTCTTTCGTAGCAAAACAAGACCTAATAAATTGATATGGACTTGTATGATTCAAAATTGGATGATAAAGTACTATAATGAGGAGGACGACAAGAGATGAAAGATGGTTTGATTTCTTAGTATTGGTTTGAATCCAATCGTCTCTGCCATACAGTATTTTCGGAAGCTAGTGCAAGTTGTACTAGTCCAAGTAAAAAATCTATCCTCCTCAATCAGAGGATCGAAGCAATTAGGCATGGATAAATTGATCGATCAGGTGACTCGGCTCCATCATTCTCCCCACCCCGCCCTATTTGTTCCAAATAGGCTTTCTGTAATCAATAAATATATTGTCTGGTGGGAACTTGAACTCACTCAATATAATATAACTATCATGGCAACTCAGAAACATATATTATATCTCTCTCACGTATGGTGTTTCGATAGGTTTAATAATTTTACGCCGCTAACCGTTCAGGGGCTCATCATTGGGTTAACCCTGGCTACCCTAAGTTGGGCAAGTAAAAGAAATGAAATAAATCCATTTCCTTTTCCTTGTCTCTCTTGCTCAACTTTTTGGGGTCTGTGTTGAAGGTTCCAAGGGTATTTAGATTTAACGGGGTCCGGTGTGATGGTGACTCATGGTGAATGGGGTATTTATTTAATGGGGACTACTTTCTCGTCTGGCGAACATCTCTTGTCATCTGTTGGAGACATCAGGGAACATATATCTTCTTGGCCAATGGTGGGGATGAGGGTATGAACTCGCTCGCTTGATAGAAAGAGGGCAAGGGCCACCATCGGTCTTAATCTCGTCTGGTGGGAGTGATGGGATGATTGGGTGTGTTATTGGGGATGTATAAAATGCTATACATACCTATAAATTCACAACAACCAAGTCGACAGCTTATCTTTGCATAATCTTTTGGAGGAAATAGAAATTAGGGAGACACTGAAGCATAGAATTGGAGAGTTGAGTTTCTGAGTCCTGACCTCCGACTGTCCTATACTCGTAAACCCAAAATAGTGTTTTTTTTCACGAGATTTCACTAATCTCTTTAAGTTCAGGGAAGCTCAATCCATCCTACCCAACTTTTTACCTTTGCTTCTCTTGCTCTTACCTATGAAAAATGTGGAACCTTCGAGTTTCCCACCGTAGAAGACAATGAGGAATTAGAGTGTGCAACTGTTTCCTTCTACAGAAAGATGATTGGAAGCAATGCCATGTCAATTCCACAATATCTCGACACTCTTGAGTTGGTTTACCTTTCCTGAGGTAGGCGAATGCATGTTTATGTATTTCACATGATTACAAAAAAAAAAAAATTATAATTGCTTCTACATAACATAGAAATATCTGTGCAGGTGACGGAAAACTGGGTATTGTTTTCCCGAGGTTTCTAGAAACTTTCAATGATAATTCTTCGTTACAAGGGAACTTAGGGCATAAATCAGAGAGTCCAGAGAAGGAAGAAGAAGAAGAAGAAGAGGACTCAAGTGAAAAGGTGAGGTGAGTCAGGAGGGGAGACATAATAGTGATATTTGCAAGAGTAACCCACTGGTTCTATAATGATGGGAACGAGCCTCTCTAAATCGTAGCCATTATAGATCATAGCATGTTCTTGTACGTTGTTCCCTCCAGAAATAGCATCAAAAATGAAAAAAAATACAAATGGGGAGAAAATATATGTACGACCATAAATAAATATCATAGAAAGAATCATATCCAACCACCTAATCCATTTTCCCTCGAGGTGACCACCGTTCTCTATCACAAATAGACGTAGGAAGAAATTCCTACTCTCGAGACTCAAACACTGACATTCAAATTCAAGAAAGACACAACACAGCAAATGAGAAGATATGATCCATCTTGAAAGGTGAGAAGATGGACCAGCAAGCGGAAATTACATGGCCATGGAAAGAGGAGAGGAAATTGTAGAAGCAGAAATGCCATAAATGCTGAAATGAAAAGATTGTGATTGTAATTTCCCTCCTACCATTGTTGGTTCTCTCCATTTGTTGGTTTTCTCCATTCCCTATTCAATCCAAAGTGTACAAAATTATTAAAAGGAAACAACATAAAGCAATTCAATCTGAAGCTTAAAAAGGAAACAACCTAAAGCATGGGTTAAACAAGAAAAATGGAAACAAATTTATACATAAAAATATATATTATATATTTGTCAAAATAGGTTGTTTTAAATTGTGTTTTTTCCAAGGTGTAAATGAAAAAATTATGGAATCTCTATTTATTGAAATATAAATTATATATTTTGTTTTAATTTATTGAAATTTAGATTATATATTTTGTTAAAATATAGCTTTTTAAATTGTTTTTCTAAATATAGAAAGAAACGTGGTGGAATCTTTCTATATTAATGGTTTTTTTTCATTGTAAAAAAATATATAATTTGTTATTCATAAGAATCAAAATTACATCATAGTTGTTGATGTAAAATCCCCTTCAAAGTAGGATAGAAGACAATATTGAAGCCCTGGGCAAAACATTACAATATCCAAAAATAAATGAGAGGGATTCTACCCATCAACCTATAGAAAGCAAAAATGCGGAAAAGAAAAAATAAAGTTGTGAGACAAAAAATAGTAGGGCTCCAGATAGTTGTCATGCAGATACAACCTAAAACAGTCCAAGACAACACGAGAATGGAGAAACTAGAAGCAGGTAAAGTGACCTTCAGTAATCATGATTCTGTTTGAGTACTTACATAAGTGAAGAATACCAAGGCAGTCTCCTATCGCAAGATTTGATAGGTTGTCCGTGTCAGAATTGAACTCCTTGTATAGGTGCCCGAAGGATAAAGAAATAAAACAATTCTTTAGGAGCCCAATCCTTTTCAACCAACAATCATAACTCAGTGGCTGCAAATTGGTGAGACCTTTGGCCCAATCAATTATGATATTTGATTCGCCAAAAATAAAAAGCTAGAGA
>LPNX010631129.1:270134-417927 GCA_001517045.1 Pseudotsuga menziesii
TAAACGTCCTTGCAAAGTTTAATCACTTCTTCTAATGTCTGCTTCAGTTTTCCTTTGGAGTGTGTAAGGAATGTCGATCTGCAAAAACCAGTGACCTTTGAAAATAGTGGCATTGCAAGAGGGTGTGAGGAGGGTGTTCATGCTTTTCCCAGGTTGAAAGCTCAAAATGCATATGGTTATGAGCGCATAGGCTGGAGAAGGTGATAATTGCAAATGTAAATTACTAGAAGCAGTAACTTCAGCAGCATTGAGACTTGTAAAAAACCATAACAATTGGTTATTGATTGGAGTGATGAACATAATCAGAGCGGCAAGAAGCATACCTTTGAAGTGCTCCATCTGGTCACTACAAGATCCTGAACCGACCTATTGTCTACAAAAATAGGGTATCAAGTGCAAAAACAGGGGAGTAGGGGTCGAATGATACCTTCAGCCTAGAAATACGAAGTTGACGTGTTTTTTTGGCCATGCATTGGATGCATTTGGTAAGTCTACGTAGAGGAGGTGCATTCAAATGGCCTGTTTTCGAGGGGATGTAGGGATTTGATGCTTCTATCTAGGTAACGATACGGTACTAGTTCTAGTACCTAATTCATAATTGACATAGGAACATAATTTTCCTTTGGAACGTGCTTAACCGGGTTTGCTTCAATGATCCAACAGGGATAAAGATGGTCAAGAGAAAATTCATGCAATTGCTTTGTTGGATCTCTGAAGATCAAGGTGCATGGCACTAATATTACTAATAGAAGGTAGACAACTTACAAAAATTACACTTCATTGCCAAATTTGCAATTTTCCATGACACAATTAAAAATGACTAACAGAAATGACTAATTCATATTCTTCTAGCTAGTCATTTTTTATGCCGTGACTAAATTAGTCATTTATTTTAGTCATTTTTAACTCTGTCACTTATTATCTGGTCATATTTTTTAATTGGTGACTAAATTAATCGTTAATTTTAGTCGTTTATAGTTGGGTCAATCAAAATTGCTCATATTTAGTAGTAAATCACTTGGAAAACCTGTGGTGACTAGAAATTTTAGTCACCTAGTAGCTAATTCCTCATTTTGTACTAGTGAATGCATGATATTCTGCTGATCCATCTGGTGCGCAAGTATATAAAAGCTATATAGTTTAATGATAATTTATTAATTCTCATTCAATTTATTCGTTATACAAAATTAACATAAATATTTATTCCTTTTTTAGCAGGAAAGTAATGATCATGTTCATGTCGAGTATGTACACCAACCAGATGAGGATCAAGCTTCGATTCTTGGTAATGAATTTATTAATATGCTATTGTTTTGCATAGATAATTGCAGATGATGAACATTAATTCAAATTCTACACAATTCAATTGCAGTGCATGTAGATGCATATAACACTGAACAGGTTGAGCCTATACAAGATAATCATGAACATGCTAATGTCATGCCCATGCCAGGCAAAAAACACCTTTGTAATGTTTTTTTAAATGAATTACTTGTATTTATAAAAATAAAAATAAATTAATGAAACATTTTTACATTATTGTAGCAATTCATCGCCCCTCACCACAAGTTAAACTTTGCGAGCAGTATAATAGGGATACCGAGGATTAGATTCCAGAAGACATGCTTCTGATTAACTATTTAAAGAGAAGAAAAGTAAAATGGAAGTGACTAAAGAAATTTTGAGTAATTCTTATTTATAATAAGAAAATTTACATGGTTTTTTCCTCTGTTTCATGAATGAATGGTTAAATGAACCCTTTAATGAATGTTTTACTGATTTTTTTATCATCTATTGACTAAATGAATGCTTTAATGAGTGATTTAATGAATGTTTATTTCAGTTTTTGAATAATTGAATGGTTTAATGAATTATTTAAACAATGATTTAATGAAAACTTCTTTTAGCTATTGAGTGAAATAGTTTGCAGTAAATTGTTATTTGCAAGTAGATGCATTGGGTTTGGGGAATTGAGAGTGATGCGAGGGGGGGAGGGGCCGTAAGAGCTTCCACCTTCATGTGGTTGGTCCTGTTTAGTAGAGAATATTAAATTATTCTCGAAACAGAGAGGAGCTCAATGAATGGTAAGGAAGAATACATAAAAACAACAATTTCTATAATTTTAGTGTTTAATTTTTACTATTTCTATTTGACTCCTCCATTGGAACTTGTTACAAATAGCGTTGAGAAACATTTCCACACTTAACAGGAAAGAAATGGCATTTTGATGTGATCGATGGCCTTATATATATAGTGTTTTTGGTTCTCCTTGTTTTATCAAATGATTTATTATTAACAATTAATTTATTTGAATAGTTGAATAGTATTGTAATTTACATTGCTATAGTATTGTGTTTATTTAGATTGGTTCTGTTATTTTCAAAAACAAACAAATATTTATTTGATAGGTCCTAAGATGAAACTATTGCAATAGGACAAAATTTGAAGTATGTTGAATGATTTTTTGAAAGGTAAAGCAGAAAAAGACAGTATGAAGCTCCATAAATCAATTTATAATTATGTTTTCTTTTGTTTGATTGAACTATGTATTGGGTATTTATGCATGCACAAACACACACATTTAGTTGACGATGGTTATTACAATAAATTAAGGCGAACTTTGTTCTATCTGATCTATAAACTTACCTTAAATAGTTTGATTTATCAGCTTGTCTATATGATTGATTAACTTGGAAAAAAAACTTTTAATCTTTATGAATTAGTAAGTTGTAGAATCGAGTCTTTTCACAAATATTTTTAAAAATAGATCTAATGTATTTGTAGGCCAAGAAGTCCAAGAGAGTACTTTTATAATGTATATATATAGACTTTCATTTATGTCATCCCAGTAGTAGCATTAAAGTATGGTACTCGTGAGCTATTAGCAAACCCTATTCTTAGCTTGAGTGTATGAGGGTGGGGCCAAGTTTCTTTTTGGGTTCACTGGGCACAACGCCTCAGTATGGTTGTATTCATGGATCGATCTACATCTGAAAGGTAGGTTTTAATATTCCACCCAATATGATGAAATTCTTTTGATATCTCATTAATCATTATTCAACCATCCACATATCCCACAGATAGAACGTTGATAAACTTGGGCACTTACCAACAAGCTTCATCCATAAAATAGGGCACTTACCAACAATGTGCACTATGTCATACTCAACAAATAATTAGAAAAAAAAACACTTTGCATTAGGTTTAATCGACACCATATTCTCTTAGAAATAAACCCATAATTATTCTACATATTTTATAGTGATGACCATAAGCTATGAAACCCTCGTATCATGATATGTAATAGTCCTTGTATACCTCCTTTAAGGGTTGTAACTACTGGACATTACCACTATGTAGGGTTTCAATTTTTGAACATGTCAGAGGAGCTTTCAGTCATTCTCCACTTTAGTATGAAAATATTGAACAAAACCACACTAAGGAAGGTAATATTGCATTTCTTAATTGGTTGGTTGTAGAATATTGCATTTGTTAATTGGTTGGTTGTAGGTTGTCCATGGTGGCCTTGTCTACTATATCATGGATTCTCTCAGCCATCATCTTGGCCAAACCTTGGCCACAAACCATTGTAGTTGGATTTAACTCAAGGTCTTAGTCCTGGATCTTGGTAATCCACCTACCCCTTGTCCCACTGCTCTGCTATTGCAAAAGTATATCCTTCACCATGGGATGAGCAATGTAGGCCACCGTCTTAGCATTCCATAAGTGATCAGTAAAGTATTTAGGTGCCTTCACCAAGGCATAATATTGTGTTTCCATTGAGGCTTAAGTCAACCTTTCCCCTTGAAGTGCATTTCTCATGAATTTAATTGGTTTGTCACTCCCCTTTTGATTTTTTTGTAAGAAAACAACATAGAATTTGCTTGATATATCTCCAAAGGATTTCTTTGCTTCTTCTCTCCACTTCTTCAAACTCAATCTTATCAATATGATTTAACCAAAATCTTTCCCAAAAAGAACCAGGAAATGTTTCATTGTATTCAATATTGGTTATATCCAAAAGCTTCAAAAACATAAATGGAAACAAAGGCATAGATGAGGTTTCAAAAACATAATTGAAAAGAAAGGCATAAATGAGAGGAGTGACCTTTCCAATTCATCTAAAGAGGAAATGAATATTCAAGTCGTGATCTTTATTCATCATATTTGATATAGGCCTTCCAATTTTCACAAAAATAGGAAATGAAACACTTTACAAAATTGATGCAACCAAAGAAAGATTGAATGGATTGTTTTTTCTTAGTAAAAATAATCTCCTAGATACTCTTCACTGGTTTAAGATCAATCCTTACTCTAAGATTTTGTTCCAAAATATTTCCTTCAAAGACCCCCAAGATGATTTTTTCTGAATTTAACGATATGTCCAAGGATTTGCACCTATCAACAATCTTGCTAAGTGTCCAATATGATCATCCCTAATTTTTGAAAAAACAATGGTATCATCTTGGTACACTGCTATGTACTCATTAGAGAAATAAATGTCCATAGTACATTGGAAATTGGCTTTAGTAGTTGTCAATTCAAAGGGCATCCACACATATGCACAAGTCCCCTAAGGTGTAGTGATAGCAGTTTTATAACTCTCATTAAAAAAAAATTAGACATATATGAAAAGGCTTGGACAAGGACATGAATGGGAGAATGGAGTATCCCATTCTAGTAGTGATCAATCCTCTCTCAAAGCATTAGTTATTTCTCAAGGCCATCATTTGTTGGGTAAATTTAATCATAGAAAAAGTTGATAGCTTCTTTGGCCCTATCCATAAAGCTTCATACAAGTGGCTAATTGTGGGATTTTCCCATTAACTAAATGGAGAACCTTTACCAAAATTTTTTTGATTGAGCACAATTTCTCCACTCCTTGATTTTCCCCATTAACTAAATTAAGAACCTTTACTAATTTTTTTTTGATTGAGCACTCTTCCTCCACTCCTTTCCAATATCCATCTTGGTTTATGATTTTGTGCTATAGGCACAACCATGCCACTCATCAGAAAGAACCATCTCTTCAGATTTAGTTCACAACATTTATGTGACAGGAGGGAAATCAAATTGGTGGCAAAAATTCATAATTCTAGGGTTCAATAACTCCTTATTCCTTGTGAATTAGCTCATGAGACTAAGGGAAAATGCATGGTTATATATGTATTTGGTCATGTTCATGCCTTGATCAATGGTTGAATTGAAAAATGTGATTTTTGTGATATCCTCGAGCATCAATCAATGCAATGATAAACACATGGAGTCAAAGAAAATTGGGGGTGCTTCTCCACTAGTAAATTACCGGCACCTACGTAGTTAGCAAGATTTTTGGTGATTACCTGCACCACATGCTGCACAATGCTTTGACAAATTCATCCAACTAATAATAGAATAATGCTACATCTTTAACATGTACAGGTGCATGATAAAGTTTGTGCCCTTTTCACAGCTTTATATGAAATTAAGAAGGGACTTTCCCTTCCTATCTATCCAACCATCAGAATATACCATGCATCTAGTGACCCCTAATGATTTTCTCGCCTCCTTTAGTTGATTCCATATATCAACCTTTTCCTTTTGAAGGATTGCAGCACCACTAATTCTCATAGGTAAGGGGATTTATATCGTAGGCCAATTGGACCAATAATAGTATCAACAACAAGAATACCCTAGGAGAATACTGTTAGTATTGGAAACAGTCAAAGATTTGTTCAATTTCTATGAGCCTGAATTTATTTACTGTGAGAAGGAGCAGCCTACAAAAGAGTATGCTTGATGAAATATTCAAATGGAAAGTATGTAGTTGGTGAATTAGATGAATTTCTAGCTTTTATTGGTGCAATTTTCTTCTCTATATATTATAATGTACTATATTTTCTAGGATTGTGAAATGGACAAGGTAAAGGAGGGGAATCCTGCTGAAGCTAGAGCTTCTTTTAGACACTATGTTAGAGACAATGGTCAAGGCTACTACTTTTTTTGTTAAGCATGTATATTTAATTTATTTTTGTTTGATTTATCAATTTTTGTATGTTTTTCCATGCTTCCAAAAGTTTTTTATGCAATCTTTTTCTTAAAATAAATGCAAGTGTCTCATTTAGGAAAAACATGCTTTTTTAAGGCACTCCTTGTAACGTCAAGGGGTCAAACCTTGTTTGAAAACTGTGTGTTGCACATGGGGAATCAATTGTATGACTAGGGGTATAGTAGTAGTGGATTGGAATAGACTTGATGTTATACGAGTAAAATACTCATCTCAGGTGCTGATTACCCTATTTATAAAACAATTACTTAGGATTTTAAATTGTAAAGATCTGTTGTAATTCTAGCATTAAAATTTTATCCCATTTCAAGTTGTTATTTCTGAACTGCTTTCTTCACAGATGAGCAAAAAATTGAATGGATTTTCAAGGTGGAAGTTGTGGCTGAATCACCAATCCTTTTTTTTTTTATCCTCTCTCATGAGAGTGAGCATGTACATACAATATCTTCATAAATTTCTCCCCAACGGAAATGAAATTTGGACTAGTATGTAACACCCTTTGATTCCTTCTTTTAAATGCTACTGGTATCACTACAGCTAAACGTTAGAGTATTCATATATTTGTGTTTTAGTGAACCCTACTAGTTTTTGCAAGGTTTCATGAGTGTTTATGAACCCTTAATTGTATGCATTGTTCCTCTAATATTCTCACACCACTAATACTAAAATTTTTACTAGTGATAGACATGGATTTCTTGTTTCCAACTCTTCAAAACACACTCAAATTGGAGGTCTTAGAAAATGTTATAGATCCAATAGCTTATATGTACTCCTTGAACTATTCAAAGAATGATTTTCTCTTACACCACTTATAATGAATAAAGTAAACAGTAAATCATGATAAACTTGCATACACACAGTATACACTAAAATGCATTAGTGGCACTTCTCTAAAAAGTATTATTACAATGAATAACAAAATAACTCCTTAGACATTCAAATATTACTATGAATAAGCTAAAATACATCCAAATACAATAATCATAATCCAATGCATACAATATTGGCTATGTTGGCCTTGATATAGTTGTTCTCACCCACTACTCATGCATGCCCACTATGAGGCTAACCTACTATTTACATATACATATGACTATTTAAAAAATTCCACTTGAAAGTGATTCCTTTATACTCAATGAAGATAAGCATTGCAATCAAATAGGATGGCCACCACAAGTGTCCTGTTTCCAACGTGAAATAACCCTCAAACTTCAAAGGAACAATTACTCAACATAAGCGCTTTCATTTGGTTAAGTCTCCATGACACGATGGGACTCTTCTCTTTCAATTAATGAGCACTTACACTTGGAATGAACTGCTAATGCATGCTCCAGGGGTTTTAAAGTTTTGTGGGTGCCATGACCCTCATTGTCTTCACTTATTAAATGTAACCCCATCATATGCTTGTTTTTCCTTGTGATAGAATGCCATCAAGTTATTGAAATATCATCATATTTATTTATGTATTCATGATTTTATTTATGTTTAGATAAAGGATTGAGGTACATTTAAAAATACATATTTGTCAACTATATTGATCTATATTATCCTTTCTATATTTGTTTCCAACTTTCCACCTTTCCATTCAACTTATATGGGTTACAACTTAAATTTTTTTAATCAAGATATTCAAAAGTTGTCATGGTTGTAGACCTTTTTATTTTATATCTCTTGTTTATATTTATAAATAGAATTCCAAAAAAGTTAATAGAATTATAGACTGATAAAGCAGGTTTGAATCAATTTTGAATCAATTTTACTGATTTTTAAGGTTGAGCCCAATAAAAATAGTGGCTAGGGTAAGATGACTATTCAAAATATTCTTTCTCATCTCTTTTATGTCTGGTAGGTCCAAAAGGATTGGGAATTTTACTTGCTTGTAATGAAGTCAAATTCCTACAAACAAGTGGAAAAGTCATCCTTTCCTGAATCGTATCTGGGACCATACCATGATTCATAAATCTAGGGTGTTTTTCTTCATTTCAAAAGGAAATTAAACATGTTGAATCCAATCTTTATTTATTTTTCTCTGATATATTTTCACGGTTTCTTGGATTATTGACTCTAATCTAATCCACATAGTCCAACATTTCCTTATTTTCATATGTTGAATGTTTTCATGTTTGATCCATTTTGATAAGTACAGTCCTAACAGTTTTTCCACGAGTCTCTTCAGGTTTAAGTGAGATCCACACATTAACTTGTAAATATTTCAATGTGAATGTGTTTTTTACCACATTGAGATCTTCCTCTTATAGTACCCAAATGAATATTTTTGCTTGTTCTCATTTGCAATATCAAATTTTATTCTATTGGATGTTGTTATAAAAAATGATTTCCATAGAACCAATGCATTAATATTTTCCAACAAGACTATCCTCATCATATATTGTTCCCCTAGATCCTTCACACATTTACAAAGAATGAGAATATCACAATCAACCTGGAACTTGCAGAAATACTATTTCAATAGTATCTATGCCACCATCCTTGCAATGCATCAGATTTAATAACATATTGTAGCTCATATGAAAGGCACAATTGAAAGGATCAACATTTCCTTTAAGAATTGGTTTTGTAGAGTATGGCTCCATCTATTGGATTGGTCAGGTATTCTCCATAGGAAAAACTTCATCTACTTTTAGGAGGTGATGATAGCATGGTCAAGTGGTTGGATTCCATAATCCAGGTATTGGACTCTAGAGTAATTATATTTTGTTGATTTGTTTTTGAAATACTTTCTAAATTTTCAACAATGTAGAGCATATTTTCCACTGGTATTCACAAGTCAATTGATTCTTTTTTGTGTGTTTATACAGGAAGAGTTACTAAATATAGAAGGGCATAAAGACTATGTTTTTTGTGGTGTTGCAAGTTTATAGAGTGTTGATTTATGGTGTGATTGGTATTTATGGTCATATGCATCTAGTTGGGTTCATTATTTGATTTAGTTTACTTTCTTTACAATCTTTCAAATGGACAGGGCTGCAGGTTCATATGACCACACAATACGACTATGGGACTTATGCAACTCAAAGACTGTATTTCAATTCAATGTTTATTTGTCACACATATGTTTTTTTTTTAATAGAAATGATGATTTTTCATTAGCATCAAAATAAATTATTACATAATCTTTGTTTGGTATCTACCTCGCCAGTTAATTTACGTCTTGTTTTTTTTTCAAAAATATGAAAAACTTGAGCCTTGAATATTTTGATAGATATGTTTTATATGAAATGTATGCAATGTAGCTATGGTTTCTCTTGGATTGTTAGCTTGGAATTCATATATATGAGGATGCTAATCCTTAGCTCTGACTATGTTAGAACTATCCTAGTGGACTGTGACTATGTAAGAGCTATGCTAGTTGGTTTTGACTGTGTATCCTAGTGGGTTGTGACTATGTAATCCCTATCCTAAAGTGATGTTACTATGTAATAACTATCCTAGTGGGATGTGATGGTGTATCCTAGTGGATCATGACTGTATAATATCTATCCTAGTGGTTTGTGACTATGCAAGAACTATCCTAGTGGGTTGTGATTGTGTATCCTAGTGGGATATGATATCCTAGTGGGTTGTGACTATGTTGATCTCTCCTATCTGGGCTATGGACTGTGATGTTCTCCCTCAGCATTAATATGAATTGTGGTAACCTCTTCTAGCTAGGTCATGGCTAATTTGACCTTAACTCTCTAGTTGTGACTTATTTGTAGCCTATATTGAGTAAATTTGTGGTTGTGTTAAGCCCTAAATGATAGGGTTATTCACACTTAGTGAATAAGTTATCTTGTTTACAATTGGTGACTAGGAGATATTGAATGCATCTAAAATAATTGAACTAAATACATTTAGTGTGTCCCTCGACAGTGTTTTTTTAGCTCTCAAATTACACATATCCAAATTGTATTTGTCTTTCACTACAATAAAGCCAAGTTCTTTGACTACAACAAACCTGACTTGTTAAATTACTTGTTGAAAACTAGACATGATAGGAATTAAACATAGGAGCTTCCTTTAGCCAATGACTTACTCTAACATTAATCTTCACCCCTTTAAATACTGGAAATCCATAATGGTTTGTTTTCAAGGTGTGTATTGATATCTTAATAGTTCACCTTCAAATAACACATTAGCTTAGGTCTCCTTCACATCACTAAACACCTTCCTTTGTTACCTTGTTGAAAATTGGACATGTTAGGAATCAAAGCTATGATCCACCATCGGTTGACAGGTCGCTATACCACTGAGGTTATTTCTCTTTTTGTGATGGAAATACATGCTAGTTGCATATAAATGTCTGGATTGATATATCCAACACTATTGTACTAAAAAATGTCTTAGAGTGAGGTGTCATGGTAGTAATTCTTGGGAGAAGTGGGGAAATGTAGAATCTGAATACAGTTAAATGTGAATCAAATAAAGAATAAAAAGAGAAAAAAGGGGAAATTTAAAAAATTACATGTTGTGAATTATATCAAACATAAGGGACCGCTAATAAGTGATGAAGATTCCAGAGGGATTCATACATGTAGAGGAGAAAACTAGGTTTTTAATCATTTAAATTTGAGAATGTACTATAAGTAACATATAAGAGCATTTTTTACTAATCTCTAACAAATGACCTCAAAACTAGATCAATGTGACTAAACTAGTACAACCAATGTAGGTACAAAGTGGGAGAACAAAAGAAACTCCTCAAACAATACGAAAAGTAGGAAAATATAAAGAAGTAAGTGCCAAATGCACCTAAAAGTTAAATTTCAAACAAAACAATGTACTAAATAGATTAAGGTTATTTTTTTTGTTTATCTTTATTTTAAATGTTTGGGTTTGGTTTGCAATCATCAAACAATGAGATTCAAGAACTATTAAAAAAATTGCAATGTTTAGATTGGGAGATCAAATAAAGATATAAACATTGGTTTTACAATCTCTCCTTTGTACTGTAACTAAGACAATATTAACACCATGTCAAAGGTTGATCCTCCATCTTTTGAAAAAACTGTATGTATATTTTTTTTGGGAAATACAACATTATTTTTGTATCTATCTAGTTGTAAGATCTAACATGTGAATCAGGGCATATATAGCACTGACGGGATCTCAAGTTTTAGAATGTTTAATAAACACTCAACATACATTTGTGTTCACTTTTCATCTAATCTATATTTTGACTATTTGGAAAAATACATTTGGCATTTAAGATTTTTGACTTATTGAATCTATTTTGCATAGTGTTGTCAAAATTTCCTTTAGTGAATTTTGATGGAGAATGTTCAAATTTGCTAATCAAAGCATAAGGTAGTTTTCTATGCATTTTTAGTTTGGCTTAGCAAGAATGGTAGGTTATATTTGAAGAGAGAAGGTTATTATCATTTATTATATCTCTTTGAATGAGGAATATTATTATTTGTAGTTTGTTATCAAATATTTAAGATTGTATTTTGTCATGTTTTTTTACATAATCAAGATCTTGCAATTTCCTACTGTATTGCACCATGGTGTTAGCCATGTAAGTTTTTTGTTTTCAAAGTTTGATTTATGTTAGTATTGTTACATGTTTATGCATGTAGACTTGCTGAATAGAATATCACCCTAAAACCTAAATCCTAAACTGGTTTGTAGATGCCAGATCCTGTCATGTATAAGCATTAACGTTTGTTTGATATGCTGCAGAACTACAAGTGGTTGTTTGCAATTATTCTAGGTAAAATTTTAATGTCTCATTCTTGTTTCCTTTTGATACATCCTTTGACAGTGACTAAAATGTTGGCTCCATATTGACTAGTTGGTCAAATTAACCGAGGAGACTCTTGTGCAAATAGTGGATCCCCTGCAGCGCCTTATGCAGATGCACAATTGAAGGTTTATATCCAACTTTGTCAAATATTCAAGTTATACAATGTGAATGATAAATGTGTCTAGATTGTAACTCAAAAAATCTCAATAAAACTATCAGTAAACATTATATTATGTATTAGTGTCCCTTCGATTTTGTTTAGTGGTTGGGATGTGGCGTTGCTATGCAAACAATCCATTTTTAAACCTAGGTGGATGTAGAGCGATTGTGTGTGTGAGGGAAGGTGTATAACCTCTTGTTGTTGGTTTTCCTTCAACAAAGGGGACAAACATGTGTCGCATGCCAAATTGATTCATGTGGCTAATATGATACTTTATTGTCTTGGAATTTCAGAATTTGTTTATATTTTGTATTCTTCTAGTGGGTAATTAATTGTTTTCGTATGTGTTTGTATATGTTACCTTATGTGTCTCCAGCAAGATCTTGGCACAATTTTCAAAAATATTGGAGGTAAACAAACATGTACAATTGGTTTATATGAACTCTACTGCATCACACAACTATAACCACAAGTAAGTTTCTCAGAGAATTTTATGCCATTCATATATTAATGGAATGGATTGACCTCCATTAACATTGTGAAAGAGTCGTTTCAAGATTTTTCAACCAATAGTTGCTTTATATATTGTTTCAAACAAGATTATTTCTAATGCAGGTAGACATATTCTCTCAACTCCAAATGCGAGTGAAGCATTTCACACATACATAATAGATGGACTAGCACAGGTTCTATTGTCATTCTTTGATATTTTCTTGTTGTGTTTACATCATCAAATGGTGTAGACTTATTTGTTCATGCTTTATTCTATAGATGGAAAAAAATGTATCCGCTAGTAGGACACCATCCAGTGTACCTATATCAACATTTCCTCCAGTATCTCCCAGTTTGTCTTCTCCAAAGCTTACACCTCCATCCCCTTTAAATGAAAAATTGTAATGAACTAGGATAGTTAACATAAATCCAAACATCCAAGCTTGTCTTGAGAATGCTAATGACAATGGAGTATCCAACTCTATTCCTACTAATAAATTTGCTTCCAAAAATCTTTCCCTTATGTAGAGTCAAGAATAAAGTGATGAAAACAATGCTAGTTTAGGAGGTATGTTATTGTTAAATTTGCTTTAGGTGCAGTCTTTTGACTTCTATTCCTCATTAAATATTGAACTAAGGTATTGAGCACTAAGGTGAAATTGAACAAATATTTGACCATTTCAAATACTATGATTTCTATGAGCCTAGATTTCTTCAAGTCATGCTACAGGTTGACCATATTCTATGCTTGGGGTTGACCATATTCCACATGTATAATTTTTTTTAAACTATACATAAGTTCATTGGTTATCCGATGAGCTGTGGCACTAGTTCGATGTGGTTTCCATGAGTCCAACAAGAGCGATTCATCAGACACTATTGGAAAACCAACGAGCTGTCACCTTAGTCCGATGTGGTTTCCATGGGTCCGACAAGAGATATCCATTGGATGCCATCGGAAAACCGACTAACCCGTCGAAAATCCAACTTGAACCCATCATAAAACTGACTAGAACCTATCAAAAATACGATGACCTAAGAGTTGCACAAATGATAAGGTGTATTTTGGCAATTGAGAATTCACCGTCGAAGAAACAACCAAAGAGTCATCGGACATTCAACATGTCTCCATCGAAAATCCGACAAAGCATTCTTTATGTCATTAGGAAAGAGGAGTCAAATTTTTGACTATATGGGAGTCAGAAATTCGACGGGGTTTTGCATGCAGTCGAATATTTGACGATATGCCCGTGATGAAAAAAAAATTGTTGTTGTCAAATTATTGACAGGCTTCTATCAAATTTCAGACATGGAAGCCATCAGATTATGGGCTCACATTATGTTGTGATATACAATGATCACCATAAAAATACATGCATATATAACATGTGTATAACTGATGTAACTATCATGGTCACATCATAAGCAAAAAGGCACCATATCAAATCTAAAGGAGTAATGGCCACAATTGAAGAAGGTGGATCCATGCTTAATAGTCAATCGTAGCCACAAGAATAGAAGGTGGATCTGTGTCTTAGGAAATGTCATATGAAATGTGACAAGGTCTTACACAACTTGAGAAATAGAAAAAGGGGATGATTTTATTGTTGACCCAAGGTCTTCAATACAAACCTCCCAAAGGTATGAATCCTAACCATGTGAATAAAGTATTTGAAGTTCAACATGGAGGAAATCATTTGGTTATCAGTGATTGATGAGAACCATTAAAAAACGTGAGGGAAACCACCATTAATGAAAATATTCCCTAAGGTAACTAGTACATTGTAAAAAGTGTAAATAAATGCTATTGAATTCGAACACCTGAAGAATCCATTGAGTAGGAGACATTAAGGTATTCTTGCTACCCAATAGTGAGATAAATATCCACTAATGACTGCAATACCCAATGTATTGTAATAAAATATAAATATCATTCACCTACAAGGATGTGTTGAGGTGTATAGGATGAGATACATTGGAAGGAAGGAATTAAGGCATCCTACATCATCCAACATGAGGTAAGTCAAAGAGATATTTGATATGGAACTGGTACAAATTTTTGCAACAAGGATCATCAAATATTGGATCTAATGAACGGATACCATCGAGTGGTCGACACAAAAGGTCAAGGAAACTCTAGAATGGATGACACAGGTTTTATACTTAAATAATGAGCATGACATAATAGTGACTTAGGAAAATTTTGACATCAAGGGACCAACTGTACAAATATGCAATGTAAGAGACATTGACAAATTCTCCATATAATTGCAAGAGGAACCAACAAAAGGAGTAAGAACTGGGAATCAGGTTAAGGTCAAAAACTAGAATGAAACTATTGATAGACTCAAAATTGGTTCTTTGTTCAAGGATACAGGACTTGTTTCCATGGTATTAAATATGTTTGAATGGACTTCCATTTCCTTATTTCTTTTAAAGGTTTAACGAGTCCAAGAAATAAAACATGGGACCTTCTTCATTGTTGTAAAGCTAAAAGAAGAGATAGAATAATGCTTGAGAAAGCACTAATTCATGGATTTTACGATCCCTAATTAGTAAATTCTCGATGGTGTTTTCACAATTTCAGAGTCTTAAAATGGCAGAGAATAATCTAGAGGGGAATGTTTTCCTAAGGTTAGTTTCGAAGGACCGAAAAAGTATAAAACAATACAGAGGACAACTCTATTAGCTCAGATGAAGCAAGGTATTCCTTTTTCTTATTTAGTCGGTAAATTTTGAAAAAGGGGTAAACTATCATCATACCGATGCTCCTTCAAAAAAACAAAATGCTTCAGTTTTAATGACTGTGAAGGAAAACAAGATCACTCGATGATTTTTTCCTAAAGTTTTAGCGAGCATGGCAATGGAATGAAGAACACTAAAAATATTTTTCATAGTATAAGCCAGAGCATGAAAAAGAGAAAAGTAAACTCAAAAGGTTCCTTTTTCATAATTTTAGCCTTGCATGCCTTAAAATGACATAAAACTATATCGGTAAATAATATTCTAGCCATAGTCGACTAGTCTATTCCTTTTGCGTAAGTAATCCACATGGCCTGAAAAACAGAAAATTATAGCTATGTGTATGTTCCTTCACATCCTGCAACACGTTTGAAGGGATAAGTGGACTTGATAATATAGTATTGTTTAAGGATCCATAGCAGGGCTTAAAGGTATCTCCATATATTTCCCATCAATTTTTAATGAGTTCGAAAAATTAAACTCGTGGCCTCATTACTTTTCTTAACGAGATCGAAGGAAAGTAGGAATAATGCTCTAAATATGAGGAGATGAGTATTAGAGGCATTCGGAACTGGTTCTGAATGTGAGGAACATACATAAACATAGTCTAAGGAACATGAGAAATATAAGGACACTCGGAGGATGCATCCTCCTAGTAAAAGGTGTCAACTTGCAACAGAAAAAAACAAGGATGAGAGATGACGAGAGAAAAGACGAGGGCTTATATAATGAGATAAAAGTTTGGAAGATGGCATCAGTCTCATAAGCACAGGAAGGGTGTAGACAAATGTGGTTGCATCTTGAACAAAAATGTGAGAATAGTAAATAGTTATGAATTTAACTAAGAATCACGTCTCCAAGGAAAAACAATATCAAGATGATATTTAGAAGAAGACATCTGATATAGGTCACTTTGGGAGAAACCTTCGCAACCTTTCTATATTCAACAAGGGGAATAGTCAAAGAATATTTAACGAAGGAAGAATCTATAATTCCAAGGATTGAGGATTTATAATTAGTGAGATAAACCTCAAGACAAAAGCTAAAGTTTAAATAGAGGATGGGGTCTGGAAGAATAGACTCAACATTAGAGGAGTTAAAAATTCTATAAGAAAGGGAAAACTCATTAGGATCACTGACTTGTTGTTCGAACGAAGGGTCCAAAGACTCAACAATGCAAACATGGAAGGATATATCATCAGATTGATCCGAATCAATAAGAAATATAGGGATATACTTAATCACATCTGAGTCCACTTGGATAAAAAGGTCACACTATATTATAGAATCTTGGAATACTTCATCTAAAGGAAGGAGACCATCCCATATGGGACATGTGTATAAACATTTACCTGGATCAATAGGGTGGAGAGGCATCTCTGAATTATCCATTTGATAGATCACATGGTCAAATGTTGGGACCAAGTTCCAATCAGGTAAGCATGAATCTAGAGGCTTCTTCTTAGTGGAAATTGGACATAAGGGATACAAGGCCACATAATTCACACATGGTGGGCCAATGTTTACTGAAACGCTGGGAATTAATAGAGGAAATACCTAGTTTGAATTCGAGTAAGAAGAGGGATCAACAAATTCCAGTTGATTGATAGTGAAAATCCTTTCGTTATGAGGAAAGTAGATCACATGAAAGAGTGTTGACACCAAATATTACATATAATAAACACAATAACGCCCAAGGAGAATATTGAAGTCCAAGGGGTCCTCTATCACCACAAAATAACCTAAGACGGTCTTCCCACCCAAAGTATTTGAAGTTTGAGTAAGAATTCCCAAATCTTGGCTTGTTATTCTATCAAAATATAGTAACTAACTGTTAGTTGACATAAGTCTGGGAGATCCCATGCCTATCCAAGAACATGTAGATAAAATAATAACAGAGGCTGCTTCAACAACAATACAATGTGAAATTGTACACTGTCCAATTTGTACCCCTATTTAAAAAGGTGCATCTAAATGAAGGTAAAACTCAACTAGGCTATCCTAAATAAAGGAATCAATCTAAGGGCTTGTAGGTGGTTCATTCAAATAAAATTTGGTGCCCCCTTGTCGAGAAGGTTATGAAATGGAAGTGAAGAAAACATGACAGATAATTCACTCTCAAAAGGAAGAGTGGGATTGATCGAAGATGGCATCGATTCAATCACTTGATGAAGATTACTCTCCAAAGGAAGAGTGGTATTGACGAAAGATTACATTGGTTGAATAAGTTGATAGAAGTCACTCTACAAATGAAGAGTGGGATTGGACAAAGATGACTTTGGTTCAACCACTTTATCAACCGAAGGATAAATAGTTTGTTGGGAGACTATGGTTGTTTAGAAGTAGGATATGCTTAATAATCATACCACACTCTTCATAATTCTGCATTCACAAAGGATTGATGAGGAATATTATCTTCCTCACAAATATTACAAGTGAAATTAGGCTTGTGTTTTGAAAAATTAGTTTTCTCAATGGTGTCAACATGACTTGCACCGGTTGACTATTTTCCCCCAACATGACCTCCAGAAGTTGGTTGTGTGATCCCAACATCACCTTCATAAGTTGGGTAAGTTCCCCCAACATGACCTGTAGAGGCTGGGTGGTTAGGTCCAACATGACTTGTAGAGGCTGAATAGGTTCCCTCATCATGACTTCGAAAGGATGTGTGGTTAGTTCCAACATGACTTGTATAGGTTGGATAAATTCCCCCAGCATTACCTTAATAGGTTGGGTGGTTAGGTCCAACATGACTTGAAGAGATTGTATAAGTTCCGCTAACATGCCCTGCAGAGGCTAGGTGAGTGGTGCTGACATGAATTCTATAGGCTCGGTAATTTCCCCCAACATGACTTCCAGAGGCTAGGTGGTTGGTTCCAATATGATTTGCATAGGTTGGATATCTTCCCCCTTTATTTCATGTATTCTTCCTATTCTTCCTGCTTTTATTCCTTTTAGACTGCAGATTACTAGTATCGAAACTTTCACTGCATGAGGTAGAAGGAGGAGGAGAGGTTTCTAATTCTAAATGGGAGACATTTTTTTGATGCCCTTGATATGAGGTTCTTTCTTGCAAACCATCAGGAGAATTTAGGAGAGTCATATTTGAAAAAAACCAACTAGTAGCCTAAGGGTGAGCATAGGAAGATTCATAGTGGTCATCAGGGGAACACCACCATTCCCAGTAAAATAAAAAGCACAAGAATCCACTGGCATGGGAGTCTCTTATTAGAGGTACGTAGATGTACTACCCATAGTTTATGAGTCAATAAGAAATCAAATTCTGGGGTCAAATTGGAAACCAATGACACTAAGAGCACACCACTAGAAGAAAAACCTAAGTATCCAGACTAGGAACACAAAGGTACCTTCCAAAAAAGAGTATGGGTCAATGAGGACCCAAAACTAAGAAGTGAAAGAAGAAGGAAAGTTATTTAGGGTCCTGATACAAGTTATCTAGGTGAAAGTAGATGAAACACCAACCACCCTCCAAATTATCACATGGGGTTTCCTCCCACATAATCCCTAGGTCCAGTGGAAATATCCCTCTACCATCACCCATGTAGATTCTTAGATGTCAAGATGATAAGGTTACAAAAATCACAAAAAAAAAATCAGCGGAACAGTCATCAGTCTAAGCGATGCACATGGGTAGTATAACTAAACCCAAAAATAAAATAGTAGCATGAACCACATGAGGCTGGGAGAAGGTATTGAGTGAGCCCCCATACATGCAACAAATCTGGTGTATGCTCTATCAAGTATATGATGGGTATCTCCACAACTCAATATTGCACATCCTTCTGCTTGACTCCTGTCACTAGAGGAGATTCTCGATGTCTTTCTTCATGAGACTGGATTTCCTAAATGAAAGGCCACTAGGTTTGATTTTAAATTTTAGTGAAGTTAAAGATATCCCTAACCAAAAACACTAGCCTAGACTAGTGTGTGTCGTCCTTAAAAATAAATTATTACTAATATATTTTAAATATTAACGTTCTTTTTCAGGGTTGTTGATTACTCAAAGGTAGTAGAAAATGAAATGAATGGTGTTTTGAATTGAAAGAATAAACAAGATGACTAAACTAAAATATATTCAAAATGCAAACTTATACTTCTCTTTTCGTTTCAAAACAGAAAAATGGAGGCCATAGAAGAAAGATTTTTTTTGTATTTTCAAGAAAGAATGACATGTAATGTGCCTAAGACTAAACCCTATCCTAAATTCATATAAAGAAAATAATTGTTCCTTTTTACCTTTTCTTTATAAATGATAAAGAAAAAAAAAACTATAAACTAATCCATGCAGATAATATAAATAAAGAAAAATGACTTCTAGTCTATTACCACTAAACAGACCCTAGGCTTCCCTAACGTCATATTAGACTTTACTTGGGAGAGAGAATTGGATAAGAGAACAAGATAACTATTTTTGCACGAACAAGTTAACCAACAAGAAACAAAATAAACATAGACCATAAATCTAATAAGTTCAGACTATGACTGCTAACATAGGATGATTAGAACCATGCACCATAAGATCATTCCAAGCAAGGAGGTTGGGAAAAGAGCAATGGAAAATCCCAAAGGCTTTATAAAAATATTAAAAACCAATTCAATATTACATTCAAGGAAGTACACCACTCCATAAGGGTATTACACAAGCAAAGGACCTAGGAGGACCCTACAAACAACACCAGAACACCCTAAACAGGTCCAAAAGGAGTGAAAAAACAAAGAAATGGGGCACACATGAGTTTCCTTATGAAAAGGAGCAAGTGACTCACAATTTTACCAAAGGGAAGTTTTGAGTAAATAAAAAAAATGCTATTATGCAGTATAACAGTTGTGTGTAGGTGGTATAAGGCCTAAAAAAGGTAAAAAACAACCTTAAAAGGGAAATTAAGGTGTACATAAAGACTTACGAGTAAATCATAGGCTGAAAGAATGAGTTCGATCCTCAATTACATTGAAAAAACAAGACAAGGAGAACAAAAAACAAACAAGGCTTCCCCAACAAAGTCGTTAGTTCTATTGTTAAGGAAAGTGTTCCTATGGCTGGGGTCAAGGCCACCAATGTACTAAGGGTGTAAAGAATAATATAGAAAGGTATTGCAAGAATAAATCAAGACAATATTCAAGGGTTATAGGGGTTAATACCTTACGTACTTAAGGTTGATCCCAACTTTATCTATCGCTACTATAATATCCCAAATTTTGGACCTAACACTTATAGGCATGTGTCTATTGATTATGATAATTATCTTGATGTTTTATTTTATATTGGGTCAAAGACCCCACTACATATGAACACGATGATTTTTTTATATATTGGGCATAAGCTAATTATTGATGATATATGTATATGGATGTTTGTGTTGGGCTTGGTCCTTGAAGCAAATGACTAACAAGATGTTTTGTGTTGAGCGAGGAGCTCTGGAGCAACTGAGTGATTGATGAATTGTGTTGAGTGAGAAGCTTTCGAACAAATGAAATGATAATTGGATGTGTTGGGCATAAGCCCTGGATCCTTGCATGTTGATGTTGAGCATAAACTTTGGATCATCAGATCCTTGGCCATTGTTTCCCTACGTGTATCGTAAAAGTACAACCTAGCATTTAGTGTTGAGAAAAATCTCTATAATTGCACTATGTTTGTAACTCCTTGCTATAGGCGTTGAGTATGGGCTCAGGTAAGTGCTAGGGGTTACTGAAAATAGTTTAATAACTTGTGAGTTAAAATGACTCATGAAAATTTTTGATCTCATCATACTTATTAATAAGTGATTAAATGAAATTTGAATATTATGTATTCTCATCAATGTACTAAAGAGCTACCACGTTATATGAGGGAAATCCAACATGCAAGGATGTTTAGAGTTACCTATCCTCATAGACCTAAACCATCTACCTACTTGAACTTAATGAAGAAGTGTCATTTACTTGAGGGATCATGGTATATGATGCCCGGAGACAAATGTAATAAAGTGTTATATTATTATGTACTTTATACATGTTATGTATAAAGAATTAAATATATTAATATTATAAATAAATGAAAGAAAGAAGAAGAACTCCATCAATTGTTATTTATTATGAAAAGATTAATAAATAGTATAATGTCTATAAAAGTCCAACTAGGAACTAGTAGAAAGTTCCTAAGTGAAAATATTAATAATTACCCAAAGTAATTGAAAAAGGGTCAAATCAAGAAACTAAGGTTTCTTGATTTAACTCTCCCTTTGACTGAAAAGTATGTCTATAAGGACTGAAGCCAAGAAAAGGCTTGGGGGTTCTAATTTTATCTTGGAGAATTATTATTCTTCCTGTTCTTTCTCTCAAGTGTTTTCCTAGAGAAATTTCTCTTTCAAAGAAAAGAGGATTGATTCAGAACTGAATACCAGTTAGGAAACCCTACCTTAGGAGCTATAAGCTACTTTCATGTTGGATTCCAACTCTGGGGGATCTAGATTAAAACCATGAACGGTTCTGGGTCATGGTTGAGAGGAACGTGGTAGTTCCCATGTTATTTGGTCATTAAAATCATAGGTCAGATCTATCTTAAATTTTCAATGCTGGTTATTTAAAAACTGTGCAGCTTCAACCATTAAAGGATCTTCAAGAAGAAAAATTATAGGTATGAGTTCTTAGTATGTCAAGTTCATTTCCAGGGTAAATTCTAGCATCTTTATATAAATGCTATTTATATATTTATTACCCTAGAAATGATGGTTATGTCCATATCTCCTAGGGTTACATTTCCTGAATTTTAACCCTAGACTGTTTATGATATATTCTAGATTAATTGATGGATATGCTAGATGAATGTTTTCAATATATCTACTAACCCTATGTATTAGGTTCTCTGGTTAGAATATACTAGGGTTTGTATTTCTTAAATATACCTTGCGTGATGGATGTTATTATAGGTTGTATATAGCTAGGAGTACATCTGTAAGTTTGTTTCTATACTTATTCAATATTCATAAATCATTATTGTAAACTAGGTGAATCTAGACCTGATATTATTGCTGACCTATTCCTTATAACTCTACTGACATATTTCATTTGTCAGTAGATACATGTTCATATTTTTGTAGATTTAATCATAGGATCAAGAATAAAGAAATAAATATACTAATTAGATACCTTAGCGTATTGCTTACAAACATAAATACTTTATAGATAAATCTATATACAGATAAGGTCATGAGGTATAAACATTTTTGAAAGCTATCTATACATTTAGTTCCAAAATTAAATAACTCATCTAAGACCTTTCAAGGTATGCCATAATAAGAATATACTACTATCGAAACTTTGCTTTTAAACTATCAGTATCAAAACTAAATAAATGAAGGAAGCATTGTGACCATCCATGTGGTCCTTTACAAATCTTTGTTCATAATTCATATAAAAGGATCCATAGTTCTAGCCATTTTCCATCTATACATAACCATAAACAAAATTACATAACTCATCAAACATTACCATAACCAAATTAAAATAATACATATCATACAGTAATCATAACCTATTACAATAACATCAAAATCATACTATAACCTATGTATTTCAAATAGGAACATGAATCGAATCCCGTGGGCATGAAATCCCATTTTCTTTTATTTAAATAAAATACAATTCATTACATTACATTAAAATCCTGCTTGCCAGGAAAGGTCGCGACATCGATTCCCATGGATGTCTAGACCCAATGCAAGGCCTTAATAACCAACCATAAGTAATGTATATACAAAACAACAACCAAATTCTATAACCATTTTACACAGGCAATGTTATACATCAAATTGTATGCAGTTTGTGGTTATTAAAATACATCCAATACAATATAAATAACAAATGAAAATGTTAACATCGAGGTCCTAAGACCCTAAACCAATCATGGCCTCAGCCAAGTTTTAATATAAATACACATAGTCCATTTACTAGATAAATACAATGAATTCCATCTATTAGAATAATCAACCCATAGTTAGCTACCTTAGACATTAATTAGTCCATTTTTTTCTTATTTGCCTAATTTCCAATATTCCACTCTATGCAAGTTGTCTTCCACATGTCCTAAAATTCAAAATTTCTAAAACTGAGCCATGGAGTGTTTGGGAAACCTCTTGGAATCCATATTTAGCATATCTGCTTTATTCCAGATCCTCCCTAGTGCATATCTGCTTTTTTTGCTTTGTTTCCTGCTTTATTGAGATTTATGGCAAAAGCAAAAGTAAGACTAGGTGCAGTTGACTTGTTTTTTTCCTCTCATCATCCTCCATTATTTTATCCTAATAAAAGAATGTATCCATTGTCCTTCCATCACCTATTATCTTTCCTACTTGACTTTTCCAATTCATGAGCTCCTAGGTAGATTTGGAAACTGCTTTATGCACCTATGGGGGATTTGACTAGATTTAGTAAGCCTGCTTTTGACTATTTCGAATGGCATCCTTATGCATTCGAATATCTCATGTAATTATTTATTGTAGCAACGTATGACTTTACAAGTTTGGATATTGTACACTTATTCAATACAGATTAGTGTTATACTCCAATTTCAGTCTCGTTTGTGTGTAAATTTGCATGTTTGATTAGTAATTTTGTGAGTGCAATTGTTCTATCACCTGGGTTCAATTTCCACATTGTATCAGAGAATTTGTAGATTGATTTATATCCTTCCATATTGCTATTGTAGGTTTGACATCTTGACTGGGAGCTATTATGCTGATTGAAGGGACAATTTCTGAGCTATGGACCAATCTCAGAAGATCATCTTGACTCCATTTAATTTCTTTGAATGGAAAGTAAAGATGGAGATACTGTTGAGAGTGAAAGGTATCTATAGGGTGACTATGTAAACTAAAGTAGATCCCAATATAGCTGCAGAGAAAATTAAATGGTACAACAGGAGGGATGAGGCCTATGGTGTCTTGTGTCTGAGCATATCCAAAGACCTCCTCTTCCATCTTGATGGATTGACATCACCTAATGAAGTATGGGAGAAGCTTGTAGATATTTTTGGTAATATAAATGATATGATAGGACATCAAATCGAGAATGAATTGATCTCCTTGAGTCCCAAAAGCTTTGAATCCCTGCAACTCTACTTTTCCAAGTTTAAATCCATTGTTTTACAGCTAAAACAGTGTGGAATTGAAAAGAAGTAGGAGCAACTAGTTTTGTCCATACTCTCAAAGATTGGCCCTGACTATTCAGTTTTTTTTTGACCTTCCATGCCACCAAGTTGACAACTTGAGCCTGGAAGATGCCTAAGATTGCAGAGTTCATGGAATCCCTCACACAAGAACAAGATAAACTTGTTAAGATGGGCACCATCAAACCTTCCAAAGACCAAGCTCTTGTTGCTGGAGATTTGAGGGTGGATTTAAAAGGCAAGAATAAATATAAGAAGCCACCTGAGCAGAAGAGAGACAAGAACAAGTCTCAGAAGGATCCCCAAGGCTCCAATAAGAACTTCCAGAAGAAGAAGAACAAAGGAGAAATGAGCAAGTGTGCATACTGCAGTAAGGGCTATCATCCTGAAAGCTCCTGCATGAAGAAGAAAATTGACATGATGACCCAAATCCTGTAGAAGAATAACATCTCTCTTCCTGATAGCTCAAATAAGAGGGAAGGAGGATCAAATTAAGAAGACAGAGAGAGAGTTCATGCATTGGTTGCTGGCACATCAAGCTCACCTAGCTTCATCAAAGACTCTGGAGCTTCAAGACATATGGTTTCGACCAAGGAGGCATTCTTTTCTCTTGACATGTCAAAAGATCCACCAATAGTGCTAGGAGATGACTCTCTCATTGATAGTTTGGGAAAAGGAAGGATTGATCTTAACCATGGTAAGTTTAGCAATGTATTGTATGTTCCAGGTATTTCCTCTAACCTCTTTTCAATGTATCAGATGACCCACATAGGGTCTCCAAAGAAGGTCATTTTCTCTCCTGATGATGTCGAAATCACAAAGATTTCGAGTGGTAAATTCATTCCAAAAGGAGTTGCAAATCACACTTTGAAGGTATACATGTTTTCACATTTTCTACCCTACTCAAACCCCTCTGCTCTTCTAATTCATGCCAATGAGGCAAACAAGCTTTGGCATGAAAGATTTGTCCATCTTAAATATAAGTATCTTTCTGATCTAAGTGAAAAATAAATGGTCATAGGGTTACCAAAGATTATTTTTTCCAAGGGAGTCTGTGAGGGTTGTATCCTAGGAAAACACCTAGAGCATAAATTTGCGAGAGCTAGTCATGAGAGAACCTCTGCACCTCTTGAGTTGATCCACAGTGATGTTGCTGGTACATTTCCTCATATGTCAATGAGTTAGGCCAAATATGAATTGACCTTCATAGATGAATTTTATAGGTATTGTTGGGTTTACTTCCTGAAGCATAAGTCTAAAGTTTTTGGCCTCTTCAAAGTCTTTAAGGCTTTGGGTGAAAACCAGTATGGGAGGAAACTCAAGATCCTTAGATCTGACAATGGTGGTGAGTATGTCAAGTCTGAGTTCATTCAATATTGTGAATATGTAGGTATTCAGATGCAGCATTCAATCCCTTACACACCACAACAAAATGGTGTTGCTGAGAGAAAGAATAGATCACTGAAAGAGATGGCAACCTGTATGATGGAGGCTAAGACTTTTCCACCAAAATTTTGGGCTGAGGCTATAAAATATGCATCCTATATCCAGAATAGGGTGCCTCATAAACATATTGATGGTATGACTCCTTTCGAAGCATGAAGTTGGCACAAGCCAGATGTGACCCATTTCAAGATTTTTGGCTTAAGGGCTTGGGCTAGAATTCCAACAAAAAAGAGGAATGCTTTGCAGTCAAAAGCAAAGATTGTCTATTTGTTGGATACTCTAAATATTCAAAAGGGTACAAGCTGATCAATTTGAGAAAAAATAAATCCTTCATTGAAATGAGTGTTCAGTTCCAAGAAGAGCCTTTAGTAGTAGTTGAAGTTGGAGAGTCTTCTTCACCACCAGAACCATTGAATGTAAGTGAAGAGACAAATGAGTTTGCTGATTCTGATATTTCTGATAATGATGATTTAATTGCAGATCTTGATAGTCCTACAATACCAAAATGGGAAGCAAAGACCATTCATGCAGCTGGGGAACTAGCTGGAAATCCTAGTGATCCTAGGAGGACTAGATCTCAGTTTGAGAGTGCCCTATGTATGAAAGACCCTTTGTTTGTAGAGAAATACTATCTGATGGATGAATTAGACCCACATACATATGAATATTCAGCACATGATCCAAGATGGCAAACAGCCATGAAAGAAGAATTTAGCTCACTCTAGAAGAACAACACTTGGGAACTGGTTGATCTTCCCCCGAGGAGGAAGCTAGTTGAATGTAAGTGGGCTTTCAAAACTATGTTTGCTGCTGATGGTTCACATTTTAAATATAAGGAAATATTGGTAGCCAATTTCTACTCATATTTACATGGTATTGACTACAATGAGACCTTTGCACCAGTGGCAAAAATGGACTCCATCAGGCTAGCCTTAGCCATTGCAGCTTCAAAGAAGTGGGAGGTACATCACACGGATGTGAAGTGTGATTTCCTGAATGGAGATCTTATTCAAGAGATTTAGATGCATCAGCCTCAATGGTTTGTTACTAATCCATCTTTTGTGTGTAGGTTAAAGAAATCATTGTATGGGCCTAAGCAAGCCCCCATGGCTTGGTATGCCAAGATTGATGTCTTTCTACTGTCATTGAGTTTTGTTTGATGCAAGTATGATCCTAATTTTTATTTGAAGTTGATTCATGGTTATTTGATGATTATTTTCCTGCATGTGGATGACCTTCTGATTACAGGAAGTTCAAATAATGAGATTGCCTCCTTGAAGGATGCAATGAACCATGCATTTTCTATGATTGTTTTGGGGTTGTTGAGCCAATTCTTGGGTCTTGAAATTGCTCAATACCAAAATGGAATAAAATTACATCAGTCCAAGTATGCTTTGGATTTGATGAACAAGTTCAACATGAAATATTGCAAGCCAAGCAAGACTCCTTTCCTTTCAGGAGTTAAGGGTGAAGAAGCAGGTTCTTCTCCTATGGTGAATAATACGTTGTATAGGAAATTGATTGGGTGTTTGTTGTACCTTACACACACTCGACCTGATATTTCTTATGCAGTAAGAGTGGCTTCAATATACATGGATCAGCCTCATGAGATCCATTGGAGAGCAGCCAAAAGGATCCTCAACTTTTTTCAGGTAACAAAAACTCATGGCATCTTCTACAAAGCTAAATCTGATCTTGATTTGATTGAGTTTACTGACAGTGATTGGGCAGGTGAAAACACAGATCAAAAGTCAACATAAGGATATGTGTTCATTCTTGCTAAAGGACTAATCAGCTAGTCAAGCAAGAAACATAGTGCCTTTGCACTCTCATCTACAGAAGCAGAGTATAGAGGACTTGTCAATGCAGCAACTGAATGTTTATGGTTGCAGGGGATACTTGGTGAGTGTGGCTTCGAATGAAATTTTTCAACCATTATCTATTGTGATAATCAGAGCACCATTCAAATATACAATGATCCAATTTAGAGACAGAGAACCAAACACATTGAGATCCATATGCACTACATCAGACAGCTTGTGCATGATGCCACCATTCACCTACTCTTTTGTGCATCTTCAGAACAAGTACCAGACATCTTCACCAAAGTGTTTTGTGATAAGACATTCAACAATCTCAAATCACTTATGGGGATTGCTGATCATGCTATGAAGCCTGATTTATGACAAGATTTTCAAGTTTTGTTTTACTGTCCATGTTTAAGGGAGGATTTTCCCACTGGGTTTTTGCCTCTTTCCTTGGTTAAATGGACATGTAGTATGTAAAGGGTGACTAAGAATTGTTTCTAGGACCTATAGTTTTCTGATATTTACTCATAATTTAGGCTTAAGTGGGGGTGTTAGAATAATCAACCCATAGTTAGCTACCTTAGAAATTAATTAATCCATTTTTGTCTTATTTTCCTAGTTTCCAATATTCCACTATATGCAAGTTGTCTTCCACATGTCCTAGAAGTCAAAATTGATAAAACTGAGTCATGGAGCACTTGGGAAACCTCCTATAATCCATATTTAGCATATATTCTTTATTCCATATCCTCACTACCGCATATCTTATTTTTCTGCTTTGTTGCCTGCTTTATTGAGATTTATGGCAAAAGGGAAAGTAAGACTAGGTGCAGTTGACTTGTTTTTTTCCCGCATCATCCTCCATTATTTTCTTTTAATAAAAACATGTATTAGTTGACCTTCCATCACCTATTAGCTTTCCTACTTGACTTTGCCAATTTGTGAGCTCCTCGGTAGATTTGGAAACTGCTTTATGCATCTATGGGGGATTTGACTATATTTAGTAAGCCTGCTTTTGGCTATTTCGAATGGCATCCTTATGCATTCGAATATCTCATGTAATTATTTATAGCAACATCCTATGACTTCACAAGGTTGGCTATTGTACACTTATTCAATACAAATTAGTGTTATGCTCCAATTTCAGTCTCATTTGTGTGTAAATTTTCATGTTTGATTAGTAATTTTGTGAGTGCAATTGTTCTATCACCTGGGTTCAATTTCCACACCATTGAGGGTATTTAAACCCTGGCCTCTATGAAACCAATGAATCCACAACACTCACATAAGTTATGGCCATACCAAATTAAATTACACAGTGAGTCTTAGAACTAATTACTCTGCTAACGAATCACCCCTACACTACTCACTAAAATTATCTACAATAATGAAATAATATCACATAGCTATCATAGCCACGATGGGGTAGGATGAAGCCATTCACGGCTTGGCCTCTCAACCACCCATGATGTTCACATTACAGCCATTAAAATATACATAACACACACACCCCAAATGAAGGAAAATTCTTATGTCCAAACCAAACTATTAAACCATAACATAGCGCATCTATTTACAAACACAATAAACCAAAAACGACATAAGTCCTTCATTAATTATGCATAGTATAAACATCATACACATCAGGGTAAAATCGTAGAGTATGCACCCAGTCATTTCCAAATCCAAAACAAGTCTTACGAGCATGCCAATGGGCTATGGAACCATTGCAAGAAATGGTACATCCCATGGCTCGAAGGCCAGAACCATGTAATAATTACAAACCCAAGAATTTATACACAAAACTAGAGGGAGTGTGACTTCACTCCATGGATGAAGCCATTAATACATTGGTACAATCCAAGTCTATAATCATATGCCGGAAGGAGAATCTTAAAAACCACACATTGAAACCCACAGCATAAAACCCCAACCAAGAAACAATCTATGTGCAGTTTGCTTAAGAGGGATGAAAGGTAGTAAGTAAAAAATTTCTCACAGGATTACCATGGCAACGATTGCAAATGTTTGGAGCCCACATAAGTTAAATCCACGCTAGTCCTCATTCCCTTTCGGCACCTGCAAAACACAATCGAAAATGGGGATGAGAAATATGGCCACGCTCAGAAACATTAAAACAAACAATGTGCATCTATATAAACCCAACGAAGCGTACCTCACAGTCTATGGGTCACCTCCATGGCCTTCCCCCTGTGTAGATACAAAATGCAAAAACCCCAAATGACAAAAAGAATGCACAACCATCATGAGCCCATCCTAAGGGAAGGATATCATGTTTCTCCAAATGCATTGAATGCACTAGCTGGAAACCATTAAAGCCATACAAAACCCACTCTCCATAGTTTATGTTTCACTACATTACAACATATGACAACCTCCCACATGAAATATTAAACCCTGCTATCATATAGTCTCTACCATATGTTATGTCGCCACCCAAACTCTATCACAATGTTAACATATTACAAGGCTTGCATTACCATAAGATTACGATAATACATAGTCCATAGGATGCGTTAGTCCAAGGTTTAATTCCATAAGGAATACATCTTATAAGTTAAATGATATACACTTTAGGATTATAGCCTTATCTTAAAATCCAATACGAAATGTGTTAATCATAAATGCTTAGTGAACATAGCATGTGCAATATGGCATGTTAACTTTTTAACCCTCATAAAAATCAAAGGTCTGCTCATAAGCCAATATAATAACCTGCCAAATCAAAGAACATAAGAGATGTTAATAGGTATAGTAAAAATATACATAGAACGTAAAATGTGTTAATGACATATAGAATAACGAATTTAAACCATAATGAAGAATAATTAGTGTACAGGAAATTTAGCCGTAGTAGCTAAATTGACGATAACGACACTTACCAAGTTAGAGAACCGAGTCAATAAGCAATGTAACAACTAGCATCCTATCCTCTAGGATCAATACTATCAACATAGTTTACACCTAATCTCATTTCAAGGTAAAGAAATGCGTAAGTAAATAAAAGAGGTGCCTTAGTTCGATTCAACTAAGTAAGCCTGTGTAACAAAGTAATACTTTACCTCTCAAACCGTCAGGGGAGAACAAGTCCCACCATTCCACCCACTTTGTTTCTAAAAATGAAGTTAAGTTAGGAATCCATAATTAACAAGTGCGACAATGTAGAAAGGACGAAGCACATAAATCCAGTGATGACATATAAGCGACAAAAGTGTAAAAATAACACTAAGTAGTAAACAGCGGTACAACATCATAAGTAAAATATATTAGAAATAATGAATGAAATGTAAATGATAGAACGTAAGAACAACTTATGAATAAATAGATGTACATAAAGTGTATGATAGAGATCTGTATGTGAATAATGTTTCGTCTAGGTGGTTTTTACTATCTTATAATTTTTTTTTGGGGGGGGGGGGTCATTACAAGTGGTATCANACACCAAGCATTCACGCAGAGAAAAAAATAAAGTATGTTAATTAAATATTTTACTCTCAGGAATTTTTCTGTCATTTTAAATTTTTTTGTGTTTAAAGGAAATTTTTACAACACTGTTCAGTTTATGAATACTGAGGAAGAAAATAGTCGTCAAGGAAAGATGACCACCCCCGCTCTGGAAGTGGAGCTAGTGGTAGAGCTAAACTCTGATGCTTTCAAAACTTTACACACTCTTCAAGCTGAATTGAAAAGTTTTAGAGAAGACAGTGTAAACAAAAGGAAGGAACAACAAGATGTAAATGAAGCCTTACTAAGAAATATGACAGGAGGAAGCCCACAAGGTAAACCTACTCTATCCACAAATAATTCCAAAAGAGAATCTTACCCAAAATGGGCCACTAGCCGAAGAAAAGAGGAAAATAATGTACCCCTGAAGAAACTAAAGAAGATCATCATAATCCTTCTAGTGGTGACTCACTTTCTGCACAGATAAAGAAACAAAAGACTAATGACAGTCTTCAAGGGGAGTTTTGAAAAAATAGAGCCCCGACCTATGAAGGTGAAGTAAACATGGGGGGAAAGGCTGAAGAGTGGCTACAGGGAATGAGTAAGTACTTTCAAGTTCATAGCTATTCAAGTGAGATGAAGGCTTGGCTTGCCATCTATAACTTCAATGGAAAAGTAGCAAGATGGTGGAGAGATTTAAAACACACCAAGAAGGATGAGCTGTGGGAAATATGCTGGGATACTTTCCAAAAACTTTTCCAAGAAAAATATATGTTGGAAATATTCTTTGACTGAAAAGTGAAATATATTCACAAACTATGCATGGGATCCATGACTATGGATGCATTTATTAACATATTTCTAGATCTGTTGCATTATGTACCATACATCAAGGAAGAAAATGTAAATATCCAACATTTCCTAGGATGTCTTCCTCCCAGTTTTCAGGACAGGATTGAATTTGACATGCCTAAGAATTTGGACACCACGTCGCACAAAGCTAGGCTCTATTATGAGCATGGACAGCTGAGGCAGGAGAACCTGAACTGAAACCGAGACAAGTCGAATAATTTATTTGATAACTGCAAACTTGAGTCCAACCCACATCCATACAGAAAACAGAATAATAACTTTCAAGCGGACATGAACTTTAATAAACCTGGTACAAAGCATTATATACCAGCTGCTAATGTTAACAAACTAGTAGAAAGTGGAGCCAATGCTACCCCGCTATAGATCAAGTGCTAAAAATGTAACGGGACTCATTTTGCTCGAGATTGTAAGAACAAGACTGGTGGGGTCTTGAACAATTAACAAGAATAACCAACTGTCAAGGAAATAGATGGAACACCTCAGATCTATGCAGCATTGGATGGCTGACAGGAATATCATCAAGCTACGGTGGTCGAGATAGAAGGTAAGATCTTGAACGATTTTTTTTCAATATTTATTGATCTGAGTGCTTTCCAGAGCTATGTTGTGCCTAAAATTGTTCATATATGCAAAGTAGGAAAATTAAAACATGAAAAACCTTGGTTAGTTCAATTAGCCACAGGTACAAAATGGAAGGTTTCAAAAATTGTTAAAAAATGTGAGGTAAAACTGAAAAGTTTTCTTACAAAAGTAAACCTGAACATCCTACCTTTAGGATTGTATGATGTACTTATTGGTATGGACTAGATGGAACAACAGCATGCCATTCTTGATTGCTTGTGCAAGTATATCTTGTGTACTGATAGCCTAGGAAACCAAGTGAAGGTTTAGGGCATTCCAAAGAAAGTTTCTATAAGACAAATATCTTCCTTACAGGAAAATAAATGTGTTAGGAAAGGCTACAAGTTGTTTGCAGTAAACATCTGAGACAAAGAGTCTAATAGGGAACAACACATAGAAGACTTCCCCATTCTTGAAGAATTCAAGGATTTGTTTTCCAAGAAAATCCATGGATTACATACAAAACGAGACCTATACTTCTCAATTGAATTGACCCCAATATTAGTTTCAGCCTCCAAATCTCCTTACCGCATGAGTGCACCTAAGTTGGCAGAACTCAAACTGCAGTTGCAAGATTTGATAGAGAAACGGTATATCAAACACCGTGTGTCCCCTTGGGGAGCACCGATTTTGTTTGTAAAGAAGAAAGAAGGTACAATGCAGATGTGCATTGATTACCGTTAGTTGAACAAAATGACTATAAAGAACTGTTACCTACTCCCCTAGATTGATGACTTCTTCGATCAAGTAGAAGGAGCTAGAATCTTTTCAAAGATCAACTTGCAATTCCGATACCATGAGATATAGATTTGCGACAAAGATATTCACAAAACCACCTTTCGTACAAGCTACAAACACTACAAGTTTGTAGTGATGTCATTTGGGTTGACCAATGGACCCACGAACTTTATGTGTATGATGAATAGCATATTCATTAGGTATCTGGATAAGTTTGTCCTAGTATTTATTGACGACATCCTGGTTTATTCCAAGAATAAAGAGGAACATGAAGAACACCTTCGTGCAGTACTACAAGTGTTAAGAGAACACCAGCTTTACGTTAAGTTTAGTAAATGCAATTTTTACAAACTGCAGATACAGTATATAGGTCGCATTATCTCTGAGACAAGGATAGTTGTGGATCGAAAAATATTAAATCCATAAAGTATTGTCCTACCCCTACTAGTGTCATTGATATTTGGTCATTCTTGGGATTAGCCAAATATTATCAAAAGTTCATTGAGAATTTCTTGCAAATCACTTGCCCCATGACTGCTTTGCAGAAGAAAGAAAATAAGTTCATAAGGACTGACAAGTGCAAAGAAAGTTTTCAAAAGCTGAAGCAGCTTTTGATGACCGCACCGGTGTTGTGGATTGTAGATCTTGATGGGGATTTTGCTGTTTGCATGGATGCAAGCAAGGAAGGACTTAGAGGAGTCCTCTTTAAGAATGATCATGCAATCTATTATGAATTAGAGAAGTTGAAAGAAGAAGTGCAAAATTACCCTATGCACGATCTTGAGTTAGCAGCCATCATCCATGCTTTGAGGATGTGGTGGCACTACCTCATGGGAAGGAAGATCCTTCTGAAGACATAGAATATGAGTCTAAATTATTTATTTAATCAATCAGATTTGAATGTGAGGCAATCCAAATGGTTGGATTTCCTAAACGACTACCATTTTGAGCTTAAGCACATTAAGGGCAAGGACAATAAGGTTACCGATGCTTTAAGCTGATGAACTCACATGATTTATGAGGTGACTTTGAGTGAAACCGATGTAGATTTGCATGATTAGAGTGGCCAACAAAGTTGACCCCTTCTTTTTATAGATCCTCAAAAAATTCCAGGAGGACAGGTTGTTTCACCAACAAAAAGAATACAAGGTCGACAAATCCAGTCTGCTATGGTCCAAGGATCACTTGTATGTTACAGAATGAGGGGACCTTCGGTCCAACATCCTCACAGAATTTCATAGGGCACCCTACTTGGGGACCTAGGATATCAAAATATGATATCCATTGTCAAGAGACACTTTTTTCGGCCTAAGTTAAAGGCTGGCATTGCAATGTTTATTGAAAAATGTCAAGAGTTCCAGCTAGTCGAAGCTGAGCATCAGCATCCTGTGGGATCATTGCAGTCGTTACCCATTCTTGAATGGAAGTGGGAGGTTATTAGTATGGACTTTATCACCACTTTACCAAAAAGTAATAAGAAAAATGATTCTATTTTTTTGGTCATTGACAAGTTATCGAAGGCAGCACACTTCATTCCTATAAAATTGACCTATAAGGCCATGAACATTGCTGATATCATTTTGAAAGAAATATTTAGATTTCATGGGATGCCTAAAGTAATTATCTCAGATCGATATGTTAAGTTCACAAGAAAATTTTGGAGATCTTTATTCACCAGATTGGAGACGCAGTTGAACTTCAGCATTGCATATCACCCGCAAATAGATGGCTAGACTAAAAGAGTAAACCAAATTGTCGAGGACATGCTTCGAATGTATGTCATGAACAATCACACAAAGTGGGAGGATTAATTGCATCTCACAGAGTTTGCATATAATAATGGTTATCATGCTTCTGCCAATATGAGTCCCTTTGAGGTACTCTATGGACGAAAGTGTAGGACATCGGTTACTTGGGATAGCCCAGTGGATTGGCCCATGTTAGGGCCTGATTTGTTGATGGACTTGGAACATTTGGTTACCAAGGTCCAGGTAAACCTTAAGGAAGCACAAGAGTGGCAGAAAAATTATGCGGATCGAAAAAGAAAGGATAAGGAATTTCAAATAGGTGATCATGTGTACTTGAAAGTAAAATCCAAAGTAAGCTCGTTGAGCTTTGGTAGGTGCGATAAGTTAGCACCTAGATTTTGTGAATCGTTTGAAATATAGGCCAAGGAAGGGCCACTATATTATGAACTAGATTTTCCCACGCATGTAAGAGTTCACAATGTTTTCCATGCATCTTTGCTAAAGAAATATGTTTATGATACTAAACATGTTGTTTATTGGTCCATATTACAGGTGGAACCTGATGGGGAGTTTTCCCCTAAGCGTACTCATATATTGGACAAAAGAGAAGTGCATCTTCAGAAGAACACTGCGGTCCAATTGAAAGTGTAATGGAAGCACTTTGAGGCTGACGAAGCTACTTGGGAGAATGAGGCTACCATGAGAAAGGATTACCCCACCTTGTTTCATGATATCATTCTGATTTCCTAGAACACTAGGGATGGTGTTGTTCTAAGCGGGGAGGGATGTAATATCCATAATTTTGGACCTAACACTTATATGCACGTGTCTATTGATTATGATGATTATATTGATGTTTTATTTTATATTGGGTCAAAGACCCCGCTGCATATGAACACGATAATTTTTTTTATATATTGGGCATAAGCCAATTATTCATGATATATGTATATGCTTGTTTGTGTTGGGCATGGAATCTGATGGAAATGATTGATGAGATTTTTTATGTTGATTGAGGAGCTCTAGAACACTTGAATGATTGATGAATTGTGTTGAGCGAGAATATCTCGAGCACTCGAGTACTTACCTTTGTGTTGAGCAAGAAGCTCTGGAACACATGAAAAGATAATTGGATGTGTTGGGAATAATCCCTAGAGCCTTCCATGTCGATGTTGAGCATAAGCTCTGGAGAATCAGATCCTTGGCCATTGTATCCATACGTGTATCGTATAAGTACATCCTAGCATTTAGTGTTGAGAGAAAGCTCCAAAATTGCACTATGTTTGTAACTCCCTGCTATAGGTATTGAGTGTGGGCTCTGGTAAGCATTAGGAATTACTAAATTTAATAAATTCTGAGTTAAAACAACTTGATAAAAATATTGATCTCATCATACTTATTTATAAGTGATTAAATGAAATTTCAAATTTCTGTGTTCTCATCAAAGTACTGAAGAGCTACCATGTTATACGAGGGAAATCCAACATGAAAGGATGTTTAGATTTACCTATCCTAGTAGACCTAAACCTTCTGCCTACTTGACCTTAATGAAGAAGTGTCATTTAGTTGAGGGATCATCATTATATGATGCCCGAAGACAAATGTTAAGAAATTTTTATATTATTATGTACTTTATACATGTTATGTATAAAGAATTAAATATATTAATATTATAAATAAATGAAAGAAAGAAGAAGAACTCCATCAATTATTATTTATTATGAAAAGATTAATAAATAGTATAATGTCTATAAAAGTCCAACTATGAACTAGTATAAAGTTCCTAAGTGAAAATATTAATAATTACCCAAAGTAATTGAAAAAGGGTTAAATCAAGAAACCAAGGTTTCTTGATTTAACTGTCCCTTTGACTTAAAAATATGTCTATAAAGACTAAATCTAAGCAAAGGCTTGGGGGTTTTGATTTTATCTTGGATAATTATTATTATACATGTTCTTTCTCTCGAGTATTTTCTTGGAGAAAATTCTCCTGCAAGGAAAAGAGGATTGATTCAAAACTGAATAACAGTTAGGAAACCCTACCTTAGGAGCTCTAAGCTACTTGCATGTTGGAGTCCAGCTCAAGGGGATCCAGATTAAAACCAAGAATGGTTATGGGGCATGGTTGGGAGGAACGTGGTAATTCTCAAGTGATTTGGTCATCAAATCATAGGTCAGATCTATCTTAAATTGTTAATGCTAATTATTTAAAAAGTGTGTAGGTTCAACCATTAAAGGAGCTTCATGAAGAAAAATTACAGGTAAGAGTTCTTAGTATGTCAAGTTCATTTCTAGGGTAAATGCTAGCTTCTTTATATAAATTCTCTTTATATATTTCTAACCTTAGAAAGGATGGTTCTGTCCATATATCCTAGCGTTACATTTCCTGAATTTTGACACTAGACTGTCTATGATATCTTCTAGACTAATGGATGGATATGTTAGATGAATGTTTTCAATATATATACTAACCCTATGTATTATATTCTCTATTTAGACTATGTTAGGGTTTGTATTTCTTAAACATACCATGGGTGGTGAATGTTATCATAGGTTGTATATAGCTAGGAGTGCATCTATAAGTTTGTTTCTATACTTATTCAATATTCAAAAATCATTACTGTAAACTAGGTGAATCCAGACTTGTTATTATTGCTCACCTATTCTTTATAACTCTACTGACATATTTCATTTGTCAGTAGAGACATGTTCATATTTTGGTATATTTAATCATAGGAGCAATATTAAATAAACAAATATACTAATTAGATACTTTAGGGTATTGCTTACAAACAAAACTACTTTATAGATAAATATATATATGGATAAGGTCATCAGGTATAAACATTTTTAAAAGCTATTTATACATTTAATTCCAAAATTAAATAACCCATCTAAGACCTTTCAAGGTCTTCCATAATAAGAATATACTAGTATCGAAATATTTCTTTTAAACTATAAGTATCAGAACTAAATAAACAAAGGAAGCATTGTGACCATCCATGTGGTCATTTACAAATCTTTGTTCATAATTCATATAAAAGAATCCATAGTTCTATCCATTTTCCATCTATACATAACCATAAAAAAAATTACATAACTCATCAAACATTACCATAACCAAATTAAAATAATACATCTCATACAGTAATCATAACCTATTACAATAACATCAAAATCATATTATAACCTATGTATTTCAAACAGGAACAAGAATCAAATAATGTGGGCATGCCTTCCCAGTTTATTTTATTTAAATAAAATACAATTCATTACATTACATTAAAATGCTTCTTTCCAACAGAGATCGCGATATCAATTCCCATGGATGTCCAGACCCAAGGCAAGGCCTTAATAACAAACCATAAGTAATGTATATACAAAACAACAACCAAATCTTATAACTATTTTTACATAGGCCACGCTATACATCAAATCAGACGCGGTTTGTGGTTATTAAAATACATCCAATACAATATAAATAACAAATGAAAATGTTAACATTGAGGTCCTAATACCCTAATCCAATCACGACCTCAGGAAAGTTTTAATATAAATACATAGAGTCCATTTACCAGCAAAATACAACAAATGCCATCGAGGGTGTTTGAACCCTGGACTCTATGAAACCAATGAATGCACAACGCTCAGATAAGTTATGGCCATGACAAATTAAATTACATAGTAAGTATTAGAACTAATTACTTTGCTAATGAGTCACCTCAACACTAATCATTAATATTATCTACAATAATGAAATAATATCATAGAGCTATCGGAGCCACGATGGGGTAGGCTCAATCCATTCACAGCTTGGCCTATCAACCACCCACGTTGTTTTGATTACAACCATTAAAATATACATAACACAAAGACTACAAATGAAGGAGAATTCCTGTGTCCAAACCAAACTATTAAACCATAACATAGCACATACATTTGCAAACACAGTAAGCCAAAAATGACATAAGTGCTTCATTAATTACGTAGAGTATAAACATCATACACAGCAGGGTAAAATTGCAAAGTATCCACCTAGTTGTTTCCAAAGCCAAAACAAAGTCTTACAGGCATGCCAATGGGCTATGGAACCATTGCAAGCAATGGTGTATCCCATGTCTCGAAGGCCCAAACCATGTAATAATTACAAACCCAAGAATTTATACACAGAACTAGAGGGAGTGTGACTTCACTCCATGGATGAAGCCATTAAGACATTGTTAAAATCCAAATCTGTAATCATATGCCCAAAGGAAAATATTAAAAACCCCACATCAAAACCCACAGCATAAAACCCCAACCAAGAAACAATCTATGCGCAGTGTTCCCAAGAGGGCCGAAAGGTAGCAAGTAAAAACTTCCTCACAAGATTACCATGGCAGTGATTGCAAACATTTGGAGCCCACATAACTTAAAGCTGCACTACTACTCATTCCCTTTCGACACCTGCAAAACACAATTGAAAATGGATACAAGAAGTATGGCCAGGATCAGAAACATTAAACCAAATAATGTGTAGGCATATAAACCCAACGAAGCATACCTCATAGTCTGTGGGTTGCCTCCATGGACTTCCCCCTGTGTAGAGCCAAAATGAGAAAACCCCAAATTACAAACACAATGCACAACCATCGTGAGCCCATCCTAAAAGAAGGCTGTCACGTTTCTCCAAATGCATTGAATGCACCAGCTAGAAACCATTGAAGCCATAGAAAAACCCACTCTCCATAGTTTATGTTTCACTGCATTACAATCTATGACCATCTCCCACATGAATTCTTAAACCCTGTTATCATATGGTTTCTACCATATGTTATGTCGCCTCCCAAACTCTATCACAACGCTAACGTATTACAAGGTTTGCATTAGGGTAAGATTACGATAATACATAGTCTATAGGATTCATTAGTCCAAGGTATAATGCCATAAGGAATACATCTTATAAGTTAAATGATATACACTCTCGGCTTACAGCCTTATCTTAAAATCCAATATGAAATGTGTTAAGCATAAATGCTTAGTGAACATGGCATATGTAATATGCCATGTTAACTTTTTAATGCTCATAAAAATCAAAGGTATGCTCTTAAGCCAATATAATAACCTACCAAATAAAAGATCATAAGAGATGTCAATAGGTATAGTAAAAATATACATAGAACATAAAATGTATTAATGACATATAGAATATTGAATTTAAAACATAACGAAGAATAATTAGTGTACAGGAAATTTATCCATAGTAGCTAAATTGACAATAATGACACTTACCAAGTTAGAGAACCGAGTCGATAAGAAACGTAACAACTAGCAGCAGGTCCTCTAGGATCAAGACTGTTAACACACTTTACACCAGATCCCATCATAAAGTAATTAGTTTCGTAAGTAAATAAAAGAGGTGCCTTAGATCGATTGGACTAAGTAATCCTGCCTAACAAAGTAATACTTTACCTCTCAAACCATCATGGGAGAACAAGTCCCACCAATCCACCCACTTTGTTTCCACAAACAAAGTTCAGTTAAGAATCCATAATTAACAAGTACGACAATGCAGAAAGGACAAAGCACATAAATCCAATGATGACATATAAGCGACAAAAGTGTAAACATAACACTAACTAGCAAACATCGGTATAACATCATAAGTAAAATAAATTATAAATAATGACTGAAATGTAAATGATAGAACGTAAGAACAGCTTACGACTAAATGAAGGTACATAAAGTGTATGATAGAGATCTGTATGTGAATAATGTTTCGTCTATGTTGTTTTTACTAGCCTATCATTTTTATTTTTTTTTCGATTTTTGGGAACATTACACCCTCTCTTGCTCTTCAATCCAATAGACCTACAAAACAAACTTCAAACTTCCTCAAACAAAATTTTACCACATGTAAGGAGATAATAATCAAGATAATATGATAACCATTAACATGTAAGTATGAATAGAGATACAACACATATCATACACTTATTTGGAAATGGAAGAGCATCAAATATTTATTATTCAATGGAAGAAGTACAAGACATACATCTTCTCCTCATGCAAGGTACCTTGTGAAACCTTTGATCTAGATCTCCTACTTCTATTTTCTAAGAATATTAACCTCTAAGGTCTGTAGCAAATGGAGATGGCATATAGGGAAAAGGTAGGGGGGATGAGAGTCCCAATTTCACCAGCATAACAATGCAAAGGATAATTCCCCATTCATGGACCTCTCTCCCTCTCTTATATAGTATTATGAATAGTTAGTGCCGAATAGGGATTAGTTACAACTGAAGGAGCAACTCCAAAACCACCCAAACCACCCCAACTTAGATATTTTTTCATCTTTTTATATTTTTTTACCACTTCAAGGTATACTCATGGGTTTGATTAAGAAAACTCATGAGTGGAACACAAGTTTCCTTAGGAAAACTTGTGAATGGGTGAAAAAAACATTTATAGTTTATTTCCAAGAATTTTCAAGGGTTGGTGTCTCATGGAAAGTTTTTCCTTGGCCCCATACCTTTCCAATGGTTCAAATAAGAGGTTAAAATAGTTACAAAACTCTATATATGGATCATCCATTCATAGGTGTCCTTTAAGTGACTAACAATAGCTTTCATGAAAATTCGTCATGCGAGGAGAACATGTAAAAGTAGTCACGAACATAGAAGTGTTATTTTGGGCTATAACACTAGGAGGAATACTCTACATAAGTCATACATTGTATTTGATAGGTATTTGGACCACCTATCCTTCATATAATGTCCACAAAAACTATAACCATGATAACATTTTGTTATAATACCCGGCAATGTTATGGTATATAGAACACACTGTCGGTGTTGAAGATCAATATAGTTGCAACAAATTAAATATGCCAAGAAAATATGCTTTGAATATAAATAAATCAAGAAACATATTTACCTGAGAAAACTCCCAACACCATATAATGTGTTGATGTATATGTAACTTCAGAATGTATTCTTCTATGTATTTTATATTATTGTAACCCGATGTTTATTCCGGGATGTTTCTATTATGTATTTGAGTCATGTGGTCATGCCCCGATGTTCCGATCGGGAGGATTATAATGTAAACAAGTCATATCAAGTCATTGGGTAAGTCCCCACAGTTTAGGGGCACTTGAGTTATTATACACTAATTAAGGTGTAGGCTCGAGTAGTAATTATTAGGTTGAGTGCACTTCAAGTCAACGGAAGAATATAAATAGAGAGTGAGAGTCTCTCTATTTATCACTTGTGACTTAGCTCTCTTGCTCTCTTAAGTGTGGCGCACCTTTGGAGAAGGAAATCTTTGGCTTGACAGAAGACAGAAGGCTGCTGTTGTGTTGGGAGGTCATCTTACTGTTTTGGGATCACATCTTGTGGTGATACTATCTTAGAGGAAGTTAAGGGGTTTTCTCCATTTATGGTTTCCCCTCCTAAAAGCTTTGTGTCTCTTGTCTCTTGTGATGTGCTTATGTTATTGCTGAGCTTGTTATTCTCTCAGTGAAAAGATCCTAACATAATGCTAGCTTAAATGTTGAAAAACTAACATGGAATCAGAGCTAACCTGAGAAGAAGACATTGTGCAGCTACAGGAACTAGGGCTTCCTATTTTATGGATCTTCCTCCACATATTTTCAGCACAAGTATGCTAGGATGACTCTCCATTGAATGGTGCATCTTTCTGTCAATGCGGAATTCAATTTCAAGCATTTTCAGTTTCGATGTGGAAATTAGGGCTTTCTACAGAAGAGGAATTTTTGAGTGAGACCTACATAGGATTGTTCTCCTCATCAAAACCGAAGTTTAGAGACCTGGATCAAGAAATTTGGGTGGGTGAAACTATGGGAAAGTCAAACCCTAGTTTGACCCCAAGCTAGAGAAACCCTAAATGATAAAACTGCTACGTTTTTGTACAGCCGCTATATTCCGATATTGGAGAAGTCTCAGAAGCTAAAAATTGCGCGGGCCGAGGATACAATCGTGATGCACACTGTGTCCAAAGGGAAGCCTCTGATTCGCTATATTCCGGGAGATATGATCTCTCCACGTTAGGGTTTTAGCCTCTTCCAGAAATCATCCATAAACAGGAAACCTGGGGAAAATTGAAATATCTTGGGCTACAGAGGTCCAAATGGAATTCCTGAAGATTTTACAGAAAGGAAACAGACTATACTTTCTGTGATCCAAATATCAGACTCAGAAGATGAACCAGTGACACGTGGCAGTTTGTACAACTTCGCTGTTCTGAACAGTCCTGTAACAGGTCACCTTGGGAAAAGGATCATAAATCCAAAAAGGTGAAACCAATTCTGTTTAAACCTATGGTGTTGGATCAGGGACATGTGAGGTTACCTCAGTGAGAAATTTAAGACATATAGGATCAGTAATTTCGGAGATATCATAGAAACAGTAACAGGAATTTCTGCAGAAGAAATTAGTAAATTAGGGCTTCCTGTTCCGGGAGCTTCCCTCCACTGTTTTCAGAAAAGGAGTACATTGGACAGCTCCATTTGAAGAGATCTATCTGTTTATCCTATTATATCTAAAATATTCCAAGTTTTGAAAATTAGGGTTTCTGCGACAAACCCTAGATCAGTGAACTCCGGGACAAGGACGAACACCTCAAATCGGTAAGATCTAATCCTTTGCTATTTCCATTTGAGGTTCTCATTTCAATATGATATATTACATCAGCTTAGTGAAAATCTTGCGGAAGTTGACAACTTCCAAGCCTGGAAGTATATGATCTCTCTAAAGAAAATGAATTGGACACCTACATGAGTATGGAGGTTCCAATTTCAGAGGGAGACGAGGCCAAAGAAGACATCATGCTCATGCTGCAGAGGATGATGAACCATCTAGAAAGAGATCCAGATATGAAAGTGAAGATTCTTTAAGCGAAGATGAATATGTTCTGATATCAGCTCTCACAGGTAACATTACTCATGGAAGTGATGATTGGCTCATAGATAGTGGGGCTTCCAAACATATGACGGGATTCAAGAAATCTTCTGTGAGACTATCAGAACATGAATGACTAGGAGATGACTACCAATGTCCAATAAAAGGTAGTGGGGAATCTTCATATAAGCTATACTCTGGTAAGTCTCTAACAATGAAAGAAGTATTGTTTGTTTCAGCATTGATGTAAAAGGAATGTGGATTGCATTCATAGATGGTCAAGTCATCATATGGCTAAAAGAAAAGACTATCGATGATGCGGTAGTGATTGGAGAACAAGAAGGAGGCTTGTACAAATTGAAGGGCTATCTAGAACAAGCCTTGATCCATGACATAGTAGAGCCAAATGAGCTTTGGCATAGAAGGCTTGGACATGTGCATTACATAGCGCTACCTATTACAAGCAAAGCTATTGAAGGTATTCCTGAATTTCAAGCTATTTGAAGGGAAGAACAAAATCAAAATATGACCTAAAGAAACCAGTTGAAGAATGTGAAGTTCCAGAATACAGAGACAATGCAGTCATAAGAGTCTCTCAAATCGAAGAACAACTTGAAGCGGTAAAAGAAAAAGTGAAGAATGCAAAAGTGGTGATGGCCACCTTCAATGGCCTCCCTGGATCGTAGAATTCATTCATGTGAGGAATGTGTGCTAGAAGGAAGTGATTACTTTCAATAGACTCTAGAAAGAGAAATCACAAGAAGAAGAAGCTCAAGAAGAGAAGGTGGGAGCAACTGAAGATCAAGCTCTTTCCATCCAAAGAAGATCCCTCAAGCAATGAGGAATATGAAGAACTCAACTCTTGAAGAACTTCTTATCCACCTCATCATTTGGATAAGAAACGATGCGACTATGAATGAAGAAGACGATGAAGATGAAGGCTCAAGAAGGAGTCTACCCTCGAAACAAATAAAGATAAGTATTCAATTGTCATTTCATTATATGATTTTGTTATGCATTTGTTTATATTCAGTTGTTGTATTATGCATGATAGGATGTTTGCATTAATGACAGTATACTACTAATATGCATATGGGAAAGATCGTATACATAATCGTCTACAAGCAAAGAAGAATGAAGACTTGTTCCGAAGAAAAAGTGACGACAGTTCAAAAACAAAGAATAATATGATGAATGCATAGAATACTAGTAGCATAGGAAGCTACTTGTCACTCCGGTACAGAATGTTTCAGTGCATAGAGCACAGAAGACAGAGGGAGTACGATGCTTCGCTTCAGAGGGAGGGACTACAGAAGATCATGAGGTTCAACATGATATGACAGGATGGATAGATTACTGATGGCTTTAGGCTTTACTGAGAGTAAAGTGGATTCCAACCTTTGCTTCAAGGTTGAAGGCAGAATACCGGTGATGCTCCTGTTATGTGTCGATGCACTATTGTTCTAGGTATGGAGGTGTGGCAGAGTACATATGGAATCTTCCTTGGACAAGGGAAGTATGCAGTAGAGATCCTGAAGAGGTTCAGGATGATGGACTGCATGACCACACCTATGGCATCGAACCTGAAGCTATTGAGTGATGCTTCTTCAGAGATGGTTGATGCTACGATGTATCGTCAGATGATTGGGTCATTGATGTACCTGACGAACACGAGACGAGATATTTGATTTGCTGTGAACACCTTGAGCCAGTACTTAACAGATCCGAGAAGTGTTCACTTGATTGCTGCAAAGCATATTCTGAGGTACCTGAAGGGTACAATTGATTATGGGCTCAAGTACGATGCGAATCAGTAGATTAACCTGGAGGGTTATGTTGATTCAGATTGGGCAGGTAGTGCCATCGATAGGAAGAGTACTTCGGGATGTTGCTTCAGTATGGGATCAGGTGTGATCTCTTGGTTTAGCAGGAAGCAATCCTATGTGGCACTGAGTAAGGCTGAAGCAGAGTATGTCGCAGCTTGTTCAGCTAGTTGTGAGGCAGTATGGCTGCGGAAGCTACTATCTGATATATTTGATCTTCAGTTGGATGCTACTTGTATACACTGTGACAACCAGAGTTGCATGAAGTTGTCAGAGAATCCAGTGTTCCATGACAGGTCGAAGCATATCAAGATCAAATATCACTATATCAGGGATATGGTGTAGAGAGGAGCAGTGAAGATCCTGTATGTTGTGACGGAGGAATAGATAGCTGATGTATTGACAAAGCCATTGGCTAGGCTGAATTTTGAGTACTTCAGAGAGAGACTTGGTGTTCTCCAGATCGAGGTTTCCTCCCAGAGACAGTGTTGAGATCCAGAGCCATTCTGACATGGTGAGAGGATTGGTTCCTTCCATGGTCAGATGTAAGGGCTGAGACATTCCGTCATGGTGAGAGGATTGGTTCCTTCCATGACTGATATGAGTATCAAGATCTATAGCCATTCTGACGAGGAGGTCAGATATAAGGGCTGAACCATTCTGTCGAGGAGGACAGATGTAAGGGCTGTGCCATTCTGTCGAGGAGGACAGATGTAAGGGCAATTGCCATTCTAGGAATGGAGGCACCTGGTCAGTTACCAGGATCATTCAGTGCAGGACTGTATAGCCATTCTGATATGACAGAGGGATGTGTTCCCACTTGATCAGATGTAAGGGCCGAACCATTCTGTTCATGGCTAAAGGATTTAGTTCCTTCCATGTCAGATGTGAGTGTTGGCCATTCCGACGAGCAGGTCGAATGTAAGGGAAATTGCCACTCTCCGGGAGAGTGGAGGCGCATGGTCAGTTACCATGTAGCTCAGTCGAGGAGGACTGGGGGCCATTCTGATATGACTATGGAGATGTGTTCTCGTAGGATCAGATGTGAGTGCAAGCCTTTCCATCACTGTGATAGGATGTGTTCTTGTCTGGATGGATGTAAGTGCAGGAAATCTTCCACCACTGTGATAGGATTGGTTCTTGTCTGGGTGGGAGTCTTCCATCACTGTGATAGGATATGTTCTTGTCTGGATGGATGGGCCTTTCTGACGAGTAGGTCAGATGTAAGCGTTGAAATCTTCCACCACTGTGATAGGATTGGTTCTTGTCTGGGTGGGAGTCTTTCATCACTGTGATAGGATTGGTTCTTGTCTGGATGAAAGTGGAGAAATCTTCCACCACTGTGATAGGATTGGTTCTTGTCTGGGTGGGAGTCTTCCATCACTGTGATAGGATATGTTCTTGTCTGGATGGAAGGGCCTTTCTGACGAGTAGGTCAGATGTAAGTGCTGAGCCATTTCACAGATGGTAGTTGATTGTGCCTACCATGCTAGTGAATGTGAGTGCTGGGCCCTTCTGATGGGATTGTAGTTTACTACATGATCAGATATAAGTGTCGGGTGTGCCTTTCTGACGAGCAGGTCAGATGTAAGTGCTGGGCGAAGACCTACATGAGGGTAGGCCTAAATCCAGCATGAAAAAGGGCTGGCTCTGTAGAACTTCCTATGACGAGATAGTACACACTTGATGATGACTAGAGGAGATCCAGATCGAGTGATGATCCAGATCCAGTTATGATGACTCCGAGAGATCCAGATCGAGAGATGATCCAGATCCAGCAGTGATGATCCAGATCGAGAGATGATCCAGATCCTGTCCAGAGAGATGATCCAGATCGAGAGATGATCCAGATCCTGTCCAGAGAGATGATCCAGATCGAGAGATGATCCAGATCCAGTCCAGAGAGATGATCCAGATCTAGTCCAGTGATGTTGATCTAGATCGAGTGATGATCTAGACCCTATGATGCCATTTGATGATGATCCAGATCTAGAGATGATCCAGATCCAGATGACTTGAAGACGAAGATGACTTGAAGATGAAGATGACTTGAAGACGAAGATGATCCAGTTGATGCAGAGAAGAAGACCAGTGCTAAAAAATTGTGTCGAAAGAATACCTTCCTAGTTTAGAGGGAGTGTTGATGTATATGTAACTTCGGAATGTATTCTTCTATGTATTTTATATTATTGTAACCCGATGTTTATTCCGGGATGTTTCTATTATGTATTTGAGTCATGTGGTCATGCCCCGATGTTCCGATCGGGAGGATTATAATGTAAACAAGTCATATCAAGTCATTGGGTAAGTCCCCACAGTTTAGGGGCACTTGAGTTATTATACACTAATTAAGGTGTAGGCTCGAGTAGTAATTATTAGGTTGAGTTCACTTCAAGTCAATGGAAGAATATAAATAGAGAGTGAGAGTCTCTCTATTTATCACTTGTGACTTAGCTCTCTTGCTCTCTTAAGTGTGGCACACCTTTGGAGAAGGAAATATTTGGCTTGACAGAAGACATAAGGCTGCTGTTGTGTTGGGAGGTCATCTTACTGTTTTGGGATCACATCTTGTGGTGATACTATCTTAGAGGAAGTTGAGGGGTTTTCTCCATTTATGGTTTCCCCTCCTAAAAGCTTTGTGTCTCTTGTCTCTTGTGATGTGCTTATGTTATTGCTGTGCTTGTTATTCTCTCAGTGAAAAGATCCTAACATAATGCTAGCTTAAATGTTGAAAAACTAACATAATCATGTGTGGTGTACGGACATATTCCATAGAATGTAAAAATCCTCTCTGATATGATGGATTTCGATAGATCAATACCTCTAACCCGTACCATATTACTTAAACTCTTCGATCAATGATTGTAGGTAAACATACATATTCTTCACTTGTATTCTACTATAATATCCCAAACTTTCACCTAAAAATTTTGGGCATAAGCCCCACTTCTTATGCTTTTACTTTGATGTTTTATTTGGTATATTGGTCCTAAGACCCACTGCACATGAGAATGATGATTAGTTTTATATATTGGGTGTAATCCAATTGCATATGTTATATATATATGATTTCATGTGTTGGGCGTGGAACCTGAAGCACATAATTGATCAGATGTTTTGTGTTGAGAGAGGAGCTCTGGAGCACATGGGTATTTGATGTTGTGTTGAGCAATAAGCGCTAGAGGACATGATTATTTGTATTTTCATTGAGAGAGAAGCTCTGGAACACATGAGATATGAAATGTTTGTGTTGAGCATGAAGCTCTGAAGCACATTAAAAGATAAAAATTGGAAGTGTTGGGCATAAGGCTTGGAGCCTTCCAATTTGATGTTGAGCATAAGATCTGGAGCATCGAATCCTTTTCCATTGTATCCCTACATGTATCCTTCAAATACATCCTAGAATTAGTGTTGAGCAAGGAGCTCTGAAATTGGACTAAGTCTGTAACTCCTTATTTTTAGCGTTGATACACGTAGCCTTCCAATTTGATGTTGAGCATAAGATCTGGAGCATCGAATCCTTTTCCATTGTATCCCTACGTGTATCCTTCAAATACATCCTAGCATTAGTGTTGAGCAAGGAGCTCTAAAATTGCACTAAGTCTGTAACTCCTTATTTTTAGCGTTGAGTATGGGATCTGGATAAGAGCCAGGAGTTACTAGAAAATTAATATCTTGAGTGAAAATGACTCTAATAAAAAAATGATCTCATATTACTTTTTATTAAGTGATTAAATGAAATTTTTAATTTCTATATCTCATTGAAGTACTGAAGAACTACCATGTTATACAAGGGAATCCAACATGCAAGGAGGTTTAGAGTTTCCTAACCTAGTTGACCTAACCCCTACCTGAAGGCCTTATTAAAGAAAGTGACTAAGCTAAAAGAAACGTTTCATATGATTAGGGATCATTCTATATGATACCTAAAGTTAAAATGTTAACAAATGGTATATATATATAGAAATATATAATTTATACCTGATATGTATAAATGAGTACGCATAGTAATAATACTATTAAGTATAAGTAATAATGAAAAGATCCACATGTTATTGTTATCACTAATGATAATTAAATATTAAATGTCTACAAGAGTCAAAGTAGGAATGAGTCAAAAGTTCCTAATTTAAATTTAAATAAATATTAAAATTACCTAAATTAAATAAAAAGGGTTATTTCAAGAAATCAAATTATTCTTGATTTAACTGACCCTTTTCTTGAAAAGTTTGTCTATAAAAACCCAAGCCAAAGAGAGGCTTGAGGATCTTTGGATGATTCCACAATTCTACCTGATGATATTCAAGATATTTCTTGGAGGAAATTTTTCCTAAGAGAAAAAAGGAAAAACTGATACAGAACCTGATATCCCAGATACAGAATCCTTACCTTAGGATCTCTAAGCTACTTACATGGTGGAACCAGCTCCGGGGGGATCCGGGTTGAACCCAAGAATGGTTCTGGGTCATAGTTGTGTGGAACATGGTAGTTACCAAGTGATTCAGTTATATGAACAGAGGTCAGATATATCCATGTACTTGTTAATGCTGGGTATCTAAGTGTGGAAAATTTTCAACCATTAAAATAGCTTCACCTTGTAGGTATGAGGTTCTTGATTTTTTTCCTTGCAATTTACACAGGTTTTCTTATTAAATGTGAAGATTAAATTCTGAATGGATAATTAGTATTTGATTTTCATAGCTAGGTTATTTTATGCATTTTATTTCATGAGTTACAGGTTAATTTCAGTCTTCTCTGATACAGGTATTTCTTTAAACAAAGTCTAGATTTTTAAGTAAGTTATATTCCTTGTTTATTATTTCGGGTTCAAAACATAGAAATAATATCAGAGAGTTTGTACCTAAATATTATTAAACCTAACTGATGAACCTTATCAACCAAAGAACTATTTAAAAACTAACTTTATATCTTTTCTTTGCTAGAAGGTTTCATATTGTCAGCAAGGTTGTATTAATTATAACAATCAAAACTATTACCTGTAACCTTATCATAAATTCTATGCATAAAATCCTAACTTATATATCATTGTTGAAAGTTTAAAAATTATAACAAAACACAATATAAGTAGAGTTAACCTATGTTAAAACCTACCAACTACCATAAACAAACTTTAAACAATTAGTTTCCACTTTATAAACTTTACCCACATCGTATGCCAGCCATCGAAACCTATCAAGGTCTATATGCACGATTATTATAAACAAAAAACACACTATCTACTATCAAGAGAAGAATCAAACATAAACCTAATACAAACTCATTATTGAAAATCCTATCCATTTAGAGCTTTCAGGATCAAATTCTATCAGCACTTCTGCCAAAAAAACATCCACACATACAACATTGAAACACAAACCCACACAGCCCAAGATCTAATCTTGTGGGCACATGTCTTAAAAATAAAGGTTATATAAAACCATGCCAGGAATCAAATCCTGTAGGATTCAATTTGCAAAAATAATAATGATGTGAGTTTCACAATTTTCCACTTAAATTCTAAAGTAATCTACGTAAACGAAACTAAAAATACATGAAGGATTAATCATTGGAACTTTTACATAGGATACGCATTTTACATAAGGGTTGAAATCGCAGCTACCAAGCTCAAACCAAAAACTTGGCATTTACCATAATCAAAATCATTCCTCTGTCAAAGAATCCACATAACTTAAATTAAATATACACACAAAATTTCATTTTTCAGGTTCACGACCAAGAGGAAAGAATCCCATTAAAATAATCCAAGTAAAAACTCTACTTCCTATGCTATCACAACAATGAAATCTAGATTTTCGCAACAGTAAGCTAAGCTTATGGCCATCCCCATACTAAATCGTAGACATGTAAATTACATCATAAATCACCATTAATAACCATTTTGAATAAGAAAATACACAGTAGCGAATCAACAGAGGTGCCATTGCAAGAAATGGCACGAGAGTAACTTAAACTATGTATTTAAAACGAATATGTAGAGCCTCCATTAACATACCAAAACAAATGTTTGAGTTATAGAAATCAAAAAAACATATGGTCACAACCTTGCCAAGCTATCGAAACTATCAATTCTAAGCCCCAGTTGCAAATACATACAAGTGAACCTTCTACAATTTACAAGTAAAAATGTACACAGTCGTGTAATGTAATAACACCTTCTCTACAATTCGAAACACAGAGTCTCCATTATATAATCCAAGCATCCAATTTCTTTGCAAATGCATCTATTGAATTCGCATAATCCTAGACTTTCATAGACGATAAAGAAACACAGAGCTCATGCTTTGTCACTCTTTTCACATATAGGTAAAAGGGCATGTGTTTTTGTAGGGATTACCCATAGGAGGGTAGCACAACCAGTCCCAACATCCACCACTTAACCATGATTTTCCACCACCTCTGTCACCTATAAAAGTGAAAAGGAGGACCGTTAGTAGTATACTAATCCTCATACTGAAGAAACAAACGAAACCACATTGCAAAACCAAACCAAGAGCATACCTCTCTCATGCAGGACGAGTATTTTTTTCCACATAGCATTAAACCCGATAAACCCAATTCTCGTAGACCACCAACAATAGCAAAGATAAATGAGCCAAATGAGCCACAAAATCAACTAAGCCAGTGTTTGAGATTCATTTCCCACTTTTCCCACCTTTCCCAAGGTTCTATAAATGTGCCACCCTGGTCACCACTAACAGCACGATTTTTACCCACTCTTACATAGTTTAAAACCCACAAATATGATTATGGATTGGAACCTTTATAAAACCCACGTTGACATTGATAAGCCAATGTTTCATGGAATACAAAATATTCCATGAATAGATCATGATATATATGTTGAATATAAACTTTAATACAATTGATTAAGTCTTATGACTTGAGCCTTTAACATTTAGGAATAAAAACATTCCAAATAATATGTATAAATACTAAAAATAAGATAAAATTTATCTTGTCCTAAGCCACAGGAATAATGTTAACTAGATAAATGTAGGTATGATAAACCCCATCTATGCATAAAAAATAATGCAAACAATAGTTAGTGGCAAATACAAAAATTGGGATACACATGATATAATATTTTCTCAACACCCAACATTTTCAAAACTTCCTTTTCCTCTTTGTAGCTTCCAGGAAATAAATTATCATTATAACCTTATCTTTGAGTAACCTATAGTTAGTGGCAAATACAAATGTACAATGGCATTTAACATTCATAAAAATCAACCATTTTCAATGATCATTATGGAACAAGATTCCTCAAAATTTAATGTAGCTGATGGTCAATTAACTCAACACCACTGATAAATTTATTTTAGACATGCCATACTTTGCTTTCAAGTTGTACAATAACATTGTTGTCCCCAACTGTGTAGAATTTGACTATCCAAGTTCAAAGATAGATGTGGAATTTTTCAATTTAAGAATTTGTAAGAATGATTCAGTGATATGAGTGCCATCCCTTGTGCATTTTCCTCGAATGTATGAAATAAAATTGCATCCCTAGCACTCCTTTGTCTAAATAACTCATATATACCAATGTCTAATTCATTTTATCCATTTCCTACATGTGAATAATTGTTATGACTGTAGGCCTTCCTAATTGGTTAGAATGGGAACAATGGAAATTGAATAGGTGGTTTATTCAACCATGCTTCGTATGATTCCTCTCCAATTTGTGCTCTTTTTTCAACCTTCTCTCTATTTGAAATTGTACTGGGGTGCAACGGAAGATGATATGCAGGTTTCTCATCATCAAAATATTTATGTTAAAATTATTAAACATTACACCAATGATGTTAGTAATAACAATGCAATTGGTTTCATCTATTATTATACAAAAAAATTATTACAGAAACACGAGAATTGTTTCCAATACAAGATGAAAAGATGCGAATAATTTATGAACCAAATATTTAGATTGAGTGTTAAATTAACGTCAATTCCACATTAAATATAAAAATTTAAAATTAAGCAAGACATTTTCAAATTCAATTTATAAATTAAATTAACAATTTATAAAAAATAACTTCAAACTAAAAAATACATTAACATGGATCCCATTGTAAATTGACATATAATTAATCAATTTTGTTTGTCTTATTCCCTAGGAAAATGTTAAAGGGTAATCCCAATGCGAGCCATCTCCGATGTGTATTTGGTAGTCTACAAAAATTGTAGTTTATTAACAACTCGTCACCAAAAGAAAAACTAGTTATTGCATGTACAACAACAAGTTTTGACGCTTTCCTTTTCATAAATAACTCTTGGTTATTGAATTGTTCCTAAAATGAATAATTTGCATAAAATAAAGGGCACCTAGAACTATTTATGAACCCTACAATATTACCATGAGTGCATGGATGACCATTTATATATAACAAATTCCTCCTGCTAAAGTTTCCAGAAACATAACCATTCATGCACATACTATATATGGAAAGGTTATGCTTGTATTTAACAATATTCAAGTAATTAGACTAACATTAGATAGGACAACAAAATGTAATAAGTGATACCAATTATTTGGGAGGAACAAATATATGTGAAAGGATAAATAACCCAAGATTTACAACATCAATATTAGACTTCACAATCATAAAAAGATAATTTGATCCAAACATCAGGGACATGTAGAGAAGATGGAAAAGAACCATACACAGTGTGGTTGTAAGTGATTTTATATTTACTTTGCAAAATTCATAGTAAGGTAGAAATAATCGCTACCCTCCAACAATTGGACAAACATTGATGTTTACTTGGATAATTTGTCTGTGAACTCATGCAACTTTTTGGATCTTCTAGTAGAGATGGGTTGGGTGATCAAATCATAATTTGGATCACTATAAATTTTAGTTGGATGAACATAAGCAGAGGGGTTCACCAATTTAGGATGATACATAGTTTTTTTGGCTTCCAAATGTTTCAAAAAATAGCATAGGAAAGTGTTCCTACATGTCTTTTCTATATCACCTAGGGGGTATTAGACATTCAACATTGGGTAATATATCATTGGTGTAATGGGTGTGTGTGGTATATCAAGAGTTCTCTTTCAACTCTTGACATTTTGAACAACCACAAACTATTGGGGTTTCATAAAATAATTCTAGCTCACAACGAATTACCGTCAATAAACCGGGAATGCAGCTTGAAGACAACATGTTACAATTTGCAGGGTAAAGGCAATACCCATTTTCATCTGCAAACTACTTATGATATATTGACCTAATAATAGTTTACGACATTTTGAAATTGAAGGAATGTCTAGTACATTTAAACCCAAACGAGAATCAAGATCGTAGAATAAAGAATAAATTGGTATTCATATTCACATGGATAAGTAACATAAACTCAAATAAATAGTCAAAATATAAGTAAAAACTTAATCTTACTAGCTATGGAATGGGAGAACTCATCGAACTTTGAACATGATGGAATGAGTTGGAATATAAATAATTGGTGATTTGATACTACAAATTTTTCTCCCTACATTTTAGTCAAATCAATAATCAATAAATGTATGTACAATCCTAAAAAATTTTTAAGAACTATATTCCAATCTAACTTCCAATATAGTTTGGAAACCATTCTCTAAGGAAAAGGTGATTTTAAGAAACATATATATACTATGAAATATTGTGATTGATGTCGTTGAATAAGAAAACAAAATTTGAGATGAATATATAGTTTTAAGTGGAGCATCTATTCCATTATATGCACATTGATGCGCTTAAAAAAACTAAATACACCATTGCTCAACAACGATAAAGGAAACGTGAAAGAATCTCCAAAAAATATCGCTCAAGAGAAAATATTTACTACATTTGGTAGCAAATATTTATACATGCACTATACGTAATTATTCAACACAGTGTGTTTCATAAACATAACCGCATCGGTGTGTTTCATGTATACGCACACCGATGAACTAGATTTTTTTCAACTATCAGGATGTCGGTACGTAACAACAATAAAGACACCATGAAATGTCCTCTACAAAATATCTTGTAGTAGAAAATATCCACTACATTTGGTAGCATATATTTATACATGCATTTTTATAGTAGTTTTCATTTCGGTGTGTTTATTAAATACAAGTGAACCAGTTCACATGATAAGTATACATGCCCCGAGTGATGATATTTTTTTTAAAGTTGTGGGATATTGGTTCGGTTTATAAAGTAACACACTACTGCATCATAGACATGAGTGCACTAAATTTCCAAAATTAAAAATAGAAAAGAGTTACACAAGCTATTTTTTTCCATAAACTAAAAAAGTGTCAGAAATTTTAAGTTGGAAAAAGGTAATTCAAAAGTTTGTTTAAAAGAAAAAAAAACCTAAACAGTAACTAGTTCTTTTGCCAAAACTTTTAGGGGTGATATTTGGAATAGAGACTTACATAGAAGGTCCTTGGAGCAAGTAGATTATTTTGAATATCAAAATTTGTTAGGGAAGGTGAATGAAACAAAATCCTACATAGTAAACATTTCATGTAAATATTATTATTGATCTTATTATCTTATTTAGAAATTAAGTAAATTTAGCAGAAAAAAAACTCCATATGTACCTTCAATGTTGCAATCCTTCTCTTCTTGGTGCTTCTTTTCATTTCTTGTGGTTGTGAAATTTTACATCAAGGTTTAAATTGCTCTATTGTTTCAAATAATTATGATTTCACCTTTTAGGGATTTTATTTTTGCTAATTTTTTCAATATTGTAATGTCCCCAAAATTTGAAAATAAAGAAAAAAACTATTAGGCTAGTCATTTACTACCTAAACTGGAAATTATTTATACTTATGCGGAATGTGTCGTTCTTCATTTACTGTGATGTATGGTCATAAGTTGTTCTTACTTCCCTCTCTCATATTTCCGATGTGGTTATTACTATAATAGTATGTTATCGTGATGTTTGTTTACTATCTTGTTCTATGGTTACGCATTTATAAGTATGTGTTTTTTTTATTACGTACTTATTGGTTATAAAGTTTGATTATTGTTGTATAAACAATTCTGACTTAACTTGTTATTGGAAAAAGGGGTGGATATTGATGTATTTGTAACTTCGGAATGTATTCACTTGTATATATTATGTATTGTACCCCGATGTTTATTCCGAGAAGTATCTGTAATGTAATTGAGTCATGTCGTCCCCCGATGTTTCGATCGGGAGATTCAATAATATAAACAAGTCATGTAAATTCACTGATTTTAACCCTCCATTGTAAGTTTGTCTAATATTCCCCACAATTGAGTTAAGGTTAACCCTCCTTGTTGATCAGACGACAAAGTCCCCACAATTGTGGGGCACTAGGGTTATTATACTCTCCTAGAGAAGTTGGCGCTGGTAAGTAATTGTTAAGTGAGGATGACTTGTTGGAGTGGAAATTAAGTGAATGAAAGAATATAAATAGAGAGTGAGCCTCTCTATTTATCATGCACACTCACTCACTGGGGCGCATGAGTCAGAGAGGAGAAGCTCTCTCAGGTGAGAGAGAGAGAACAACTTTAGAGATCATATTTTCTGTCTTTGGGTGTTACTGCTGCCAGTGGTTCTCATTCTATCTCTAAGGAAGTTACAAGGTTTTCTCCTCTATTGTTTCCCCAAGGAAAATATCTTGTGTTTATTGTCTCTTGTGATTGATTGTTGTACATGTTATTCTCTTAGTTAAGATCCTAAGATCATATTGCTTAAATGATAAAAATCTAACATGGTATTAGAGCTAACCTGAGAAAAATGAATTGTGTAGCTGCAGAATATAGGGATTCTTACTTTTTGGGTCACTCTCCACAATCCATCATCAAAAGGACGCTAGGTTGAACCTCCATTGAAGGGCTCATCTTTCTATCAAAGTAGAATTTGATTCCGGGCATTTTCAGTTTTTGCTACGAGAAATTAGGGCTTTTTATAGAAGAGGAATTTTTGAGTGAGCACAGCATAGGATTTCTCTTCTCATTAAAATATAATTTTAGACACCAAATATGATATTTTTGGTTGGGTAAAACTCCAAGAAATTCAAACCCTAATTTGAGCCCGGTCTTGAAAAACCCTAAAATACTAAAACGGGTAGTTTTGGTAGATTCTCTATATCTTGAGATTGGAGAAGGCTCAGGAGCTGGCACTTTCACAGTTCAAAGATAAAATCATGATGTACACTATGAAAAAGTTTCAAGCTCATATTCTCCATATTTTGGGATATATGATTCCTCCAATTCAAGGTTCCAGCCTCTTCCAAGATTCATCCCTAAAAATGACACCCAAGGAGAATTGCAATATCTCGGGATACAAAGATCCAAATGAATTTTTAGAAGATGTTATAGATAGGGAATGGAATCTACTTTTTGTGGTAAATTTTTTTTACCCTGAGGGTGAAAGAGTGACACATGGAAGTCCATACAACTTTACATTCTAAACAATCCTGAAACAAGTCACCTTGGAAAAATGCTCATAAGTCCCAATTGGTGAAACCAATTCTGGTCAAACCTATGGTGTTGGAAAGAGGATAGACTAGGTTACCTTAGTACAAAATTTTAAACCTGGAGGAGTAGTAATTTTGGATATACCACAAAAAAAGTATGAGGTATTTCTGTAGAAGAAATTGGAAAACTAGGGCTTCCTGTTCCGAGAGCTTCCCTCCACTGTTTTAATAAAAGGAGTACATTGGAAAGATCGACTTGAAAAGTTCTATATTTCTTTCCAATCATATCTGAAATATTCCAAGTTTTGAAAATTAGGGTTTCTCTAACAAACCCTAGATTGGCTAGCTCTAGAACCAGGATGAACACCTCAAATCAGTAAGATCTAATCTTTTGCTATTTATAGTTGAGGTTCTCATTTCAAGATGAATAATCACACCAGCTTGATGACAAGCTTGGTGAGGCTAACAACTTCCAAGCATGGATGTATAGATATTAGAGGAAATTTCAATTTAAAATCGGCCTTCCAAAAATAATACAAATTCCATGTCATCATGTATTAGCCAATGAAAATGCTTTAAAATTCAAAAAGGGAGCACCTCTTAAACAAATTTTTAATATAAAATTGGGGATAGGTATCATAAAAAAAAACTACTTTTTTTGTTCGTATTTTCGACATATCTCCCTATGTTTTTACTCAAATTTCATTTGGGAGAGCTCGTTGGATGCAGAATTAAATTCTACATTCAACGAGTAACCACTCGACTTACTTTTGATGGCCCCCCTACCCCAAAAATAATAAATACCTAAAAAAATGTGATGATGATGTCATCGTCACATTTTTTCAGGTATTTCTTGTTTTTCGGGTAGCAGGTCCCGTCAAAAGTATGCCGAATGGGTACTCGTTGGATGCAGAATTTAATTCCGCATCCAACAATCTCTCTCAATCAAAATTTGAGTAAATAAACAGGGAGATATGTCGAAAATATGAACAAAAAAGTAGTTTTTCTTTTCTTCCTCCAAAATTAATAAATATTATTTTATTATTTTATTATTTTAACTATTATTTTATTAATTTTCCTTAGGATGCCCATTTTGAGTTGAAATTTACTCTAATGATCTCACTAGTTCTTGAAGGAAATGAATTGGATACCAACATAAGTAGAGAGGTTCCAGTTCTAGAGGGAGATGAGGCTAAAATCGTTACACAAGAAGAACTTGGTCAGGCCCAATAATTTCATTGCCGATTCAATCACGGATCACCTTATACCACAAGTGTCTTCCCTAAATAAATTGAAAGAGATGTTTGATTCCTTGACCAAGCTATCTGAAGGAAAGAACATAAATCAGAAGATGACTTTGAGAAAACAGTTGAATAATGTGAAGATCCAGAATGAAGAGACCATACTGTCATACTTTACAAGGGTCTCTCAAATCAAATAACAACCTGAAGCAGTAGAAGAAGAAGTGGAGAATGCAGTATTTGTGATAACCACCTTGAATGGCCTCCCAAGATCATGGGATTCATTCATTCAAGGAATGTGTGCCAGAAGGAAGTGATTACTTTCAACAGACTCTGGGAAGAGCACACATAAGAAAAATCTCGAATCATAATAAGAGAAAAGAGAAGATGAGAGCAACTAAATATCAAGCTCTCATGATCCAAAGAAGATCCCTCAAGCGATGAGGAATATGAAGAACTCAATTCTTGAAGAACCTCTTATCCATCTTAAGCATTTGGATAAGAAATGATGCCATTATGAATGAAGAAGATGATGAAGCTGAAGAAGGAGTCTACCAATGAAACAAATAAAGATAAGTATTGAATTGTCATTTCATGATATTTTTTTGTTATGCATTTGTTGATATTCAGTTGATGTATTATGCATGATAGAATATTTTCATTAATGACATTATACTACTAATATGGATGTGATGGGTACGTAACTCATGGTTCTATACACCTCTCCATTGCTACTTATCTAGAATGAAACCTCTTTGCTGACATATTGGATTAGTGCACAATCTCAATGTTGTCCTGGTAGAGATGGAAGGCATCTAGAAATTTTTCGTGAGATATGGCTGAATGTTGTATTGGATAAAATAGTTCCATGACCATATATTTATGCATAAGAATTTTCCATTATGAATATTCCTTATGAAATGTTTCTGACCATACAACTGGTGCATTTGAATTGTAGGAAAGATCACGTACAATCACCTATAAGAAAAGAAGGATGAGACTTCTTCTGAAGAAAAAGTGATAAAAATTCAATATTCACTCTAAAATGAAGAATAGTACGACAAGACTTCAAAAGGCCTCAAGAGAAACATCATTGATGCAGAACCTTCCAGCTATGAAGAAGTAGCCAAGAACAAAGGGAAGGAGAATACCATTTCAAGAAGAATTATGTCTAGGATGCAGTATCGAGATCTGAAGGGAAGTCCGTAATGTATTCCATATGGATCTACAAGATCCAGCATGTAGTAGATGGAAACATTGTGGGATGCAAAGTAAGATTCATAGCACGAGGCTTCTCACGGAAAGAAGGAATAGAGTACAAAGACACATTTGCAGCAACTATAAGTTAAGACACATGACATGTAGACTCATGTGTGCAAATTAAAGAAGGCCTTGTACGAGCTCAGAAGACACCCATAGGATAACACATACATGAGGAGATGGAAGATCACCTAGATTGATGAAGATCTTAACATGTTATCTCCTAAAATAAATTTATTTTCACTAAGTCCACTTAGACAATTTATTTTTGATAGTGATGAAGGTTTGAGGTCATATTATGAAATATTTTCGGGTGACTAACAAGGTGGGGATATCTGATGTTCTATTTTTTAATAAAATTTGAAATTTTTAGCTTTTAAACGTAGAACCAGGTTAACCACCGAAATCCTGTTGATCACCTTTTTTATGAAATTTTGGAAAAAGGACTTTCAATGGATTAGGTGAGCTTTCCAACAGCTCATTAGCCATCGAAAATCCTTGGTTTTGACAGCTTAGCGAGTGTTTCCATGAATACCTTAACCACCGAAAGCAAATGAAATACTTTTTCCGAAAGGAAAACTTTTAGTGGCTTAGGAGAATGGACCAATAGTTCATTAGCCACTGAAATCCCTGCTTTTAGTAGTTAACAAATTAAACCCTAAGTGCACTTAACCGCCGAAAGGGTCAAAAAGGGAAAATGGTTATCTGCCCATCAAAATCAGATTCGTCAGCGTGAGGCATGGCATAATTTAACATGATCAACAACTGAAAATACCAGGGAACTATAGTGAATCATCACACTAATGGTTAAGAGGTCGTTATTATTCTCACATGACAGATGGAAATCCAAAACCCCAGACTACCCTCCATCTATCTCATGACTGCAATAAAACTCCACGAAATTCCAGGTTAAACTTAAAAATGAATACTAGGCTGTCTGTCTTGTAGATATCACAAGAACCTATCATCATCTCACTTGATCACATATTAAAGTGGTTAACCCCTCAGAATCAGTGCCATACCTTTAGTACACTCCACATTTGTTGCATGCATCCTTATTGCTCGAGGAAATCTCTCAAAACCAACCTGCTAACCTCTTCCATAGAATTTGAATTTCGAATTTTACAGGTACTCAGAAGCACAATTCAGGGATGAAGAAAGCAGGACCTGCTCTTAGGAAAGAACTAGGAGACATCAGCTAGCTAGAATCACATCCAGAAGTCTACCAATTCTTCAAAGATGCAGGCTATTACATATTTTGTGACAAAATCCAAGGTTCACACTAGCAGGTTGCAGAAGCATTTACCCTTTCTTTTGATAGCTCTAAGGCACTGATAGGGAAGGAATAATTCTTAGTCGATGAAACCCTAATTGCAGAGGTGACAGAACTCCCAAGAACTAGGGAGAAGTGGTTTAAGACCACCAATACTAAATATGTGGAATTCATATCATATTTAAAACCTCAACAGAGAGATATTGTATAGAAGAAGAGTGGTCCATCGACCTGGCTAGAGGAGAGGTGGAAGCAATTACTGAAAGCAATTTTTGTGTACATTACCTGTGAAGGAAGGTACAATAGGTCCATGATATATCACTTCAAGATTATGAAACATTTTATAGGAAGGAGCCCCTTAAACCTACCCTTCTACCTCCACAATATCTTGACAAAGATGGCACACCAGGTGAAGGACCAACCCACCAAAATTGCAGGAAAACTATCTCACCATGGCCTAATATAACTCATTGTCCAAGAATTGTTGCAAAGGAAAAATATAGCTTGGACATATTTTCTATTTTGGAATGAACTTGATATTGTTGGAGACATTTACCAACTTACACACTCATTTTGGTCAATTTGGCCTAGTTAAACCACTATCCTAAGTATTATTGACTTAATTGACATCAAAGGATCACTAGATCACACCCATGCCTACCTTCAGTCAAGGAGGCTAACTTAGGATTATCCTACATTCGAGGAGGCTAACTAGAGCACTCCGGGGATGATCTGAGTGTCATTAATGCCCCATATTGCTAACTGATGGTTACAATTAGTTAAATATAGTAGTGAAGGTGCCCTCCATCATTAAATTGATTATTTATTGATTATTTAATGAACTGGAGTCAACGGAGGTGCCTCCAACCAGTTCTGATGTTCAGTTACACTTCTGTTAACATCATCGGGGTTCATTAGATTCATTGATGTGATACCACTTGATGGTTGGCTTGTCGTGACATGTGTCTAACCTAGTTTCAATTAGACTCAGCCATTTGTTGCACTCTTACTTCAGTTAGGGCTCAGTTGAGTCAATTAGGGTTTTAATCAGTGGTTAACTTGAGTGTTGACTGTGGCTTACATTCAGTTAATCTAGACTCACTCATTCAATTCAAATGACCTCCCTGGGAATTCAAATTTCTTTGTCATTCATGCTTAGAGCATGATCATTGGATTGTATTACTCATTCTTTGTGTGAATATACAGAGCAACTACTCATTTTGTAGCACATTTACACCATTTTCATGCCTTATTGTTATTAATATTTGATGAGACTTGTGTTTAGTCCCTATATTACTGTGATAGATTAATATGGTATCAGATCTCATGGCGGGATGAAGCTTAGATCTCTCAAAAACAAGGTTTTTGAAAGATCTTGCATGAAAATTTAGCAATAGCTCAAAAATCCAGCACTGCACCAAAAGCCAAGGCTTACCACTTAATACCCCAAGTAAAGAAATTGTTGATCAAGCTTGCTTGATTGACTATGCTGGGTGTGATGAAATCCTAAAATGTGCAGGCTGTCTGACCTTACATTGCCCATTTTATTGTGATTTTCAGGCTTTTGACAAGTGAAAGCATTCACTCCAACATATTTAGATGACTTCTTCTGTAGATCTTTTAACTCCATTCAATTTTCACTCATGGGAAGGAGATATGGAGGTCCAACTATGCTCTAGAGGAATCTATAGGGTCACCATGGACACTAAAGGAGAGCCTAGTTCTGCACTAGACAAGTCTATATTTTTTAACAAGAAGGATGAAGCATTTGGATTCTTGTGCCTCTCTATTTCTCGGGATCTTAATTTCCATCTTTCGGGATTGAAGACTCCAAAGGAAATTTGGAACAAATTGGAATCCCTGTATGGAAAGTAAGATGATTTGAGAGTTTACCAGCTCGAAAATGAATTGATGTCTCTCCATCCCTCCAATTTTGAGACCTTGAATGACTTTTTCACAAATTTCAAGCACATTGTCTTACTGTTGAAGCAATGAAAAGTGGAGAAAGAGGATGATCAGCTCATCCTCTCCATACTCTCCAAACTTGGATCTGATTATTCAATTTTTGTCTCTACATTCCATGCAGGAAAGCTCACAACCCCTGGATGGAAGATTCCTACACTCAATGCCTTCATTGAGTCCCTAACAAGTGAACATGATAAGATTGTCCAGATGGGGATCATCAGATCCTCCCATGATCAAGCCCTCCATGTCTCAGGGCCCAAAGATCTGAAGGGTAAAGGAAAGTAGTAGAAGAACCCAAAAACTAAATTTGAAGCTCCTAATCCTAAAGTTGAAAACCAGCAGCATGATGAGTCTTTTAGCTCAAATAAAAAAAAAGGGAAAGGGCATCATGGAAAGGAGAAATTCAAGTGTTCATACTGCAGGAAAGGCTTCCACCCTGAACATGCCTGCATCAGGAATAATATTGATGAATCTACCTCTCTCCTTCAGAGAAATCACATCAATATTCTGGAAAGATTTCGGAGGAGAGATCAACAAGATCGATAACCACAACATGAAAAAGGTCATGCCCTCATGGAAAGAACTTCAAAGTCCAAAGCAATCTTGATTGATTATGGAGCTTTGAACCACATGATGGCTGAAAGAGACTCCTTTTCATCCTTGGATACCATCAAATCCATCCCCATCCACATAGGATATGACTCCACCATCATTTCAGAAGGACAAGGTACGGTTTATCTTGAGAATGGTTATTTTTCAAATGTTTTGTATGTACCATATTTGGCATCAAATCTCCTTAGTGTCTATAGAATGACACATACAAGAGTGCCTAAGAGAGTATATTTCATCCCTAATGATGTTGAAATAATGGAACTTGCATCCAAGAAACTCATTGCTAAAGGCCTTGCAAACCATCATGCAAAATCCTATGAGTTCTCCCACTTTGTGGCAGATGCAAAGCCCACAGCTCTGCTAACTCATAGAAATGAAGTTAGTAGGTTATGGTATGAAGGTTTTGGCCATCTAAATTTCAAATATTTGCATCAATTATAGAAAATCTCCATGGTTGAAGGCCTCTCGGTCATCAAGGAAACCACTGGAAATTGCAAGGCCTGTGTGTTGGAAAACACCCTGAGCACAAGTTCAATCAGGGGAAGGAAAACCGAGCTACATGCATATTGGGGCTGATACATTTTGATATCAATGGTCCTATGCCTATCACATCCATAAATGGATCAAGGTATATTTTGAATTTTATTGATGATTTTTCAAGGTACAGATGGGTTTTCTTTCTAAAAAATAAGACTAAAGTATGTCAAAAATTATCTGAACTAAAGGCCTTGATCAAGAATTCCTCTGGGCTTAATATCAAGATTCTGAGATATGATAATGGTGGGGAGTATGTCAATAATTAGTTTCTACACGTATTCTCCCAAAGTGGTATTCAGGTCCAACATTCAATTCCCTACACGCCCCAGTAGAACGGTGTAACGGAAAGGAAGAATCTGTCTCTCAAGGAGATGACCACCTGTATGTTGGAATCAAAGAAGTTGGTTGAAAATTTTTGGGATGAAGCCATGCATGCTACAACATACATTTAGAATATATTCACACACTCATCCATGAAATAGAATACCCCTTTCTAATCATACTTCGGACACAAGCTGGATATGTCGAACCTATGGGTGTTTGGGTCCACTGCATGGGCCCGAATTCCACTTGATAAAAGGAGGGATTTGCAACCGCAAAGCATAGAATGTCTGTTTATTAGGTATCTTGATGAATCAAAAGGTTTCAAGCTATCAGATATCAAAACAAAATATATCATCATCGAGAGAAGTGTCAAGTTCGATGAGCCTCTTCAGGAGGTGGAACTAGTGAAGGAGAAAACTACTGAATTTCCTTCCTATTCTACTAAATATTTGGATGACGAAATTGGGGGTGATGAACCTGATTTAGATCCTATGATTTTTTATATCAATGTACAAAAAACATCAGATGCTGAATCAGAACCTGAAGTACAAAATCATCTTCCCACATGGGCCCTACAGACACTCTCCTCCGCAGGAGATAACATTGGAAATCTGGATGATCCAAGGAGAACTCGGTCTAATTTCCAAAGAGCGGGTATTGCACTCTCCTATCCTAATAATTTGTTGTCCGAAACTTGTTATTTGATGATTTTTTTAGACCCAAAATCCTACTACCATGCTCGAAAGGATCCGAGATGGCAAGTTGCCATGGATGAAGAGATGAATTCTCTTCAGAAAAACACTACTTTGGAGCTAGTTTCTCTTCCTCCAGAAAGGAAATTGGTTCAATGCAAATGGGTGTTTCGGACCATGGTTGCTGTTGATAGAAGGACCTATAAATATAAGGGAATACTGGTGCAAAATTTTTCTCTTAGGTCGAAGGTGTGGACTATCATGAGACCTTTGCACCGGTTGCAAAAATGGACTCCATCCGCCTAGTTTTGGCAATTTCGACATCTAAGCACTGGGAAGTGCATCATATGGATGTTAAGTCATCCTTTCTACATGCATATATTCATGAGGAGATATACATGAAGCATATTGAGGGATACATCTCTGATCCATATTTGGTTTTCAAGCTAAATAAGTCACTATACAAGTTAAAACAGGCCCCAAGAGAGTGGTATTCCAAGTCAGATGCCTTCCTTCTCTCGCAAAACTTCCAAAGGTGTAGATCAGATCCAAATGTGTATTTAAAGAATTCTAATGGTCATTTGATTATTATTGTTTTAAATTTTGATGAATTACTGATCACATGTAGCACATTTTCTTTTATTTCAGCCATCAAAACTGCTCTCCACAATGCCTTTGAAATGAGTGATTTGGGGCTCCTAAAACAATTTATGAAGATCGAAATTGAGAAAAATTATGATGGGATAATGGTCACTCAGTCCAAATACATATCAGACATATTATTCAATTTTAACATGGCTGAATGTAGTCCTGCACCATTCCCTTTCCTTTCAGGGATCAGCCTTGAAGAAGGAAAAAGCACACCTGCCATGGACTGCACTATCTATCGACAGCTGATTGGTATCTTGTTGTACTTGAAACATTATCATCCTGATATCTATTATGCCATGAATGTTGTATCAAGATACATGTAAAATAATCATTATCTTCATTGGAAGTCCGACAAGAGGATCCTCTAGTATATTCAGGGAACCAGGACCTACGGCATTCACTATGCTGCAGAGTCCGAGCTAACGCTGGTTGGATACATAGATTCCAATTGGGTGGGTGATTCTATTGATAAAAATTCTACTGCCAGATATGTATTCATGTTTGGTGGTGGCCTCTTTTTCTGGTATAGCAAAAAGTATGCTTCCATAGCATTATCTTCAGCAGAGGCCAAGTCTTGAGGAGCGGTGAATGCTTGCATCCAAGCAGTTTGGTTGCAAGGCATTCTTTCAGAATTTGATATTGGTAGTACTTTGTCCACTATCCTATTTTGTGACAATAAAAGTTCTATTAAGATATTCATAGATCCAGTTACCAGGAAGAGGAACAAGCATGTAGAGATCCACATGCACTATTTCAGGGAGCTAGTGCATGACAGGACCATCATTCTGCAATACTGCCCCATTGATGAGCAGATTGTAGACATATTCACCAAGAGATTTTTAGAAAATAAGTTCACTTACCTCCATTCACTGTTGGGGGTGAGTTCATCAGGGTGATCATACTACTTTCAATGTTTATCTTGAGGGGGGGGTTTTCTCACTGGGTTTTCCCTCTTTTCCTCACTTAGTTTGTTTTTGAGCATTGTTTCAGTTTCAGCATTGTACAGGGTGACCTATGGCCTTAGTTGTTGGAGCCCTAGAATTTTTATGCATTTTATGTTTTCTAACTCCTCCTGAGTATAGCTTAAGGGGGGGTGTTGTAGACATTTACCACCTTACACATTCATTTTGGTCAATTTAGCCTAGTTAAACCACTATCCTAAGTATTATTGACTTAATTGACATTAGAGGAGCACTAGATGACATCAGCTAGATCACACCCACAGCTACCTTCAGTCAAGGAAACTAACTGGAGCACTTCGGGGGTGATCTCTGTGTCATTAATGCCCCACATTGCTAACTGATGGTTACAATCAGTAAAATAGAGCAGTGAAGGCTCCCTCCATCATTAAATTGATTATTTATTGATTATTTAATGAACTGGAGTCAACAAAGGTGCCTCCAACCACTTTTGATGTTCAATTACACTTCAGTGAACCTCATCGGGGTTCATTAGAGACATTGATGCACTACCACTTGATGGTTGGATTGATTTGACATGTGTCTGACCTACTTTCAGTTAGACTCAGCCATTTATTGCACTCCAACTTCAGTTAGGGCTCAGTTGAGTCAATTAGGGTTTTGATCAGTGGTTAACTTGAGTGTTGACTGTGGATTACATTCAGTTAAGCTAGAATCACTCATTCAATATGAATGACCTCCTTGGGAATTCGAACTGCTTTGTCATTCATGCTTGTAGCATGATCATTGGATTGTATTACTCAATGTTTGTGTGAATATACAGAGTGGCTACTCATTTTGTAGCCCAATTACACCATTTTCATGACTTATTGTTATTAGTCTTTGATGAGATTTGTGTTTATTCCCTAGATTACTTCGACAGATTAATAGAAACATGCCTACATCCAAAAGATAAAGCAAAGTCCCTTTCCAAGAAATCCACCACCCTCAGGATTAGAAAAGGGAAAGGAGGGCTATCTCACCTATGACCGTGGATCAGCCTTCTCCCACTGCTAAAACCAACCGAGCTAAAAGAACCCTAGACTTCAATGGAAAAGAGAAGGAGGTCCCAGCACAAAGTGGAAATATTCTAAACTTACCCTACTCAGAAGAAGAAGAAGAAAGGGAGGAGGAATTAAACCTATCAGAGCATGTTGTAGCAGAAAATGAAGAACTTCCATCACCCACACCAAAACAAGACCAGGGTGAACCAGTGCAAAAGGCTTCCTCCAGCAAGCATAGGTCACAAAGACCCAACCAGTTGCTGAGGAAAGTATATGAATTGGAAGTTTTATAAAGAGAAATAAAAAGAACTAATGTAGTGTTAACTAAGAAAAACACTCAATTGAATAATTCCCTGCTAGAAATGAAACAAAGGTATTTTTTGCTACAAAAAAGGAATCAAAGGTTTATGAGGGACAACACTAGGATTTATAGGATAATGAGGATTCTGAGGTTGTAGGTGAAGAATTCCAAATAAAACCATATCTCCCAAACTCACATTGCACCAGAAACCCTATCTAAGGCAGTAGTGAACCTTCAGAATCTAGAGGCAGCCCAGGATGTAGATGTTGTTCTCAAACCTTATGTAGGAAGAAGGAGTGCTAGAAGATCAACAACAAAGATGAAAAGGGATGCTTGTCAGGATGATTACAATCTTACAAGAACAGGGATTTCAATGGCATAGGAGGACATGACAGCGGTTCATTAGCCACCGAAAGCAGAGCTTTCGGCAGTTAACAGACCTAATATTTGGCTTCCTTCACCACCGAAAGCAAAAAAGGTTGCAGAAAGATGTTTGAGAAAATAGAACTACTTTTGTCAAATATAACAATCTCAGGGATGAAATATAAGGATGAAGTTTGTTGATAAACACCATTGGAGGAGGTCTGTTACAGTTTTTGAGGATACAATCAAGGAGAAAAGCATCACAAACCCTACCAGCACCGGCTTATCTATCAAATGATAGGTTGCAACTCCACTTCAGTACTCACTGCAGTCATCAAAAGGTTCTATGAGTGAACAAGAGTTAAAGTTAGATAGACTAATAGTTAAATTAGGGTTTCTGGCCTAATTTTGCAAACAACATTAATTTTAGCTATTTTTAGTAAAACAGATCCAATTTTTCAGGATCTAAATATTTTTGTAAAGGATATAAAGCGTAAGAATTATTTGAAACAAGGATTCGAATTCTGGGACATTTTCACCATTATTATTATCAAGCTTCTCATATTGATCATGACCTAATATAAGATCTTTTTCTATCATATGTTCAACTTCAATTTCTTTTATGTTATGTTCTTATGCTTGAATGTTTTGTTCAGGTTTATTCATGTTATTTGATTTCTGATAGCTGTCATCCTATTTGCATGTTGATGATTTGAATTTCAAGTACTTTCCTTGTTATGATTATCCATTTACATATAAATGTTTTATGTATGAATTTTCCAGCATAATAAGTTGTCCATCTTTTCACCCTATTATCAAACCTCTAAACAGTGGTAGTTAGAAGCCTTATCTCTGATTGAGTTTCATGCATGTCTTGAGAGTGTGAGGTCCTATAAGTCATTTGAATTGATCTAGTTAGAAAAAACGATTAACACAGTTAAGTTACTAGGCATCCTCAAGCTGCAACCTAGAGGAGTTTCCTGGAGTGATAACAAATTGGCGTCGTTGTCAGGGAGAGGCGATTGAAGCTAAGCTTCCCTGGGAGATGACATAGATCCTACTTTCATGATAGAAAAATTATGGACACTATTCTAGTTGTAATAATCTATCTGGTGACTCCATTGGAATAAGGTGGCTTCAAGAATACCAAGTACCAGAGCAAACCCTCAAGGGCCACTAGTAACACCTGTTTCAGATCTAGAAGAGATTCTAAGAAGAGCTAGGGCTTAACTCAGATAGACCTCAAGAGCTGCGAGGGAAGCCACATTAGGTATTTCAAGAGGTATTTATGCTGTTATATCAAATATACCTCCATTTCAATCTCTTCTCTCTAAAACATATAATTCTTAGGAATTTTTATTTGAATCAGAAAATTATAGGGTTGAGGAATCTTCAAGCACTATTGCTTGTCTAGGTCCAATCCCTGGAAACTCCATTGAGATAAATACACCCAAAATACTCTCTTAGCTACCATCCACACCAGAAAAAGCTTCTTCTACCATTTCCATACCCTTTTCCAACATGGTTGCCCCTCTAACCAAAATGGAAAGGATCCTGGTAGCTAGGTATGCCCCTCTGATTTTTTCTAACCCCCTCTCTGCTATGCCTACTAGACATTATCTCAAATACATGCCTAAATTTACTTGAGACGGATATTTCATATCTAAAGAACACCTAGAAACATTCCACAGTTATGCTGAGAACATAAACATAGAACAAGAAGATGTGCGGGCTAGGGTTTTTTTTAAAAGCCTAGATGATCAGGGTAGGAAGTGGTTCAAAGAGATCCCTACTAGATCAATAGCAGGAATTAAAGCCCTAGAAGACATATTTTTGAAACACTAGGGGGAGAGAAGACACCACCTTTATTATATCATTGATTTTAGCAATCTAAAGAGGGAGAATGGTGAGTCTATTTCTAACTTTCCCAAAAGATTTAACAAGATGTTCAGCAAGATCCCTACTGAAATCAAGCCGGCTGACACCTTAGCCAAAATCACCTATGCCAATGCCTTTGATTTTGAGTTCTTCCTCCTACTCAGAGAAAGAAGTTCTAATTCCCTGTCACTCATGCAGGATGCTTCCCTAGAGGTAGAATCCAACATCATTGCATCTCAAATGGTTAAGGGAAAGATAGATAGGAAGAAGCAACCAACAGATCCTCTTGGCTAAGGGAAAATACCTATGAGGGATTAAAGGCAAAATGATTTTACTCCCCAAAACACTAATTTTGTCCCTTAGAGAAGAAATAACCCCCAAGCTCAAATTCTTCAAAGGGATAGGAATCAAGCCGAGGATCATAGAATCAGAGCTCCCTTTTAGAATGTTGTACTAGAAGAAGAACCAGAATTCACTCAAGAAGAAGGAGAGGCAAAAGAAAACATCAACTGCATGGAGGGTGAAGTTGATTACTCCTTCCTAACACAGGAAAACTATGAGGAATCCCTCATGAATGAGTATATCATGGAAGAATATCTGTATCAAGTAGATGATCAGGAGGGGTATAATTTGAGATCTAGGTTTGTTGTTCCCCCTAAGAAGAATGTTGTTCCTGCAAAGAAGCCTGCTACTCCAGCTAAGAATATTGTTGTCCCACCCAGGAAGATAGTTGCCACTCCAAAACAACAGAAAATTCCATTGCAACCAAAACCTCATGACCCTAGTTAGCTCAAATCCATGTCAAAAAATGTAAGAACTTCTGACAAGTTGTCCTATGCTTTCAATGTTGAGTCAGAAATTCAGAAGTTAAAAATTCCTTTTTCCTTGATAGAACCGATGAAGAATGAGGCCTTTAAGACATCCATACTGAAATCCCTTTAGCCAAGGACTCCCCTAAATGCTGACTTTGTGAACTTGGAAGATGATAAGCCCACAGTAATCCTAGGCCCTGTGATTGAAGAGTTGGATGAGTCTTGCCCACCTTTATACATATCTCTGAATATCCATGATAAAATCCTTCATAACTGTTTACTGGAATAGGGAGATTCCCATAACCTAATGCCAAAAGCTGTGATGGATGAGCTTGGCCTCAGCATTACAAAACCCTACCATGATCTATTCTCATTTGACTCCATGAAGATCAAATTCTTGGGCCTCATCAAAGACCTTGTAATAAACCTCTCCCAGTTGCCTTCAAAAAGCACAGTGATGGACAGAATGGTAGTTGATATCCCACCAATGTTTGGCCTCATTTTTGTCTTGCTCATGGATTAAAAGGCTGGGTGGTACCCTTGAAATGGACCTCACATATGCTACAGTTCCAATGTTTCAAGGGGAAACCAAGAGACTCTACAGAGAGAACCAATTCACCTATATCATCAGTAATGCCAAGAACTCTATAAACCATCCAATATATGTAGTAGACATAGACTTTGGGTCATGCATCCTGTAGATAGATGATACCTAGCCAACATCCATACAACTTATAGAGCCCATCATTCAAAAGCCTGAAGAAATAACCACCTCAGTTTGGAGAATTTTTTTTATGGTCTCAGTACTCAAGCCTCAGCAGGTGCAGGAATAGTCCTCATTTCTCCTTCAAAGAAAACCATACATTTGTATTATAAGCTAGATTTCAAGACTACTAACAACAAAGAAGAATATGAAGCATTGATGTTAGGGTTGAAGGCTGGTAAGGAAATGGGGATCATGTGCATAAAGATATTCAAAGATGAGGATCTCATCATACAATAGGTCAACAACACCTTTCAAGAAAATAATGTCCGACTGAAGGCTTATAGGGATGAGGTATGGAAACTCAGGGACTCCTTCATGTTTTTTGAAGTCTCATATATACCTAGGTCTATGAATCACTTGGCTGATTCCCTTGCTGTCTCTACGAGTCTCTACAAGAGTTCAAGTTCGATAGAATAATAGTTAAATTAGGGTTTCTGACCTAGTTTTGCAAACAACATTAATTTTAGCTATTTTCAGTAAAACATATCCAATTTTTAGGATCTGAATATTTTTGTAAACATTGTAATGCGTAAGACTGATTTGAAACAAGGATTTGACTTCGAGGACCTTTTCACCATTATTATTATCAAGCTTCTGATATTCCTCATGACCTAATATAAGCTCTTTTGCTATCATATGTTCAGCTTCCATTTATTTTATGTTCTGTGCTTATGCTTGAATGTTTTGTTTAGGTTTATTCATGTTATTTGATGTCTAATAGTTGTCATCCTATTTGCATGTTGATGATTTTAATTGCAAGTACTTTCCTTGTTATGATTAGCCATTTATATATAATTGTTTTATGAATGAATCTACCAACATAATAAGTTCTCCATCTTTTCACCCTATTATCAAACCCCTGAATAGTGGTAGTTAGAAGCTTTATCTTGGATTGAGTTTCATGCATGTCTTGAGAGTGTGAAGTCCTATAGGTCATCTGACTTGATATAGTTAGAAAAACCATAAAAACATTTAAGTTACCAGGAATCCTTGAGCTACAACCTAGAGGAGTTTCCTAGAGTAATAAAAAATTGGCGTCATTTTCGAGGAGAGAGATTGAAGCTCAGCTTCCCTGGGAGATGACATAGATCCTACTTTGATGATAGAAAAATTATGGACACTATTCTAGTTGTAATAATCTATCTGGTGACTACAGTGGAATAAGGTGGCTTCAAGAAGACCAAGTACCAGAGCAAACCCTCAAGGTCCACTAGTAACACCGGCATCCTGCAGATAGATGATACCTAGCCAACATCGATATAGCTTACAGAGCCCATCATTCAAAAGCCTGAAGAAATTACCATCTCAGTTTGGAGCATTATTTTTTATGGTTCCAGTACTCAAGCCTTAGCAGATGTAGGAATAGTCCTCATTTTTGCTTCAAAGGAAACCATACATTTGTCTTATAATCTAGACTTCAAGACTGCTAACAACATAGCCAGAATATGAAGCATTGATGTTAGGGGTGAAAGATGGTAATGAAATGGGGATCATGTGCATAAATATCTTCAGAGATGCAAATCTCATCACACAACAGGTCAACAACACCTTTCAAGCAAATAATGTCAGACTGAAGGCTTACAGGGATGAGGTATGGAAACTCACAGACTCCTTCATGTTTTTTGAAATCTCATATATACCTAGGGCTATGAATCACCTGGATGATTCCCTTGCTATCTCTATGAGTTTGTTTGTTCCCCCTTTACCTCCTAAGCTAAGATATGATATCCAAGTCAAGTACAGGCCATCCCTACCTGATAATGTGGCATTTTGGAAGATCTTTGAGAATGATGATGAGCTCAGGAAATTATTCTAGGTAGTAGATGAATTTTTCGATATGCACATTGATCAAGAAAACCTAGATATGGAAGAATATCAGAGGCTCAAGTTAAAGGATAAAGCAGGTGATCAAAACATTGTTCAATTACCTAGTAATTATATACCTCAGGGTTTGGTACCCCTGGAGGAGCTATTTTATCATAATGATGTCCCTTTTAATCCTGCCAAAAAGGAGAAACATCCTGTTGTCCAAGAGCAAAACACAGGTAGCCATAGTTACCCAAAACTCATAAATCTATCCACTGAATTGACTGCTGATCAAAGGTCCAAATTTTGTATCCTAATGAAAGAGTTTACTAATATATTTTCCTGCAAATACAGTGATCTGAAAACCTATGACACTAGTATCATCAAACACAGAATTCCCCTAGAGAAGGACACCATCCCTTCCAAACAGAAGCTTAGATCCATGAGTCCTCTCCTCTTTCCTGTGATTGAAAAAGAAATACAAAAGCTCCTTAAAGCCAAAATCATAATTCCCCTCAAGTATTCCAGGTGGATTGAAAATCTAGTGGTGGTAAGGAAGAAGAATAGGGAGATTAGGTTATGTGTGGATTTCATAAACCTGAACAAATTCTCCAACAAAGACAACTATCCACTGCCCAAGATGGAACACTTGCTTCAAAGAGTCTCGGGGGCTAGTGTCATGTCATTCCTGGCTAGTTTCTCTGGATACAACCAAGTTGTTGTGCACCCTGATGACCAAGAAAAGACTACATTTACCATTCCCTAGGGCACTTTCATATATGCTAAAATTCCATTTGGTCTGATGAATGTTGGGGCCACTTTTCAAAGAGCCATGGAATTAGCTTTTGTGGTATTGAAAGACAAATTTGTGGTTAGATACCTATATGAACTCACTCTTTACTCCCACAACCATGAAGAACAGTTGCACCACTTGAGCAGGGTGTTTCTGAAATGTAGAAAATTTGGGATATCATTGAAGCTAAAGAAGTCTCAATTTGCACTCAGTGAGGGTAAACTCCTAGGTCACACAGTCTCAACTGAAGGTGTGAATATTGATCCTGTTAGAGTTGAAGCAATCCAGAAGTTGTCCATACCTAGGTCAAAAAGGGATATTTAGTCATTTTTGGGTAAGATAAATTTTTTCAAGAGGTTCATCCCTAAATTTTCTGAGTTGGTAAAGAACATAACATCTATGTTGAAAAAGGATGTTGAAATCAAATGGACAAAGCAAGAAAGAAGTTCTTTTGAACCTCCTTTGCATCCTATGACACAGTGGCAGCAGTACTATTACAAAAAGATGATGAGTGCCTTGATCACCCTATTTCCTTGTTCACTAATACATTGAGGGATGCTGAACTAAAATATGATCCCATTGAAAAGAAGGATTTTGCTCTCATCAAGTCATTAAAAACATTCAGGGTTTGCATTCTACATGCCAAAGTCCTTGCCTATGTCCCTTTAGTTGTTGTAAAGGATGTATTGACCCAGCCTGAGATTGATGGAAAGAGAGCTAAATGGATTGCCAAGATTATTTAGTTTGACATAGAAGTAAATCCCACAAGGTTAGTGAAAGGACAAGGTCTAGCTAAGCTAATGGCTAAAGAAAATTGTGATCTGCTGGGAATAAATTTTATTGGTATAACTTCATATAACCTGCAGACAGAGATAGCAGTAGAAACATCAACAAAAACAACTAAGGTAGCTCATGAGCATAATGACAGTCAACAAGTAGTTGACATCTTGTCCTCATGTGAGTGGTATTCAAGTATTGTCCATTTCCTAAAAAAGTTAGAAGTTCCTCCTGGGCTCACTCTAAATCAAGCACGGGCTCTTAAACTAAAGTCTATCAAATTATGTATAACTGATAAACTGATGTATTGGAAAGGTCTATTTGGTGTTTTGTTGAGATGCTTAGATAAAGAAGAGTCAGTCTAGGCCATGCATCAGTTTCATTCAAGAACATGTGGAGGCCATCATTACTAGAAGACCATAGCCCACAAGATTTTGAGGGATTTGTACTATTGGCCCATTCTTTTCTCTGATGTGTGTACCTTTGTGAGAGCCTATGATAAGTGCCAAAGATTTATAAGAAAGCAACAGCTTAGAGCCTTTCCCCTCAGACCTATTGTAGTGAATGGTCGTTTCCAGTAGTGGGGTCTTGATTTCATAGGTGAAATTAATCCTTCATCCAGTGGTAAGAAAAAATGGATCCTAGTAGCCACAAACTATTTCACCAAGTGGATAGAGGTAGTACCTATAAGGAATGCCACTCAATGAGTCGTCATGAGTTTTTTATATGAGAACATCTTTATCAGGTTGGAGATTGGATCCTCAAGTGGGATACTGTCGGGCAAGACAAAGGAAAGCATGGAAATTTTGACTCTTTATGGATAGGCCTTTTTGTGATAGCTCAAGCACCACAGAACAACACCTTCAAGTTGCAAAATTTGGAAAGAGAGGAGGTACTTGATAGCCCAGTAAATGGGTGATTTCTAAAACTCTATTTCATCTGAGGCTTTGAGGCCTTGTTATTGTAAAATATTAGTTAGTAAATTGTTTTTGCTTACAAATAAACTCCATGCCCAATGGAACAGTAGAAGATAGTTTTAATTCTTATTCTTTTTCAGGAAAGGCATTTTCTTCTAGAGTTCTTGGACCTCATAGGAAGGTTCCCATCCCCGAGTAGGAGCCAGAAGATGTTATCTCCTAAAATAAATGTATTTTCAGTCAGTCCACTCAGACAATTTATTTTTGATAGTGATGAAGATTTGAGGTCATATTATGAAATATTTTGGGGTGACTAACAAGGTGGGGATATCTGATGTTCTATTTTTTAAGAAAATTTGAAATTTTAAGCTTTCAATGGCTTACATGAGTTTTTCAACAACTCATTAGCCACCGAAAACCTCACGTTTTGGCAGCTAATAGTTTTAAACGCAAGAGCAGGTTAACCACCAAAATCTTGTTGATCAAGTTTTTTATGAAAGTTTGGAAAAATGACTTTCAATGGCTTAGGAGAGCTATCCAATAGCTCATTAGCCACCAAAAATCCTTGGTTTCAGTATCTTAGCGAGTGTTTCCATGAAGACCTTAACCACCAAAAGCAAATGACATACGTTTTTGGAAAGGGAAAATTTCGGTGGCTTAGGCCAATGGACCAATGGTTCATTAGCCACCGAAAGCCCCACTTTATTTAGTTAATGAATTAAACCCTAAGTAATATTAACCGCTGAAAGGGAAAAAGAGGTAAATTGTTATCTTCCCATCAAAATCAGATTCATTAGCATGAGGCACAGTATAATTTAGCATGATTAACCACCAAAAAGACCAAGGAACTACAGTGAATAATTAAACTGATGGTTAATAGGTCGTTATTATTTTGACATGAATGATGGAAATCGAAAACCCTAGACTACCCTCCATCTATCTCACAACTGTAGTAAACCTCCATGAAATGCTAGGTTCAACTTAAAAATAATTACTAGGCTATCTGTCTCGTAGATATCAATAGAACCTATGATCATCTCACTCTATCACCTATCAAGTGGTTAACCCCTCAGAATCAATGCCATAGCTTCAGTACTCTCCACATTTGTTGCATGCATCCTTACTACTTGAGGACATCTCTGAAAACCATCCCGCTAACCACTTCCACAGAATTTGAATTTCGACTTTTGCAGGTACTCATGAGCACAATTGAGGGATGAAGAAAGGAGGACCTGCTCTCAGGAAATAACTAGGACACATCAGCTACCTAGAATCACATCCAGAAGTCTTCCAGTTCTTCGAAGATGCAAGCTGTTACAGATTTTGTCAGAAAATCAAAGGTTCACACTAGCAGGTTGCAGAAGCATTTTCCCTTTCTTCCAATGGCTCCAAGGCACAGATAGGAAATGAAGAATTCAAAGTGGATGAAACCCTAATTCCAGAGGTTACAGAAATCCCAAGAACTAAGGAGAAGTGGTTTAAGACCACCATTACTAAATATGTGGAATTCAGATCATATTTAAAACTTGGACACACATATATTGTATGGAAGAAGAGTGTTCGGGATGAAATATAAGGATGAAATTTTCTGATAAACACCATTGGAGGAGGTTTGTTACAGTTTTTGAGGATACAATCAAGGAGAAAAGGGTCACAAACCCAACTTGTTTTTACTAGCACTGGCTTATCTATTAGATGACAGGTTGCAGCTCTACTTCAGTACTCACTGTAGTCATCAAAAGGTTCTATGAGTGAACAAGAGTTCAAGTTAGATAGACTAATAGTTAAATTATGGTTTCTGACCTAGTTTTGTAAAAAACATTAATTTTAGCTATTTTTAGTAAAACAAATCCAATTTTTCAGGATCTGAATATTTTTCAACAGGCTATAAATCCTAAGACTTATTTGAAACAAGGGTTCGACTTCAGGGACCTTTTGAACATTATTATTATCAAGCTTTTCATTTTTCTCATGACCTAATATACTCTCTTTTGCTATCATATGTTCAACTTCCATTTCTTCTCTGTTCAGTGCTTATGCTTGAATGTTTTGTTCAGGTTTATTCATGTTATTTGATGTCTAATAATTGTCATCCTATCTGCATGTTGATGATTTTAATTGCAAGTACTTTCCTTGTTATGATTAGCCATTTATATATAATTGTTTTATGTATGAATCTAGTAGCATAATAAGTTTTCCATCTTTTCACCCTATTATCAAACCTCTGAACAGTGGTAGTTAGAGGCCTTATCTCTGATTGATTTCCATGCATGTATTGAGAGTGTCAGGTCCTGTAGGTCATCTAACTTGATCCAGTTAGAAAAAACCATAAAAACATTTAAGTTACTAGGAATCCTCGAGCTGGAACCTAGAGGAGTTTCCTGGAGTGATAACAAATTAGCGCCATCACTGGGGAGAGGAGATCAAAGCTCGGCTTCCCTGGGAGACAAGATAGATCCTACTTTGATGATAGATAAAGTTTGGACACTAATATTGTTGTAATCATCTATCTGGAGACTCCATTGGAATAAGGTGGCTTCAAGAAGACCAAGTACTAGAGAAAACCCTCAAGGGCCACCAGTAACACCTATTTTAGATCCAGAAGAGATTATAAGAAGAGCTAGTGCTTCACTCAGACATACCTATAGAGCTATGAGGGAAGACACATTAGGCATTTCAAGAGGTATTTCTTTTGTTAAATCAAATAAATCTCCATTTCAATCTCTTCCTGCTGAAACATATAATTCTCAGGAATTTATATTTGAATCAGAAAATTTCAGGGTTGAGGAATTTTTAAGCACAGCTGCTTGTCTAGGTCCAATCCCTAGCAATTCTACTTGGATAAATACACCCTGAATACTCTCTTAGCTACCATCCACACCAACAAAAGCTTATTCTACCCTTTCCATACCCTTTTCCAACATGGCTGCCCCTCTGAGCAAAATGGAAAGGGTCCTGGTAGCTAGGTATGCGCCTCTGAATTTGCCTAACCCTTTCTCTATTGTGCCTACTGGATAATATCTCAAATGCATGCCTAAATTTACTAGAGAGGGATATTTCACAACTGAAGAACACCTAAAATCATTCTACAGTTACGATGAGAACATAAACATAGAACAAGAAGATGTGTGGACTGGTGTTTTTGTGCAAAGCCTAGATGGTCAAGCTAGGAAGTGGTTCAAAGAGTTTCCTGTTGGATCAATAGTAGGCATTGAAGCCCTAGATGACATATTTTTGAAACACTAGGCGAGGATAAGAGACCACCTTTATTATATCACTGAGTTTAGCAATCTGGAGAGGGAGAATGGTGAGTCTATTTCTAGTTTTACCAAAATATTTAATAATATGTTCAGCAAGATCCTTACTAAAATCAAGCCAACTGAGACCTCAACCAAAATCACCTATGCCAATGCCTTTGATTCTGAGTTGTGACTTCTACTAACAGAAAGAAAATCTACTTCCCTGTCACTCATGCAGGGTGCTTCCCTAGAGGTAGAATCCAACATTGTTGCATCTTAGAAGGTCAAGGAAAAGATCGATAGGAAGAAGCAGCCCACAGATCCTCTTGGGGCTTCTTCATCAGAGAACAAAATTGACAAGATGGCTAAAATGTTGGATAGCTTGACTGTTGAAATGTCCAGGCTGAAATACCGAGGGAAAATACATATGAGGTGTAAAGGGCCAAATGATTTTACTCCCAGAAACCCTAATTTGGTCCCTTATAGAAGAAATAACTCCCCAGCTCAAATTCTTCAAATCGATAAGAATCAGGCTGATGATCAAAGAATCAGAGATCCCTTTCAAAATGATGTACTAGAAGAAGAGCTGGACTTCACTCGAGAAGAAGGAGAGGCTGAAGACAACATCAACTGCATGGAGGATCAAGTTCATTACTCCTACCTGACACAAGTAGACTATGAGGAAGCCCTCATGAATGAGAAGATCATGGAAGAATCTATGTATCAGGAAGATGATTAGGAGGGGTATAAGTTGAGATCTAGGCTTGTTGCTCCCCCTAAGAAGAATGTTGTTCCTACAAAGCAGCCTACTACTCTAGCTAACAAGATTGTTGTCCCACCCAAGCATATGGTTTCCACTCCAAAACAACACCAAATTCCATTGCAACCATCAGCTCATGATCCTAGTTAGCTCAAAGCCACGCCACAAGAGGTAAGAACTTTTGACAAGTTGTCCTATGATTTCAATCTTGAGTCAGAAATTTAGAAGTTAAAAATCCCTTTTCCCTTGATAGAACTACTAAAAAATGAGGCCTTCAAGACATCCATATTGAAATCCCTTCAGCCAAGGACTCCCCTAGATGCTGACTTTGTGAACTTGCAAGATGATAAGCCCATAGTAATCATGGGCCCTATGATTGAAGAGCTGGATGAGTATTTCCCACCTTTCTACATATCTCTGAATATTTATGATAAAATCCTTCATAACTATTTGCTGGACTCAGGAACTTGCCATAACCTAATGCCAAAAGATGGATGAGCTTGGCCTCAGCATTACAAAATCCTACCATGATCTGTTTTCATTTGACTCCATGAAGGTCAAATGCTTGGGCCTCATCAAATACCTTGTAATAAACCTCTCCCAGTTGCCTTAAAAAAGCATAGTGATGGACATAGTGGTAGCTGATATCCCACCTAAGTTTGGCCTCCTTTTATCTCACTCATGGAGTAAAAGGCTGGATGGTACCCTTCAAATTGACCTCACATATGCTACAGTTCCAATGTTTTGAGGGGAGACCAAGAGACTCTACAGAGAGAACCAGTTCACCTATATCATCAGTAATGCCAAGAACTCTGTAAACCATCCAATATATGCAATAGACACAGACTTTGGGTGATGCATCCTACAGATATATGATTCCCATCCAACATCCATATAGCTTTCAAATCCCATCATTCAAAATAGTAAGGAAATAACCACCTCAGTTTGGAGCATGTTTTTTAATGGGGTTAGTACTCAAGCTTCAGTAGGTGCACTAATAATCTTGATTTCTCCTTCAAAGGAAACCATACATTTGTCTTATAAGCTGGATTTCAAGACTAATAACAACATAGAAGAATATGAAGCATTGCTATTAGGGGTGAAGGCTGCCAAGGAAATAGGGATCATGTGCATAAAGATCTTCAGAGATACAGATCTCATCATACAATAGGTCAACAACACCTTTCAAGCAAAGAATGTCAGACTAAAGGCTTACAGGGATGAGGTATGGAAACTCAGGGACTCTTTCATGTTTCTTTAACTCTCATATATACATAGGGCTATGAATTACCTGGCTGATTACCTTGTTGTCTTTATGAGTCTGTTTGTTCCCCGTTTATCTCCTAAACTGAGCTATGATATCCAAGTCAAGTACAGGCCATCCCTACCTGATAATGTGTAATTTTGGAAGGTCTTTCAGAATGATGATGAGCTTATCAAATTCCTTCAGGTAGTAGATGAATTTTTTGATATGCATATTGATCAAGAAACCCTAAATAAGGAAGAATATCAGAGACTCAAGTTAAAAGAAAAGTAGGTGATCAAAACATTATTAAGATACCTAGTATTTATATACCCCAGGATCTGGTACCCATGGAAGAGCTATTTGAACATAATGATGTCCCTTTTAAGCCTTCCAAAAAGGAGAAAGATCATGTTTTCCAAGAGAAAAACATAGGTAGCCATAGTTACCCAAAATTTCTACATCTGTCCACTGAATTGGCTGCTGATCAGAGGTCCAACTTTTGTAGCGTAATGAAAGAGTTTGCTGATATCTTTGCCTAGGAATATAGTGACATGAAAACATATGACACTAGTATCATCCAACATAGGATTCCCTTGGAGCAGGACACCATCCCTTTCAAACAGAAGCTCCGATTCATCATTCCTCTCCTCCTTCCTATGATTGAAAAAGAAATCCAAAAGCTCCATAAAGCCAAAATCATAATTCTCGTTAGGTATTCCAAGTGGATTGCAAATCTAGTGGTAATAAGAAAGAAGAATGTGGATATTAGGTTATGTGTGGATTTCATAAACCTGAATAAATGCTCAAAGAAAGAAAACTATTTGATACCCAAGATGGAACACCTATGGCAAAGCGTCTTTGTGGCTAGTGTCATGTCATTCTTGGATGGTTTCTCTAGATACAACCAAGTTTTTGTGCACCCTAATGACCAAGAAATGAATTCGTTTACCACTCCCTAAGGCACTTTCATGTATGCGAAAATGCCATTTGGGATGATGAATGCTGGGGCCACTTTTGAGAGAGCCATGGACTTAGCTTTTGTGGTATTGAAAGACAAATTTGTGCTTATATACCTGGATGACATCACTGTTTACTCCCACAACCATGAATAACATTTGCAGCACTTGAGAAGGGTATTTATGAAATGTAGAAAATTTGGGATATCACTAAACCTAAATAAGTCTCAATTTTCGCTTAGTGAGGGAAAACTCCTAGATCACATAGTATCAGTTGAATGTGTGAAAATTGATATTGTTAGAGTTGAAGCAATCCAGAAGTTGTCCATAACTAGGTCAAAAATGGATATTCAGTCATTTCTGGGTAAGATCAATTTTGTCAGGAGATTCATCCTAACTTTTCTGAGTTGGTAAAGCACATAACATATATGTTGAAAAAGGATATTGAAATCAAATGGATAGAGCAAGAAATAAGTTCTTTTTAAGACATCAAGAAGGCTATCATGGAAGCTCCCACTCTGATTAGTCTAGACTATAGCAAGGGTTTCTACATATTCTCCTTTCCATCCTATGACACAGTGGTAGCAATACTATTACAAAAAGATGGTGAGTCTGTTGATCACCCTATCTCCTTTTTCAGCAAGACATTGAGGAATTCTGAACTAAAATATGATCCCATTGAAAAGCAGGTTTATTCTCTCATCAAGTAATTAAAATGTTTGAGGGTTTACATTCTACATGCTAAAGTCCTCACCTATGTCCCTTCAGTTGTTGTAAAGGATGTATTGACCAAACCTGACATTGATGGAAAGAGAGCCAAATGTATTTCCAAGATTATTTAGTTTGACATAGAAGTAAATCCCACCAAGTTAGTGAAATGCCAAGGTCTGGCTAACCTAATGGCTAAAGAAAATTGCGATCTGTTGGGAATAAATTTTATTGGTATAACTTCATCTAAACTACAGACAAAGATAGCAACAGAAACAACAACAGAAAGAGCAAAGGCAATTTAGGAGCAGAATGACAGTCAACAAGTAGTTGATGACTTGTCCTCATGTGAGTGGTATTCAGGTATTGTACATTTCCTGCAAAAGTTAGAAGTTCCTCCCAGCCTCACTCTAAATAAAGTACAGGCTCTTAAACTTAAGTCTGTAAAATTTTGTATAACCGATAAACTGTTGTATTGGAAATATCTATCTAGTGTTTTGTTGAGATGCTTAGATAAATGAGGGTCAGTTCAGGTCATGGATCAGTTTCATTCAAGCACATGTGGAGGACATAATTACTGGAAGGCCACATTCCACAAGATTTTGAGGGTCGGGTACTATTGGCCTGTTCTTTTCTCTGATGTGTGTACCTTTGTGAGATCCCATGACAAGTGCCAAAGATTCATAGGAAAGCAACAGCTCATATCCTTGCCCCTTAGACCTATTGTAGTGAATGGTCCTTTCCAGTAGTGGGGTCTTGATTTCATAGGTGAAATTAATCCTTCATCCAATGGTAAGCACAAATGGATCCTATTAGCCACAGACTATTTCACCAAGTGGATAGATGCAGTACCTACATGGAATGCTACTCACCGGGTCATCATGAAGTTTTTGTATGAGAACATATTTATCAGGTTTGGCTACCCAGTAAGGATAGTAACTAATAATGCACCAAATTTCAAAGCTAGGGCATTGGTTAACATGTGTGAGTCAATGGGAATTCAGCTCATGCATTCTACTTCCTATTACCCTCAAGGCAATGGCCTAGCTGAGTCATCCAATAAAAGCCTAGTCAGGATCATCAAAAAAATATTGGGTGCTAATAAAAAAAAATTGGGTTTCTAAGTTAAAGTTTTCTCTATGGGATGATAGAGTGACTGACGATAGATCCATAGGGATCTCTCCTTTCAAATTAGTTTATGGTACTGAGGCCATTTCTCTCATTCAACTAATTCTGCCAATTGAAAAATTCTTTCAAGAGGAACAGGATGAACCAAATGATATGATGAGGAGGATGCTTGATTTGGTGGAGTTGCAGCAAGTTAGGGAATAGGTGATAGAAAAGTCAGAAGCTCATCAACAGAAGATCAAGACTATTTTTTATAAAGGGAAAAAGTGGACAACTTTCACGTTGGAGATTGGGTCCTCAAGTGGGATACTCTCAAGCAAGACAAAGGAGAGCATGGAAAGTTTGACTCTCTATGGATAGGCCCTTTTGTGATAGCTAAGGTGCAACAGAACAACACCTTCAAGTTGCAAAATCTGGAAGGAGAGGAGGTATTTGATAGCCCAGTAAATGGGCAATTTCTAAACCTCTATTTCATCTTAGGATTTGAGGCCTTGTTATTGTAAAATATTAGTTAGTAGATTGTTTTTGCTTACAAATAAAATCCATACCCAATGGAATAGTAGAAGATAGCTTTAATTCCTATTATTTTTTAGGAAAAGCATTTTGGTTTGGGGTTCTTGTGACCTCATAGGAAGGTTCCCATGCCCGAGTAGGAGAGAAAAGATGTTATCTCCTAAAATAAATTTATTTTCAGTAAGTCCACTAAGTTAATTTATTTTTGATAGTGATGAAAATTTGAGGTCATATTGTGAAAGCTTTTGGGGTGACTAACAAGGTGGGGATATCTGATGTTCTGTTTTTTAAGAAAATTTGAAAGTTTTAGCTTTCAGTGGCTTAGGCGAGTTTTTAAACAACTCATTAGCCACCAAAAAGATCACCTCTTGGTAGCTAAAAGTTTTAAAGGTGGGACCAGGTTAACCACCGAAATCCTGTTGATCACGTTTTTTATGAAATATTGGAAAAAAGACTTTTGATGGCTTAGGAAAGCTTTCCAACAACTCATTAGCCACTGAAAAGTATTGGTTTTGGTAGCTTAGCAAGTGTTTCCAAGAAGACCTTAACCATCGAAAGAAAATGAAATACGTTGTTGGAAAGGGAAACTTTTGGTGGCTTAGGTGAATGGAGCAACGGTTTATTAGCCACTGAAAGCCCCACTTTCAATAGTTAACAAATTAAATGCTAAGTGCTTTTAACCGTTGAAATGGATGAAAAGGGAAAACGGTTATCTGCCCATCAAAATGAAATTCGTCAGCATGAGGCATGGCATAATTTAGCATGATTAACCAACGAAAAGACCAGAGAACTACAATGAATCATCAAACTTATGGTTAAGGGGTCGTTATTATTCTGACATGACTAATGGAAATCCAAATCCCTAGACTACCCTCCATCTGTCTCACGACTGCAGTAAACCTCCATGAAACACCAGGTTCAACTTAAAAATGATTACTAGGCTGTCTATCTTGTAGATATCACCAGAACCTATAATGATCTCACTTGAGCACATATCAAATGGTTAACCCCTTAGAATTAGTGACATACCTTTAGTACACTCCACACTTGTTGCATGCATCCTGACTACTCGATGACATCTATGAAAACCAACCCACGAACCTCTTCCATAGAATTTGAATTTCAATTTTTGCAGTTACTCAGGAGCACAATTCAGGGATGAAGAAAGGAGGACTTGCTCTCAGGAAAGAACTAGGACACATCAGCTACCTAGAATCACATCCACAAGTCTACTAGTTCTTCAAAGATGCAAGCTATTACAGATTTTGTGAGAAAATCCAAGGTTCACACCAGCAGGTTGCAAAAGCATTTGCCCTTTCTTTCAATGGTTCCAAGGCACTGATAGGAAATGAAGAATTCTTGGTGGATGAAACCCTAATTTTAGAGGAGACATAACTCCCAAGAAATAGGAAGATGTGGTTTAAGACCACCATTACTAAATATTTGGAATTCAGATCATATTTAAAACCTAAACACAGAAATATGTATGGAAGAAGAGTGTTCCATCCATCTGGCTAGAGGAGAGGTGGCAGCAATTACTGAAAGCAATTTTGGTGTACATTAACTTTGAAGAAAGGTACAATAGGGCCGTGATATATAACTTCAAGATTATGAACCATTTTACAGGAATGATCCCCTTAAACCTACCCTTCTACCTCCACAAGAGCTTGACAGAAAAGTCACACTAGGTGAAGGCCTAGCCCACCAAAAGCGCAGGAAGACTATCTCACCATGGCCTAATACAACTTATTGTCCAAGAATTGTTGCAAAGGAAAAATATAGCCTAGACATATTTTCTATTATGCAATGAATTTGAAATAGGCCTACATCTAGAAGCTAAAGGAAAGTCCCCTTCCAAGAAATCCACCACCCCCGGGAGTGGAAAAAGGAAAAGGAGGGCTATCTCACCTATAACAATGGATCATCCTTCTCCCACTGCTAAAACAAACCAAGATAAAAGAACCCTAGACTTCAGTGGAAAAGAGAAGGAGGTCCCAACGCAAAGTGGAAATATTCTGAACTTACCCTACTCAGACTCAGAAGAAGAAAGGGAGGAGGAAGTTAACCTAGCAGAGCAGGTTGTAGCAGAAAATGAAGAACTTCCATCACCCACTCCTAAAGAAGACTAGGGTGAACCAGTGGAAAAGGCTTCCTCCATCAAGCATAGGTCACCAAGAGTCAACCAGTTGCTGAGGCAAATATATGAACTTGAAGTTTTAGAAAGAGAAATAAAAAGAACTAATGCAGTGTTAATCAAGAAAAACACTCAATTGAATAATTCCCTGCTAGAAATGAAAGCAACGTATTTTTTTTTGCAAAAAAGGAATTAGAGTTTTATGATGGACAACACCAGGATTTATAGGATGATCAGGCTTCTAATTCTGTAGGCGAAGAATTCCAAATCAAACCCTATCTCCTATACTCACTTTTCACTAGAAACCCAGCTGAGTCAACAGTGAGACCTCAGAATCCAGAGGCATCCCAAGATGTAGATGTTTTTACAAACCTTATGCATGTGGAAGGAGTGCCAGAAGATCAACAACAAAGCTAAAAATGGATGCGTGGGAGGCTGATTACAATTTTGCAAGAACAAATATTTTGGTGGCTTAGGCTGTCGCGGCAGTGGTTCATTAGCCACCGAAAGTAGAGCTTTCAGCAGCTAACAGACCCAGGATTCGGCTTCCTTAACCACCAAAAGAATAAAAGGGTGCAGAAATATGTTTTGGCACATAGAACTAGTTTTGTCGAATATAACTATCTCAGGGATGAAATATAAGGATGAAATTTGCTGATAAACACCATTGGAGGAGGTCTGCTACAGTTTTTGAGGATACAATCAAGGAGAAAAGGGTCACAAACCCTACTTATTTTTATGAGCACTGGCTTATCTATCAGATGACAAGTTACAACTCTACTTCAGTACTCACTACTATCATCAAAAGGTTCTATGAGTGAACAAGAGTTCAAGTTAGATAGACTGATAGTTAAATTACGGTTTCTGACCTAATTTTGCAAAAAACATTAATTTTAGCTATTTTTAGTAAAAAAGATCCAATTTTCTAGGATTTGAATATTTTTGTAAAGGCTATAAAGCCTAATACTTATTTGAAACAAGGGTTCGACTTCGGGGACCTTTTGAACATTATTATTATCAAGATTTTCATATTTCTCATGACCTAATATAAGCTCTTTTTCTATCATATGTTCAACTTCCATTTATTTTATGTTCTATGTTTATGCTTAAATGTTTTGTTCAGGTTTATTCATGTTATTTGATGTCTAATAGCTGTCATCCTATCTACATGTTGATGATTTTAACTGCAAGTAGTTTTCTTATTATGATTATCCATTTATATATAATTGTTTTATGTATGAAATGCCAGCATAATAATTTCTCCATCTTTTCACCCTATTATCAAACCTCTCAACAGTGGTAGTTAGAAGTGTTATCTCTGATTGAGTTTCATGCATGTATTAAGAGTGTGAGGTCCTGTAGGTGACTTGACTTGATCCAGTTAGAAAAAACCATAAAAACATTTAAGTTACCAGGCATCCTCGAGCTGCAACCTAGAGGAGTTTCCTAGAGTGATGACAAATTGTCACCGTTGCCGGGAAGAGGAGATCGAAGCTCGGCTTCCCTTGGAGATGACATAGATCCTATTTTGATGATAGAAAAAGTATGGAAACTATTCTATTTGTAATCATCTATCTAGTGACTCCATTGGAATAAGGTGGCTTCAAGAATACCAAGTACTAGAGAAAACCCTCAAGGGTCACCAGTAACACCTATTTCAGATCCAAAAGAAATTCTAAGAAGATATAGGGCTTCACTCAGACAAACCTCCAGAGGTGCGAGTGAAGCCACATAGGAATTTCAAGAGGTATTTCTGCTATTATATAAAATAAACCTCCTTTTCAATCACATCTTGCTAAAACATATAATTCTTAGGAATTTCTATTTGAATAAAAAAAAATTAGGGTTGAGGAATCTTCACGCATTGTTGCTTGTCTAGGTCCAATCCCTGGTGACTCCACTGGGATAAATACACCTAGAATACTCTCTCAGCTACCATCCACACCAGAAGAAGATTCTTCTACCCTTTCCATACCCTTTTCCAACATGGTTTCCCCTCTAACCAAAATGGAAAGGATCTTGGTAGCTAGGTATGCCCCTCTAAATTTTCCTAACCACCTCTCTGTTATGCCTACTGGGGTTTATCTCGAATGCATGCCTAAATTTACTGGAGAGGGAGATTTCATAGTTGAAGAACACCTAGAAGCATTCTACAGTTATTCTGAGAACATAAACATAGAACAAGAAGATGTTTGGACTAGGGTTTTTGTGCAAAGCCTAGATGGTCAGGCTAGGAAGTGGTTCAAAGAGCTACCTGTTGGATCAATACCAAGCATTGAAGCCCTAGATGACATAATCTTGAAACACTAGGGGGAGAGAAGAGACCACCTTTATTATATCACTGATTTTAGCAATCTAAAGAGGCAAAATAGTGAGTATGTTTCTAATTTTACCAAAATATTTAATAAGATGTTCAACAAGATCCCTGCTGAAATCAAGCCCACTAACACCTCAACCAAAATCACCTACGCCAATGCCTTTAATTCTGAATTGTGCCTTCTACTCAGAGAAAGAAGGTCTGCTTCCCTATCACTCATGTAGGATGCTACCATAGAGGTAGAATCCAACATTGTTGCATTTGAGAAGGTTAAGGGAAAGATAGATAGGAATAAGTAGCCCACAGATCCTCTTGGGGCTTCTTCATCAGAGAAACAAATTGACAAGATGGCCAAAATGTTGGATAGTTTGACTGTTGAAATGTCCAGGATGAAATACTGAGGGAAAATACCTATGAGGGGTAAAGGGCCAAATGATTTTACTCCCAGAAACCCTAATTTTTTCCCTTATATAAGAAATAACCCCCCATCTCAAATTATTCAAAGGGATAGGAATCAGGTCAAGGATCAAAGAACTAAAGCTCCATTCACTCGAGAAGAAGGAGATGCTGAAGACAACATCAAATGCATGGAGGATGAATTTGATTAGTCCTACCTTAAACAAGAAGACTATGAGGAAGCCCTCATGAATGAGCAGATCATGGAAGAATCTCTGTATCAGGAAGATGATCAGGAGGGGTATAATTTGAGATCTAGGCATGTTGCTCCCCCTAAGAAGAATGTTGTTCCTACAAAGCAGCTTGCTACTCCAGCTAAGAATATTGTTGTCCAACAAAAGAAGATGGTTTCCATTCCAAAACAACAACAAATTCCATTGCAACCATCAGCTCATGATTCTAGTCAACTCAAATCCACAACACAAGAGGTAAGAACTTCTGACAAGTTGTCCTATGATTTCAATCTTGATTCAGAAATTCAGAAGTTAAAAATATGTTTTGCCTTGATAGAACTGATGAAGAATAAGGCCTTGAAGACATCCATGCTGAAATGCATTCAACCAAGGATTCCCCTAGATTCTTACTTTGTGAACTTGCAAGATGATAATCCCACAGTAATACTGGGCTCTATGATTGGAGGGCTAGATGAGTCTTGTCCAGCTTTCTGCATATCTCTTAATATCCATGATAAAATCCTTCATAATTGTTTGCTGGACTCAGGAGATTCCCATAACCTAATTCCAAAAGTTGTGATGGATGAGCTTGGCATGAGCATTACAAAACCCTACCATGATCTATTCTCATTTGAATCCATGAAGGTAAAATGCTTGGGCCTCATCAAAGACCTTGTAATAAACCTCTCCCAGTTGCCTTCAAAATTCATAGTGATGGACATAGTGGTAGTTGATATCCCACCTAAGTTTGGCCTCCTTTTTTATCCCTCATGGAGTAAAAGTATGGGTGGTACCCTTCAAATAGACCTCAAATATGCTACAGTTCCAATGTTTGGAGGGGAGACCAAGAGACTCTACAGAGAGAACCAGTTCACCTATATCATCAGTAACGCCAAGAAATCTGTAAACCATCCACTATATGCAGTAGACATAGACTTTGGGTCATGCATCCTACAGATATATGATTCCCATCCGACATCCATACACCTTACAAAGCCCATCATTCAAAATCCTGAAGAAATAACCACCTCAGTTTGGAGCATTTTTTTTTATGGGGCTAGTACTCAAGCGTCAACAGGTGCACGAATAGTCTTGATTTCTCCTTCAAAGGAAACTATACATTTGTCTTATAAGATGGATTTCAAGACTAATAACAACATAGTAGAATATGAAGCATTGTTTTTAGGGGTGAAGACTACCAAGGAAATGGGGATTGTGTGCATAAATAAATTCAGAGATACAGATCTCATCATACAGCAATTCGACAACACCTTTCAAGGAAAGAATGTCAGACTGAAGGATTACAGGGATGAGGTATGGAAACTCAGGGAATCCTTCATGTTTTTTGAACTCTCATATATACCTAGGGCTATGAATCACCTGGTTGATTCCCTTGCTATCTATGCGAGTCTGTTTGTTCCCCATTTACCACCTAAGTTGAGCTATGATATCCAAGTCAAGTACAGGCCATCCCTACCTAATAATGTGAAATTTTGGAAGGTATTTGAGAATGATGATGAGCTCAGCAAATTCCTCCACGTAGTAGATGAATTTTTTGATGTGCACATTGATCAAGAAAACTGAAATATGGAAGAATATCATAAGCTCAATTTAAAATATAAAGTAGGTGATCAGAACATTGTTAAGATACCTAGTAATTATATACCCTAGGGTCTGGTACCCCTGTAGGATCTATTTGATAAAAATGATGTCCCTTTTAAGCCTACCAATAAGGAGAAATATCCTGTTGTCCAAGAGCAAAACATAGGTAGCCATAGTTACCCAAAATTCATAAATATGTCCACTGAATTGACTACTAATCAAAGGTTCAAATTTTGTAGCCTAACGAAAGAGTTTGCTGATATCTTTGCCTGGGAATACAATGAAACGAAATCCTATGACACTAGTATCATCCAACATAGGATTCCCCTAGAGAAGGAAACCATCTCTTTCAAACAGAAGCTCAAATCCATCAGTCCTCTCCTCCTCCCTGTGATTGAAAAAGAAATCCAAAATCTCCTTAAAGCCAAAATCATAATTCCCCTCAGGTATTCTAGGTGGATTGCAAATCTAGTTATGGTAAGGAATAAGAACGGGGAGATTAGGTTATGTGTGGATTTCATAAACCTGAACAAATGCTCCAAGAAAGACAACTATCCACTACCCAATATGGAACACCTATTGCAAAGAGTCTTAGGGGCTAGTGTCATATCATTCCTGGATGGTTTCTCTAGATACAACAAAGTTGTTGTGCACCTTGATCACCAAGAAAAGACTGTATTTACCACTCCCTGAAGAACTTTCATGTATGCCAAAATGCCATTTGGGCTGATGAATGTTGGGGCCACTATTCAGAGAGCCATGGAATTAGATTTTGTGGTATTGAAAGACAAATTTGTGCTTATATACTTGGATGACCTCATCATTTACTCCCACAACCATAAAGAACATTTGTAGCACTTGAGGAGGGTATTTCTGAAATGTAGAAAAATTGGGATATCACTGAACCCGAAGAAGTCTCAATTTTCACTTAGTGAGGGAAAACTCCTAGGTCACATAGTCTCAGCTGAAGGTGTGAAGATTGATCCTATTAGAGTTGAAGCAATCCAGAAGTTTTCCATACCTAGGTCAAAAAGGGATATTCAGTCATTTCTGGGTAAGATAAATTTTGTCAGAAGGTTCATCCCTAACTTTTCTGAGTTGGTAAAGCACATAACATCTATGTTGAAAAAGGATGTTGAAATCAAATGAATAGAGAAAGAAAGAATTTATTTTAAGGAAATCAAGAGGGCTATCATGGAATCTCCCACTCTGATTAGTCCAGACTATACCAAGGGTGTTGCATCTTTTCCTTTGCATCCTATGACATAGTGGAAAAAATACTATTACAAAAATATGATGAGTTCCTTGATTACCCTATTTCCTTTTTCAGCAAGACATTAAGGGATGCTGAACTAAAATACGATCCCATTGGAAAGTAGGATTATGCTCTCATCAAGCCATTAAAATATTTTAGGGTTCAAATTATACATGCCAAATTCCTTACCTATGTCCCTTTAGCTGATGTAAAGGATGTGTTGACCTAGCCTGACATTGATGGAAAGAGAGATAAATGGATTGCCAAGCTAATTGAGTTTGACATAGAAGTAAAGCGCACCAAGTTAGTGAAAGGCCAAGTTCTAGCTAAGATAATGGCTAAAGAAAATTGTGATCTATTGGGAATAAAATTTATTGGTATAACTTTAGCTAATGTACAGCCAGAGATAGCAGCAGAAACAACAGAGGAAGTTCATGAGCAGAATGACAATCAACAAGTACTTGACAACTTTTCATCATCTGAGTGGTATTTAGGTATTGTCCATTTCCTACAAAAGTTAGAAGTTCCTCTTGGGCACACTCTAAATCAAGCACATACTCTTAAAATTAAGTCTGTAAAATTTTGTATAGCTGATAAACTGTTGTATTGGAAAGATATGTCTGGTGTTTTGTTGAGATGCTTAGATAAAGAAGAGTCATTTCAGGTCATGCATTAATTTCATTCAAGCACATGTGGAGGCCATCATTACTGGAAGACCATAGCCCAGAATATTCTTAGGGCTGGGTACTATTGGCCTATTTTTTTCTCTGATGTGTGTAGCTTTGTGAGAGCCTGTGACAAGTACCAAACATTCATAGGAAAGCAGCAGCTCAGATCCTTGCCCCTCAGACCTATTGTAGTGAATTCTCCTTTTCGGTAGTGGGGACTTGATTTCATATCTGAAATTAATCCTTCATTTAGTGGTAAGCACAAATGGATCCTAGTACCCACAGACTATTTCACCAAGTGGATAGAGGCAGTACCTACAAGGAATTCCACTCACCGGGTCATCATTAGGCTTTTGCATGAGAACATCATTATGAGGTTTGGCTACCCATTAAGGATTTTATCTGATAATGCACTATCTTTTAAATTTGGGGCATTGGTTAAAATATGTGAGTCAATGGGAATTCTGCTGGTGCATTCCACTTCCTATTACCCTCAAGGCAATGGAATGGTTGAGTCATCCAATAAAAGCCTAGTCAGGATCATCAGAAAACTATTGGATGCTAATCAGAAAAGATAGGATTCTAAGTTAAAGCTTTCCCTATGGTATGATAGAGTGACTAAGAATAGATCCATAGGGACGTCTCCTTTAAAATTAGTTTATACTACTGAGGCCATTTTTCCCATTCAGCTAATTCTGCCAGTTGAAAAATTCTTTCAGGAGGAATAGGATGAACCAAATGATATGATGAGGACGATGCTTGATTTGGTGGAGTTACAGTAAGTTAGGGAATAGATGATAGAAAAGTCAGAAGGTCATCAACAGAAGATCAAGACTATTTTTTATAAAAAGGAAAAAGTGGACAAATTTCAGGTTGGAGATTGGGTTCTCAAGTGGGATACTGTCAGGCAAGACAAAGGAAAGCATGGAAATTTTGACTCTCTGTGGACAGGCCTTTTTGTGATAGCTCAAGCACAGTAGAAAAACACCTTCAAGTTGCAAAATATGGAAGGAAAGGAGGTATTTGATGGCCCAGTAAATGGGTGATTTCTAAAACTCTATTTCATTTGAGGCTTTGAGGCCTTGTTATTGTAAAATATTAGTTAGTAGATTGTTTTTCCTTACAAATAAAATCCATGCCCAATGGAACAGTAGAAGATTGGCTTAATTCTTATTTTTTTTTAGGAATGAATTTTTGTCTAGGGTTCTTGGTACCTCACAGGATGGTTCCCATCCCTGACTAGGAGCCAGAAGAGGTTATCTCCTAAAATAAATCTATTTTTAGTAATTCCACTTAGACAATTTATTTTTGATAGTGATGAAAATTTGAGGTTAAATTATGAAATATTTTGGGGTGACTAACAAGGTGGGGATATTTGATGTTCTATTTTCTTAGAAAATTTGAAATTTTTAGCTTTCGATGGCTTAGGCAAGTTTTCCAACAACTCATTATGCACCGAAAAGATCACCTTTCGGCAGCTAATAGTTTTAAACGTAGGACTAGGTTAACCAACAAAATCCTGTTGATCATGTTTTTTATGAAATTTTGGAAAAAGAACTTTCGATCGCTCATGAAAGCTTTCCAGCAGCTCATTAGCCACTAAAAAGGCTTGGTTTCGGCAGCTTAGGGAGTGTTTCTAGGAAGACGTTAACCACTGAAAGAAAATGAAATACATTTTTGGAAAGGGAAACTTTCGGTGGCTTAGGCGAGTTGACCAATGGTTCACTAGCCACCTAAAGCCATGCTTTTGATATTTAATGAATTAAACCCTAAGTTCTCTTAACCGTCGAAAGGGAGAAAAATGGAGAACAGTTATCTGCCCATCAAAATTAGATTTGTCAGCATAAGGCATGGCATAATTTAGCATGATTAACCATTGAAAAGACTAGGGAACTACAGTGAATCATCAAACTGATGGTTAAGAGGTCATTATTATTCTGACATGACTGATGGAAATCCAAAACCCTAGACTACCCTCCATACGTCTCATGACTGCAGTAAACCTCAACAAAACGCCAAGCTCAACTTTAAAATGATTACTAGGGTGTCTGTCTCATAGATATCACCAGAACCTATCATCATCTCACTCAGGCACCTGTCAAGTGGTTAATCCCTCAGAATCATCTCCATACCTTCAGTAAAATCCACATTTGTTGCATGCATCCTTACTGCTCGAGGACATCTCTGAAAACCATCCCGCTAACCTTATCCACATAATTAGAATTTCAATTTTTGTAGGTACTCAGAAGCAAAATTCAAGGATGAATAAAGGAGGACCTGCTCTCAGGAAAGAAATAGGAGACATCAGCTACCTAGAATCACATGTGGAAGTCTACCAGTTCTTTAAAGATCCAGGCTGTTATAAATTTTGTGAGAAAATCCAATGTTCACACTAGCAGGTTGGAGAAGCATTTTCCCTTTCTTTTGATGGCTCCAAGGCACTGATAGGATATGAAGGATTCTTAGTGGATGAAACACTAATTATAGAGGTGACAGAACTCCCAAGAACTGGGGAGAAGTGGTTTAATACAACCATTACTAAATATGTGGAATTTAGATCATATTTAAAAATTGAACACAGAGATATTGTATGGAAGAAGAGTGTTCCATCCACCTGGCTAGAGAAGAGGTGGCAGCAATTAATGAAAGCAATTTTGGTGTACATTACCTATTAAGGTAGGTATAATAGGGCCATGATATATCACTTCAATATGATGAGCATTTTTATAGGAAGCAACCCCTTAAACCTACCCTTCTACCTCAACAAGATCTTGACAAAGATGGAACAGCAGGTGAAGGTCCAACCCACCAAAATCACAGGAACACTATCTCAACATGGAATAATACAACTTATTGTCTAAGAATTGTTGTGAGGGAAAAATATAGCTTGGACATATTTTCTATTCTGGAATGAATTTGAAATAGGCCTACATCCAGAATATAAAGTAAATTCCACTTCCTATAAATCCACCACCCTCGAGAGTGGAAAAAGGAAAAGGAGGGATATCTCACCTATAACAGTGGATCAACCTTCTCCCACTACTAAAACCAACCAAGCTAAAAGAACCCCAGACTTGAATGGAAAAGAGAAGGAAGTCCCAACACAAAGTGGAAATATTTGGAACTTACCCTACTCAGACTTAGAATAAGAAAGGGAGGAAGAAGTTAACCTAGCAGAGCAGGTTGTAGCAGAAAATGAAGAACTTCCATCACCCACAACAAAAACAAGACCAGGGTAAACCAGTGGAAAAGGCTTCCTCTAGCAAGCATTGGTCACAAAGAGTCAACCAGTTGCTGAGGAAAGTATATGAATTGGAATTTTTAGAAATAAAAATAAAAAGAACTAATGTAGTGTTAACCAAGAAAAACACTTAATTTAATAATTCCGTGCTAGAAATGAAAGGAAGGTATTTTTTGCTGCAAAAATGGAATAAGAGGTTTATCAAGGACAACACCAGGCTTTATAGGATGATCAGGCTTCTAAGGCTATAGGTGAGGAAATCCAAATCAAACCGTAGCTCCCAAACTCACTTTGCACTAGAAACCCTAGCTAAGGCAATAGTGAGGCTCCAAAATCTAGAGGCAGCCCAGGATGTAGGTTTTTTTCCAAAACTTATGCCGGAAGAAGGTGTGCCAGAAGATCAATAGCAAAGATGAAAAGGGATGCTTTGGAGGATGATTAAAATTTTTCAAGAACAGGGCTTTCGGTGGCTTAGGCGAATGCAGCAACGGTTCATTAGCCATTCAATGCATAGCTTTCAACAGCTAACAGGCCCAGGATTCGGCTTGCTTAACCATCGAAAGCAGAAAAGGGTGCCAAAAGATGTTTTGGCACACAAAACTATTTTTTTCTAATATAACTATCTTAGGGATGAAATATAAGGATGAAATTTGCTGATAAACACCATTGGAGGAGGTCTGTTACAGTTTCTAAGGATACAATAAAAAAAAATGGTCACAAACCCTACCTGTTTTTACCAGCAATGGCTTATCTATTAGATGACAGGTTGTAGCTCCAATTCAGTACTCACTGTAGTCATCAAAAGGTTCTATGAGTGAACAAGAGTTCAAGTTAGATAGTCTAATAGTTAAATTAGGGTTTCTAACCTAATTTTGTAGAAAACATTAATTTTTGACATTTTTAGTAAAATAGATCCAATTTGTCAGTATCTAAATATTTTTGTAAAGGATATAAAGCCTAAGAATTATTTGAAACAAGGGTTCGACTTCGGGGACGTTTTGACCATTATTATTATCAAGATTCTCATATTTCTCATGACCTCATATAAGCTATTTTTCTATCAGATGTTCAGCTTCCATTTCTTTTCTATTGTGTGCTTATGCTTAAATATTTTGTTCAGGTTTATTCATGTTATTTGATGTCTGATAGTTGTCATCTTATCTGCTTGTTGATGATTATAATTGCAAGTACTTTCCTTGTTATCATTAGCCATTTATATATAATTGTTTTATGTATGAATCTTGCAATATAATAAGTTCTCTATCTTTTCACCATATTATCAAACCTATGAACAGTGGTAGTTAAAAGCCTTATCTCTGATTGATTTTCATGCATGTCTTGAGAGTGTGAGGTCCTATAGGTCATCTGACTTGATCCAGTTAGAAAAAAACATAAAAAAATTTAAGTTACCGGCCATCCTCGAGCTACAACCTAGAGTAGTTTCCTGGAGTGATAACAGATTGGCGGCATTGCTAGGGAGAGGAGATTGAAGCTCACCTTACCTGGGAGATGACATAGATCCTACTTTGATGATAGATAATGTATAGACGCTATTATGGTTGTAATCATCTATCTGGTGACTCCATTGGAATAAGGTGGTTTCAAGAAGACCAAGTACTAGAGAAAACCCTCGAAGACCACCAGTAACACCTGTTTCAGATCAAGAAGAGATTCTAAGAAGAGCTAGGGCTTCACTCAGACAAACCTCTAGAGATGCGAGGGAAGCCACATCAGGAATTTCAAGAGGTATTTCTACTGTTATATCAAATAGAGCTCCATTTTAATCTCTTCCTACTGAAACATATAATTCTCAGGAATTTATATTTGAATCAGAAAATTTTAGGGTTGAGGAATCTTCAAGCACTGTTGCTTGTCTAGGTCCAATCCTTGGAGTATCCACTGGGATAAATCCACCCTGAATACTCTCTCAGCTACCATCCATGCTAGCAGAAGCTTCTTCTACCCTTTGCATACCATTTTTGACCATGGATTCCCCTCTAACCGAAATGGAAAGGATCCTAGTAGCTAGGTATGCCCCTCTGAATTTGCCTAACACCCTCACTGCTATGCCTACTAGAGATTATCTCAAATACATGCCTAAATTTATTGGAGAGGGAGATTTCACTGCTAAAAAACACCTAGAAGCATTCTACAGCTATTCTGACATCATAAACATAGAACAAGAAAATGTGTGGAATAGGGTTCTTGTGCAAAGCCTAGATGGTTAGGCTAGGAAGTAGTTCAAAGGGCTTCTACTGGATCAATAGAAAGCATTGAAGCCCTAGATGACATATTTTTGAAACACTAGGGGGAGAGAAGAGACCACCTTTATTATATCACTAAGTTTATCAATATGAAGAGGGATACTAGTGAGTCTGTTTCTAACTTTAACAAAATATTTAGTAAAATGTTCAGCAAGATCCCTGCTGAAATCAAGCCCATTGACACCTCATCCAAAATCACATATACCAATTCCTTTGATTCTGATTTCTTCCTTCTACTCAAAGAAAGAAGGTTTGCTTCCCTGTCACTCATGTAGGATGCTTCCCTAGAGGTAGAATCCAACATCATTGCATCTCAAAAATTCAAGGGAAAGATAGATAGGAAGAAGCATCCCACTGATCCTCTAGGGGCTTCTTCATCAGAGAACAAAATTGACAAGATGGCCAAAATGTTGAATAGTTTGACTGCTGAAATATCCAGGATAAAAGACTGAGGGAAAAATACCTGTGAGGGGTAAAGGGCCAAATGATTTTACTCCCAAAAACCCTAATTTTGTCCCTTATAGAAGAAATAACCCCCCAGCTCAAATTCTTCAAAGGGTTAGGAATCAGGCCAAGGATCAAAGAATTATAGCTCCCTTTCAGAATGTTGTACTAGAAGAAGAACCAGACTTCACTCCAGAAGAAAGAGAGGAAGAAGACAACATCAACTACAAGGAGGACGAAGTTGATTAATCCTACCTGACATAAGGAGACTATGAGGAATCCCTCATGAATGAGTAGATCATGGAAGAATCTCTGTATCAAGAAGATGATCAGGAGGGGTATAATTTGATATCTAGGCTTGTTGCTCCCCTTGAGAAGAATGTTGTTCTTGCAAAGAAACCTTCTACTCCAAATAAGAAGATTGTTGTCCCAACCAAGAATATGGTTGCCACTCCAAAACAACAGCAAAGGACATTGCAACCATCAGCTCATGATCCTAGTAAGCTCAAAGCCATGCTACAAGAGGTAAGAAATTCTAACAAGTTGTCTTATGATTTCAATCTCAAGTTAGAAATTCAAAAGTTAAAAATCCATTTTACCTTGATTGAACTGATGAAGAATGAGGCCTTCAAGACATCCAAACTGAAATCCCTTTAGCCAAGGAATCCCCTAGATTCTGACTTTGTGAACATGCAAGATAATAAGCCCACAATAATCTTGGGCCCTATGATTGAAGAGATAGATGAGTCTTGCCCACCTTTCTACATATCTCTGAGAGTCTATGATAAAATCCTTCATAACTATTTGCTGGACTTAGGAGGTTCCCATAACCTAATGCCAAAATATGTGATGGTTGAGCTTTCCCTCAACATTACAAAACCCTACCATGATCTGTTCTCGTTTGACTCGAGGAAGGTCAAATGATTGGGCCTCATCAAATACCTTGTAATAAGCCTCTCTGAGTTTCCTTCAAAAAGCATAGTGATGGACATAGTGGTAGTTGATATCCCACCTAATTTTGGCCTCATTTTGTCTCACTCATGGAGTAAAAGGCTGGGTGGTACCCTTCTGTTGGGGCCTGGAAATTCGCAGGCGACAACAGTAAGGGATTCTCCCCAATCAACGTTCCCAACTAGACTGTTGACTGTTTGGTGTAGGGAATCTGTCCAGTTTGTGGTCTGGCTACCGTAGGTCAAGGTACAAAACAATAGCTTTACCGGTTGTGGCCCGGTTCACCGATTTTTTTGTATTTTGACTTAAAAATGAAATGCAAGTGCCTAACTAATAATGCAGGGTGATAAACTGCAAGGGGCCGTCACAAAGTGATGCATAGGTTCTTACCTCTTGTCTTAAGGCGCGCAAGCATTTAAATCACATGCAGCAAGTAAATGAACTAACTACCTAAATCTATCCCTAGGGAGAAATGTTATCATTCGTTAGTGAGTAATACATTCCGAACATGCATTATGAACAATTACAGACAACTGATACTTCATTCAAAACACATGAACAATTACAGATATTCAAACAACCAGATAGCCGATTATTTTATGAACAACGTTTATTACTCACAGTGGAAGAAATCCTAAAGATACTGAAGAACATTTAACAAGAACATAGGTTCTGGAAATTAAATACTCTCACAGTAAATGAAACATGGCTGAAAATGAAATAGTTCCTCTTCAACATTATTCATTGAGTCGCATTGATACATTCCACATTTCACTCTCTCCAACTGGAAAAATTTGCAGTTTCCTTTGCAAAACAAAGTAGTTCCTCTTACAAGTAAACACTTACAAAATTTTCCAAGGAAAAAGACCCTATCTCCTTCCTACTTTCAAATATTTAAACTATAATTACAGAGCGTTTATTTTTCCCCGGACGCATGATCTTTCATTTCCTCTAACACTTCACCTTCCTTGTCTGTATGTAATCATGGACCACTTGGTAACTGATGACTTCTTGGGTTTGCGCCGTTATAGCTCTGAGTTTTGTCTTCTGCTCCCCTGGTTCTCCTGACAATCCCTCCGGTTTTAGTTATATTCTTTCCAAACGGTCTGTTTTTCTCAGCACCATGGTAGAGTACTTAATCTCCTCAAAACCACCTACCATCAATCGACCATCATCATTCAAACAGCAAATATTATCGATTAAACGACTATTCCACAAGGAAATGGTGAGGTGCACCATCTACGGGCTTGACAAACCTAGCCTACGGTAGTCAACAGGAAACACATTGGCGGGAAAACTTAAAGTCAGCAGTCAGAAGGAAGTAACATCAGAAACCAAGGGGCTTTCCCAGCCGCAACGGCGAAAGAAACCCAAGTCACGGACAAACGACACGCAGGCAAGAGATGCTTTAATCGGAGATCGGAAGGCTTTGAAATTCGGAAGCCGAAAGACTTGGAGAGCTGCAACGGCGGAAAAGGAAGCTAGAAGACATGCGATGCAGGCGAGAAGACTTAGTCAGAAGTCGGGCGACTTTGACATCGGGAGGGAAAAAGGATCCCCCGGCCGCAACGGCAGAAGAGTACAAGCTTTATGCACATGGCTAAAATAGGTTAAAACGCATCGGCCATCAGCGCTTTCACACTTCGGAAGCTAAATTGCTTTAGGAGCCGCAACGGCGGATGGAAAACAGTTCGAACTTTCAATCAAAACAATGAAAAAACTAAGTGTTTCAGTCAACTTCAAACATCCAACAATGGTTACCTCAGTAGAATAAAAAACTAGACCTTGGTCAAGAGTCAAGCTTTGTAGTCATTTAAAGATTGAAACACATGCCAACAACTCCAAGGATTCAAAGATTAAAACAAAATTATTTGGAGGGGTCCCGAATTTAAGAAAATTGGGGAGAAAAGTTGCAGCTGCAACAACTGGAGATTGCCTGGTGAACCTAGATCTCTGGGCGATCAACCTTTGAGTGACAAACTGTTTAACAAGCAAAAAGCATCATATTGACTTCTTCCATCACTATGGATTTCTTAAATGATAGCAGCGTGTACCCTTAATCATTAATGACAGTCCAATTAGGGAGAGTGGAAACCAAAATCGTCAAGTCCAGATAACTATGTCGAGGCCGGAGGATGAATTTCGTTATTACCTTTGTCTTCAGGTGGCTAAGAGCTTTGGACACCACAGGATTGGAGCATATGGTAAACATAAATATTCGTTTGTTCCTCATTCCCATTCCGTTTTCACACTTTTCTTGTGCTTTCAGACTTTTGTCCTATTTCATATGAGTTTGCTCACCTGCCTTTCTTACTAAATTTTGATTCAGGATCCTCTATCCCATAGTGTCCTTTTGTGTGAGTGGTGTACTTCAAGTTTCAGCTCACGGACAGAGAGGATATTTTGGCAATTCAGTACTTATGATTCAGCTCATGCTTTGATTTATGATGCTTTCATAGGATTTTTTGACTCTTTATTTGCCTTTTGGCATTCATTTCTTGGCATGGGATCATTTATATTTAATACACTGTTCACTTTGTTCCTTTCCATGGGTCCCTTGCTGTTGCTCCTTAGAAAATTTTGAATGTGACATGGATGGAGCCTCGACATAGTACCCCAGACTACTCGAATCTAGTTTATTTCACAGGGGTTAAGTAGGACTTCAATGCACACAGATTTCTTCGAGAAAACTGCTATACTGGAAGAAATTCTTTCATATAAATTAGCAACACACAGTTTGACACCAAAACGTTTATCAAACCCAAAAATTTCAGATGTATTCCATGCAACTGCAGGTTTGCTCCCTTTATTGAAATCAACGAAACAAGCTAAAACAAAATCAACAAAAAACAAACTAGAAGCATGACTCAAAGGACATCCGGATGGATTATTTATGTACAAGACAGAAAAAATCAGACAGACTCAGGAAAAATAAGGCTTGAGAACCAAACTATTTACTGGTAGGTTCTCCTCCCACCCCTGGAGATCTTGCAACTTGTAAGTAGAAGGACCAAGCTTGGCTGCAATCTGAAAAGGGCCTACCCACAATTGTTGTAACTTGGTATGCTTTCCTTTCTCATCATGGGGATGGTCCCATTTGAGGACTAAGTCTCCTACTTCAAAGTCTTTTGTCCCAGCTTTATGTTTGTCAAACCATCTCTTAACTGACTCTTGTTGCTGCTTAAAGCGTTCTTTGGCTTTCGACCTGGCTTCTTCAGCGTTCAGGAGGTTATATATTCTTATTTGTAAAACTTCATCATCTAACCCCCTATACTCCTGAGCTAGAATGGAATATGGTAGCATGATATTGGGAGGAAGGATGGGCTCTTTACCGTAGACAAGGGTATATGGGGACACTCCAATTGTAGACTTGGGGGTGAATCTATCAGCCCAAAGGGCATTTGGTAAGGATGAATGCCAACTCCTCTGGTTTTCTATCATAGTCTTCTTCAGAATTCTAATGAGGTTTTTATTAGAGGATTCAGCCAGGCCATTCCCTTGCGGATAGTAATTAGCAGAATAATGCAATTTTATCCCTTTATCATGAGCAAACGCAGTCAATTTAATTGATGAAAAGTATTTAGCATTATCAAATACTAACAAAACTGGAACTCCAAACCTGGTCATGATATGATCTTGTAGGAAGCTGATGACTTCGTCTTCATTTATCTTGCACAGTGGGATAGCTTCGACCCAGTGAGTGAAATAATCAGTCGCAGTAAGAATGTACTTGTGCTGTAGGGACAAATTTGGATTTATTTCTCCAATAAAATCCATCCCCCATTGCTCAAATGGTTTCGTGATCATCACAGGCTTTAGGGGCGCTGCTGCTTTAGGCTGTCTTCCACCACACCTTTGGAAAATACCACACTTTCTGACGTGTGCATGTGCATCCTTGAAGAGTGTAGGCCAATAGTAACCAGCTCTGAGGATTTTGTGGGATGTAGTGTCTCCTAAATAATGTCCCCCAGCCGGATCATCGTGCAATTCAAACATTACTTTCTTAGCATCTTCTTTCTCCAAGCATCTCAGAAGTACTCCATCGTACCTTTTTCTGAATAGTATGCCTTCGATGATTTGATAGGAAGCTGATTTCAGATGCAGTGCCCTCCTTTGCTTAGAGTTCCAATGTTCTGGCAATAGTCCTGACTGTAGATAATGTATGAGATCTCTATACCAAGACTAAGGAGCTATAAACAAAGGACATACCTCTGCTAAATGTAATTCGGCCTCATCTTCCCAGGCACTCTCCTCATTATTCCTATTTTCAGTCATCAATTTGCACAACCCCTAACCTTTAACTATAGATGCTGGCTTGAATTCAAGATCGTATTCCTGGAGGGTTGTCACCTAGTTGCCTCTTCTTTCCCCTAATTCCCTTTGTATAAGAAGGGATCTCACAACTGGGTAGGGGACTATTACCTTGGTTCGATTTTTTAATATATAAGGCCTGAATTGCTTCACTGCCTTAAAGACTACGTAAGCTTTCTTATCAATGGCTGGGTAGTTTAATTCAGCCCCTTGTAAACCAGTGCTCATAAAAGAGATGGGGAATTCATCCCCCCCATCCTCCTTTTGCGTAAGCACAGCTGCCAGTGAATCATCGGATGCGAATGTATACATAATAAATTATTTATCAAAGTCTGGACTTTTCAGGGAGGGCACATGTGCAACAACAGTCTTGATTTTACTGAAAGCATTCTTTTCAACTTCAGTCCACTTAAATTGTGCATTTTGCCTGACCATCTGCTGCAACGGCTTAACAGTCTGAGCAAAATCAGGCACAAACCTTCGTACGAAATTTATGGTTCCCATGAAGGACTGCATTCCTTTTTTATTATGGGGCATGGGAATTTGTTCAATGGCCTTAATTATTTCTGGGTCTATAGATACACCCTTCTTTGAAACTATGTGCCCCAGTAACTTGCCCTCAGTGACGGCGAACACGCACTTCTTAGGATTGAGGGAATTGCCATATTTTCGACAGCGTTCGAAAATTTTCTTTAGGTGAAAAGCGTGCTCTCCTCTTTTCTTTGAGAATATTGTAATGTCATCAAGGTACACCACATCACTTCGTCCAATTAGTCCATGGAAAGCTATGTCCATAGCTCTCTGAAATGTCGCTCCAGCATTAATCAGTCCAAATGGCATCCTTCTACAGGCAAAAGTTCCCCATTTTGTCCTGAACGTTGTCTTTAATCTGTCTTCTTCGGCTACCAACACTTGATTGTAGCCAAAGAACTTGTCTAATAATGAAAACAGTTCAGAACCTAAAACCATTTGTACCAGCTGCTCCATGGGCGGCACAGGATAGTTATCTTTATCCGATGCGCAGTTTAAGTTCCTGCAATCCACACACAGTCTGATTTCTCCTGACTTCTTTCTGATCGGTACTAGATTTGACACCCACTCAGAGTGTCTAAATTTAAAAATGATTCTAGCATCCAACAATTTCTTTACCTCACTCTGAACCAGCGGTTCCAGTTTTGGATGCATTTTCCTCAAGGGTTGTTGATATGGCTTGATTCCCGCCTTGATGGGAACAATGTGCTTGATGATGCTCGTATCGTATGTCTTTAACTCTTGGTACGTCCAGGCAAAGATATATTTGTATTGTTTAAATAGGCTAATGAACTTGTATCTTTCTGTTGGCAAACAACATTTGCCGAGATTCACGAACTTAGGTGCCATTTCAATCCCCAAATTTATCAGCTCGAACTGTAGAGTTGAGCTGTGAGTATTCATGTTGGTGGGTCTCCTAAACTTTTCATTCAAGTCAAACATCTTTTCTAACGTTCTGACCCCTTTAGGGATGAAACTATCAAATTTCATTTCTGCCTGGTGTTCTTCATCATCAATAATCGCTCCTTTGAATACCTCGTCATCCTGCGAGAATCGAAGGAGATCAGGATGAGTATCAAATGGGTTGTCGGCTTCTTCCGCTTGATAATTCCCTTGTTCCAACTCAAGAAAATAATTTCCCAATACAGAATCCACATGTATATTCTTCTCATCCAGTTGAGTAACATTGTACTTCATGTGGGGTTCTCTTAGAATTTTGATCTGGTTTGGACTCCCCTTGTATGGCAACCAAAAGTGCAACCAATCTAAAGCGAAATATCCATTTAATTTGGCTGACCAATCTCTACTCAGGACCAGACCGTAAACGTCTGGTATATCAGCCACTATGATGTTAATAACTTGGCATACTTTGTCATTGGATGCCAGACGGATTAGGACGTCTTTCATCTCACCAATTACCTTAACGTTTTTCCTATCCAACTGAACCACCCTCCACGTGGTTGGATTTGGCTGCCCATTTATCTTCTTACATACTGATATGGGCATGACATTAATGGACGCCCCCGAATCTACTAGACAATTGTGCACGTTGTGATTAAAAATTTCAAACGTTAGGAGGAAAGGTAGATGCTTATCTTTAGACTCACCTCCAACCCTGGTTTCTCCAATTTCTTCTTCTTCCCAAGGTTGATTGTCAGCGGACAGCTTGTCATCTGATGCTTCAAGTGCTTTCAACAATATCTCTTTTTGATGTGGCACTTTGCACATTTCGAATAGTGGAACATTCGCTTTTACCTTTTTCAAATCCTCCACAATGTCATAATTCATCGGTTGTCCAATTGGATGTGGTTTGTCAGCATTTCCTTCACTTGGCTTGGCTGTTGTATCATCCTGTCTAGGACTTTGGCTGGTAATTGTGAATTATGGAATATTATCAGCCAAGGCTTTATTTTGAAACTTCGTCTTTAAAATTTCTCTGCAGCCTTCTGATCTTTGGAAGAATAATACTATCATCCTTAACCGCTCCTTGGCTTCTTATGGCCACGTTGGTCTCCATAATTCCCTAGTATCCCTAAGTGTTTCCTTCTTCAGCATCAAATAATGAGACTGAATTCCATAATGCCAAGGTCTCCTTTTCCTGATCTTCATTAGACGTAGAGGAAGAATTTTCTTTTCTTTCTTCATCTCCCTCTTCTGTTAACCTAGAATCCAGCAGTTGATTCATCACTAGCGTCATAGAGTTTATCCATTGTGGACACTTTTTTTCAGAGTGTGGTTGTTGGTGTAAAGTGTAGAAATTATCCATGCCGACCTCTGTTAGATTCATGGACGCAGCATTGTGAGGAGGAGGATTAGAATGATCCTTATCCTCTCTTTCCTTATAATATGGCTTATAAAACCTTTGTGCCTCCTTTTATTTTTCCATATCTATGATCTTGTTGGGAAGCTTATGCATCATCTTGGCCATATTTTCCAAATCTTGTGACTTTTCTTCTTTAGGCTTAGCGAACAATAAGGCTTTTCTCCTCGCACCTTTCTCTCCTCATTGTTCTGGATAATCTTCAATACTCTCTCTTTCCACTTCCACCACTTCTGCCTCTTCATAGGTCTCTGTCAGAGTAGGCTTGGCCCTACCTTTCACAAACATGGCCAAATCAGGACCCAAAGCTGAAGTATAGTACTCAATCAGTACTTTGTCTGAAGGCTTATCTGTTTCAGAGAAGTTCTTAAGATATGCTGCAAACCTTTGTGTGAAACTGTGCACTTTTTCCTTTTTCTCTTTCTTCAATGCACATAGTCCTTTCATGAGGGAAGCATGAGTCTTTTGGGTCACATACTTACTTCTAAAAATCCTCTCAAAGGTATTCCAGTCCGAAATCGAGTTAGCAGGCAACCCAAAATACCATGAAGTTGCAGCACCTTTAAGTGTATGCGGGAAAAGTCGACATACTACATCTTCATGCTCCCCAACCCTTAAACCCTCTATTGCCAAGTAGAAACTCTGCAGATGATCATCCACTAGGATTTTCTCATTAGGGTCAAATTTAGGCAGCAATTTTTTGAAGGATTGGGGTAAGTCATGTAATGGAGGTGTTAGATTTAGAGGTGATATGGCTCTCCATGCAGGTGGTGGATTAGGTGGGTTAGGCGGTTGATTAGCATTAACTCCAGCCATGAGTCAGGGTGGAGAGTGAGGAGGTGAACCAACTGGAGTATGATCAGGAGAACTGTGAGGGGTCTCTAGGCCTTCTTGGTTCAAAGGTAGCACCACTTCCTATAAGGCTTTTTCTACCAGCTCTTCCCAGTCTCCGACCAACACTGAGTCTTCTGTTACAGGATGATCTTTCTTTTTATACTCTCTTCTAGGAAATTCAGGGATAATTGGCAACCCTCCAAGATTCTTTACATATGCTCGAGTGTGTCTTCTTAGGTTTTTAACCACTTCATTACCAATAGTGTATAGATGTTCTCTGTGTTCTTTCGGGATTGGATTATGGAACCCACTTCTTTCGGAACTGTCACCGGTGGAAAAATATCGGGAAAACGGGTTTCCTTAGCCATCCATGCACTGGCAACCCTCCTTCTAGCGCCAAAACTGTTGGGGCCTGGAAATTCGCAGGCGATAATAGTAAGGGATTCTCCCCACTCAACATTCCCAACTAGCCGTTGACTGTTTGGTGTAGGGAATCTGTCCGGTTTGCGGTCTGGCTACCGTAGGTCAAGGTACAAAACAACAGCTTTATCGATTGCGGCCTAGTCCACCGAATTTTTTGTATTTTGACTTAAAAATGAAATGCAAGTGCCTAACTAATAATGCGGGGTGATAAACTGCAAGGGTCCATCACAAAGTGATGCACAGGTTCTTACCTCTCGTCTTAAGGCGCGCAAGCATTTAAATCACATGCAGCAAGTAAATGAACTAACTACCTAAATCTATCCCTAGGGAGCAATGTTATCATTCGTTAGTGAGTAATACATTCCAAACATGCATTATGAACAGTTACAGACAGCTGATACTTCATTCAAAACACATGAACAATTACAGATATTCAAACAACCAGATAGCTTATTATTTTACGAACAACGTTTATTACTCACAGTGGAAGAAATCCCAAAGATACTGAAGAACATTTAACAAGAACATAGGTTCTGGAAATTAAATACTCTCACAGTAAATGAAACATGGCTGAAAATGAAATAGTTCCTCTTCAACATTATTCATTGAGTCGCATTGATACATTCTACATTTCACTCTCTCCAGTAGGAAAAATTTGCAGTTTCCTTTGCAAAACGAAGTAGTTCCTCTTACAACTAAACACTTACAAAATTTTCCAGGGAAAAAGCCGCTATCTCCTTCCTATTTTCAAATATTTAAACTATAATTATAGAGCCTTTCATTTTCCTCGGATGCATGATCTTTCATTTCCTCTAACGCTTCGCCTTCCTTGTCTGTATGTAATCATGGACAACTTGGTAACTAATGACTTCTTGGGTTCACGCCGTTGTAGCTCTGGGTTTTGTCTTCTGCTCCCCTGGTTCTCCTGGTGATCCCTCCGGTTTTAGTTATATTCTTGCCAAATGGTCCGTCTTTCTTAGCACCATGGTAGAGTACTTAATCTCCTCAAACCTTCCTGCCATCAATCGACCATCATCATTCAAGCAGCAAATATTATCGATTAAATGACTATTCCACAAGGAAATGGTGAGGCGCACCATCTATGGGCTTGACAAACCTAGCCTAAGGCAGTCAACAGGAAACACATTAGCGAGAAAACTTAAAGTTTGCAGTCGAAAGGAAGTAACATCGGAGACCAAGGGGCTTTCCCAGCCGCAACGACAGAAGAAACCCAAGTCACAGACAAACGACACACAAGCAAGAGATGCTTTAATCAAAGATAGGATGGATTTGAACTTCGGAAGCTAAAAGACTTAGAGAGCCGCAACGGAGAAAAAGGAAGCTAGAAGACACGCGACACAGGCAGGAAGACTTAGTCGAAAGTCGGGCGACTTTGACATCGGGAGGGAAAAAGGATCCCCCGGCCGCAACGGCGGAAGAGTACAAGCTTTATGCACATGGATAAAATAGGTTAAAATGCATCGGCCATCAGTGCTTTCACACTTCAGAAGCTAAATTGCTTTAGGTGCCGCAACGGCTGACAAAAAACGGTTCGAACTTTCGATCAAAACAATGAAAAAACTAAGTGTTTCAATCAACTTCAAACATCCAACAATGGCGACCTCAGTAGAATAAAAAACCAGGCCTTGGTCAGGAGTCAAGCTTTGTAGTCATTTAAAGATTGAAACACATGCCAACAACTCCAAGGATTCAAAGATTAAAACAAAATTATGAGGAGGGGTCCCGAATTTAAGAAAATTGGGGAGAAAAGTTGCAGCTACAACACCTTCAAATGCACCTCACATATGCTACAATTCCAATGTTTTGAGGGGAGACCAAGAGACTTTACAGAGAGACCTAATTCACCTATATCATCAGTAATGACAAGAACTTTGTAAATCATCCAATATATGCAGTAGACACAGACTTTGGGTCATGCATCGTGTAGATACATGATTCCCATCCAACATCCACACAACTTACAAATCCCATTGTTCAAAATCCTGAAGAAATAACCACCTCAGTTTGGATCATGTTTTTTGATGGGGCTAGTACTCAAGCCTTAGTGGGTGTAGGAATAGTCCTGATTTCTCCTTCAAAGGAAACCATACATTTTTCTTATAAGTTGGATTTCAAGACTACGAAAAACAAAAAATAATATGAAGCATTGTTGTTGTTTAGGAATAAACACCCATGTAACCTAGGGTCTAGGTTTACCAACTTACTTCTAAAACTTGCAAACAATTAGCTTTAGTTAAGTACAGAAAGGAAATAGGAATAAATATTGGACTCACTGGATTAACAATTGTTGATCCAAGCTTTATCTTCTTCCACTCTGCTTCTCTCCAAAGCTTTCAAGGATGCACCTCCTTCACCTGCAAAGAGCAAATTCTCCAAGTACAATCTTATACATGTATATATGATAGGTTAGATAAACAACATATACAGTGCTTAATCAAATATATTCATCAAAGCCTAATACATGAAAGAGACTCAACACAAAGTTGGAAGAAGAATTCTCTTTATTAACAATCAGTCAATGAGATAAGTGTACAACCCAACGCCTGAGGCAAGGACTCCTCTGCAACCAAAGGAATCTAAGTTCTACTGCTCCAAGACTTCTAAATATCTACCACGTGACTATTGATTCTGGAAACCTGTGTATTGTTAGTTTTTCAACATTAAGCTAGCATTATTAGGATCTTTAACTGAGAGAATAATAAGTACAACAATAAAAAACAAGATACAATGAACACAGTTTTTTTCCTTAGGGAAACCATAAATGGAGAAAACCCTACAACTTCCTTAGAGATAGAATCAGTACCAACACAGTAAAATCCCAAAACAGTAAGTGATCTCCCGATAGAAATAACCTTCTTCTTATCTAGCCCCAGTGTCTTCTCCTTCCTCAACTATGCACTACACTTGAGTGTGTATGAGTTGTGTGATAAATAGAGACTCGAGTTCTCTATTTATACTAATATTGACATGACTAAAACCCTACCAAGGCCAACCTCTACTAGGAGAGTCTAATAACCCTAGTGCCCTGGAACTGTGGGGTCTTTAACCTTTAGACAATCGGAGGGTTACCCACAATGACTTGACATGACTTGTTTACATTATTGATCCTCTTGATCAAAACATTGGGGCATGAAAACATGAATCAATTACATTATAGATACATCCTGGAATAAACATCTGGTGACAATACATAAGATACATAGACGAATACATTCCGAAGTTACAAATACATCAACACTCCCTCTTAACTACGAAGGTATTCTTTCAACAAAATTTTCAGTACTAGTCTTCTTCTCTATATCTGCTAGATCATCTTGTCATCTGCATCTCAAATATTCTCAGTCTTTAAGTCATCTTCATCTTCAAGTCATATTCATCTTTGGATTTGGATCATCATGGGACATCATCACTGGATCTGGATCATCACTCGATATGGATCATCACTGGGCATCATCACTCGATCTAGATCATCACTGCTAGATCATCATCACTGGATCTAAATCATCATTCGATCTGGATCATCACTGGTCGTCATCACTGGATATGGAACATCACGGGTGCTATCTCATGATTCTTCTCATCATAAGAAGTTCTATAGAGCCATCCCTTTTTCATGCTGGTAGTAGGCCTAGCCTCCATGTAGGTCTTCTTTAGCACTTATATCTGATCAACACATGATCGAAGAAAGGCTCATCATTTCTATTTGATGAACACATGATCGAAGATAGATACTGCACTTACATCTGATCAACACATGATCGAAGAAAGGCATGCCCAGCACTTACATCTGACCTACTAGTCAGAAAGGCACACCCAGCACTCACACCTGATCATATAGGAACCAATCCTATAATAATATCAGAAAGGCCCAGCACTTACATCTGATCAACACATGATCAAAGAAAGGCTCAACATTTCTATCTGACCAACACATGATCAAAGAAAGGCTCAACATTTCTATCTGACCAACACATGATCGAAGATAGATACTGCACTTACATCTTATCAACACATGATCGAATAAAGGAACTACACTTACATCTGATCAACACATGATCAAAGAAAGTCACAGCACTTATATCTTATCAACACATGATCGAAGAAAGGCTCAACACTTATATCTGATCAACACATGATCGAAGAAAGGCTCTACACTTACATTCATCCAAGCTAGAAAACATCCTACCACAATGATTAAAGGGCTTGCACTCATATCTAATCATGAGGGAACACATCCCAGCAATCATATTAGAATGGCCCCTATTCCTTGACTGAGCTACCTGGTAACTGACTAGGTGCCTCCATTCTCCTAGAGAATGGCAGTTACCCTTACATTTGTCCTACTCGATAGAATTTCCAACAATCACATCTAACATGGGAGGAACTTAATCCTTTAACCATGACAAAATGTTTTAGACCTTACATCTAATGAAGTGGGAACACATCCCTCTATCAAATCACAATGACTTCTCAGTCCTATACTGTGTTTTCCTGGTAACTGACCCAGTGCTTCCATTCCTAGAATGGCAGTTTCCCTTACATCTGTCCTACTTGACAGAATGGACACCACTTATATCTAACATGGAAGGAACCAATCCTATCACCATGACAGAATGGCTCAACCCTTACATCTGAACATGGAAGGAACCAATCCTCTTGTAATGTCCCCGGTCTTGACCCCGTTTGCATGATGTATATATTGTAATTAATCATGGTGAGGAGCTCAAGGAAAAAGCCCCACCGTCGATTTGGCTGTGTATGTTTCGGCAATGGGGATGATTGTCGGTGGTATGTCATGCTATAAGGCACATTATAATTCAGCATCATGTAAATCCACACATCAATTAAAATAAACCACAACTAGCTATGGCAGTGCAACGTTGAATGAAAAGGGCATGGTTCCAAAGGATAAGGGGTGGGGGATGTCAAACCTTGGTTTATGGGGGAAAAACCCATGTTTGTCACCTTGTTGATTTTCCATCTTCCCTTGTCAATCTCTTTAATTTTTTGTTGGGCAGCTGAGGAGTAATGGCTGCTGGTGGTTGAGGTAGTTAATGCCTTTGGGAGTGGGGTGGCAGGATTGTCAGTCCTTTTCCCACCTGCCCACTCCACCCATGTTTTCCATTCTTCTCCCTCACACACTCATCCCTGGTCAGTTCACACTCACCACGATTTTGGGTCGGTTGGTTCCTCACGCACTGGCCCTGGGCGATTTTGGTCTCATGCAGGCATTTTCTTCCTCTCCACGAGTTGCTAAACGCTCAGGCACTTGCAATTCATGTCCTCCTGACTGCTGTGCATTCTCACGTAGAGAATTTCCCTCCCGTTTCTCCTTTTTGCACACAGGAATTTCCTGGGTTTTACCCACGTCGTTTTCCTCTGTGGATTGGTGAATGGAGTGGCTAAATCATTTCCCCATGGGTCGAATTATGGGTTCTACATTGATTATTACCCATGTCCAGGATGGGAGCATGTAAATTTGTTTCCAGCGTGGTCTATGTGAGTCTTCCCGTGGATCAATTGCCTTGGATGAACTATTGATTTCACCCACGATTTGGGTCACTATGGATTTACAATATGTCAGCTGATTTTCCCTGTTTTGGACTGTGCATAGTTGCCATTGTTTTCATTGTGAAATTGGGTTGTTTTTGTTACCCTGGTTTGGGTGTTGTTGCTGAGTTGTTTTGTCCACGATAGGGCCAAGAACAACTCGGTATTGCCCTGTTTAAGCTGTGACAGCTAAGTAATTGCCTGAGTGCAATGGTTAGTCTTCGGACTGTGCTGGCTTGGCTTGTCTGTTGAAAGCCTGTGAAACCCAGCTGCGTTGGTTTGTTGTTTATGTCCTCTTGGATATGTATAAGCCTGCAATTGACCCTTATTCCGGAGGAATCATGCCCAACTCGGGGGTGGCAGCGTTGCTGAGAGACTGATGAGCACGCTAGCCTATGGTTGGGTGGAACGTTGCAGCGACGTAGCTGGTTGCGGGTGAATTCTTCATTGAAAGATAAGTACTGTTGTTTACTGCATCTCTGTAATTTATATTGATTGTAAATGCTGGAATGTCTATGTTTGCTTCCGCTGATTGTTTGAATGACTGTGCATCCTTGTATGATGAATTATGCATCTGTGTATGCTTGTAAGTTTTAATTTCAGCATTTGATTTCTGTTTTATGTTCATGGGCTATTTTCCCGGCTGTGTTTTGATGTTCGTCACGTCCTCTTCGCTGGGTGAGGGATGGGGATGTGACACCTCTCACCATGTCAAAATGGCTATGGGTCTCATCATTTTCTCTTGAAGGAAACCTCGATCTGGAGAACACCAAGCTTCTCCCTGAAGTACTCAAACTTCAACCTAGCCAATGGCTTTGTCAATACATCAGCTATCTATTCCTTCATCGCAACATATTGGAGCTTCACTGCTCCCCTCTACACCATATCCCTGATATAGTGATAATTGATATCGATATGCTTTGACTTGTCATGGAGCACTAGATTCTCTGACAACTTCATGCAACTCTGGTTGTCACAATGTATGCAACTAGCATCCAACTAGAGATCAAATATATCAGACAATATATTCCACAGCCATGCTACCTCACAAATAGTTGAACAAGTTGCGACATACTCTGCTCCAGCTATACTCAGTGCCACATAGGATTTCTTCCTACTAAACCAAGAGATCACACCTGGTCCCATACTGAAGCAACACCCTGAAGTGCTCTTCCTATCAATGGCATTTCCTGCCCAATCTAAATCAACATAACCCTCTAGGTAAATCTTTTGATTCGCATTGTACTTGAGCCCATAATCAACTGTACCCTTCAGGTACCTTAGAATATGCTTTGCAACAATCAAGTGAACATGTCTCAGATCTGTCAGGAACTAGCTCAAGGTGTTCACAGCAAATAAATTATCTGGTCTCGTGTTTGTCAGGTACATCAATGACCCAATCATCTGATGGTACATTATAGCATCAACCGACTCTAATGAAGCATTGTTCAATAGATTTAGGTTTGATTCCATAGGTGTGGCCATAGCGTTGAATTCCATCATCCCAAACCTCTTTAGGATCTCTACTACATACTTCCCTTGTCCAAGGAAGATTCCATATGTACTCTGCCACACCTCCATACCTAGAAAGTAATGCATCATCCCCAAGTCCTTCATTTCGAACTCAGTAGCAAGATTTCTCTTTGTATCAACAATCAACCCATCCATACTTGTCACAAATAGATCATCTACATATAGTAGAAGCATCACTGGGTTGCCATTTTCAACCTTGTAGTAAAGGTTGGAATCTACTTTACTCTTCGTAAAGCTCAAACTGGATAGAAAGTTGTCAATTCTGTTGTTCCAGGTCATGGATTCCTATTTCAAACCATACAAGGCTTTCTTCAATCTACATACATAAGACTCTCTGTCATGTGTCTCAAAACTGAGTGGTTTTTCTACATACACTTCCTCTTCTACTACACCATTCAAGAAAGCAGTCTTGACATCCATCTAGTGTATCTTCCATTTCATCACTGCATCCAAAGAAAGTACTGATCTGATGGAAGTGTATCTGGCTATAAGTGCAAAGGTTTCTTCATAGTGTATTCCTTCTTTCTCAGAGAAACCTCGAGCCACAAATCTTTCCTTATACTTTTCAATGCTACCATCTGTAGCATGCTTGATCTTGTAGATCCATTTGGAAGTTACAACTAACTTCCCTTCTGGTATTGGGACAAAATCCCAAACATCATTCTTCATGATCGATTGATATTCTTCGATCATAGCATCCCTTCCATTCTTTCCATTCTACTGCTTCTTCATAACTAGAAGGTTCTTTATCAATGAAATCACATCGTAGAGATACATACCCGGAGCAAGATATGGTCCTCTTTCTTTCTCTGTGATTCTTTTTTGGAGCCCCATATCTTTCCGCACCTTGGATAATTTCTTCTACCCAAGTAGGTTTCCTCTTATGAGGATTCTTCTCCAGAGGTGGATCTACAGGTCTTTGTGTTTCTTCAAATTCTCGATCTTCTTCTTGAATTTCTTTGTTCATGGTTGTATCATGAATTCTGGGTGCTTCTGCTTCTTCAGGTTCTTCAACAGGTATCTTTCTGGATTTTTTTTAAGCTGTGTCTTCATCAAATTTCACATCCCTACTGATGTCAATCTTCTTGTATCCTGGGAAATAGATTATGTAAGCCTTCAAGATTTCAGAGTATCCCACAAATATACCCCTCTTTCTGGAAGGATCTAATTTTTTCCTTTTCTCCTTTGGAATGTGTATGTACACAAGACAGCCGAATATTCTGAGATGGCTGACTTCTAGTTTCTTGCTGGAGAATACTTCTTCAGGAGTCTTGCTCTTGAGTACTCTATGTGGAGTACGGTTCTGTACATACACTATTGTTCTGGCAGCTTCATCCCAAATATGCATAGGAAGATCTTGATCATGAAGCATGGCTCTTGCAGCTTCCATGATAGTTCTATTCTTCCATTCCACAATCCCATTTTATTGTGCATTATAAGGAGTGGAAAACTCCCTCTTAATCCCCGATTCTTTACATAGATATTTGAATTCATTCGAAGCAAACTCTCTGCCATTATCTGATCGAAAATTCTTGATCTTCCTTTCAATGTGGTTCTTGATCAAGGTGTTGAATTCCTTGAATTTGCTGAATACTTCGTCTTTGTTCTTCATGAAGTAAACCCATGTCTTCCTAGAAAAATAATCAATAAAAGAAACACAATGTGCATACCCGCTTAGTGAGTTTGATGACATAGGACTACATACATCGGAGTGGATGATTTCTAGGATTCCTTTGGCTTTGATTTCACTGCTAGGAAATGTATTCTTTGTATTCTTTCCTTTCGCACATCCCTTGTAGACTCCATCATGTTTTGCTTAGAATTCTAGAAGACCTTCAACAGCTTTTCTTGTAATAGGTAGTTCTCTCTAATGCACATGTGCAAGCCTTCTATGCCAAAGTTCACTTAGCTCTACTATGTCATGGACCAATGCTTGTTCTGGATGGCCCTTCAATTTGTACAAACCTCCTTCTTGTTCTCCAGTCACCATAGCATCATCGATAGTATTTCCTCTTGGCCACATGATGACTTGACCATCTATGAATGCAACCCTCATTCGTTTTGCATCCAATGCTGATATGGAGAGAAGGTTCTTCTTGAGTCCTAGCACAAACAATACTTCCTTCATTGTTAGAGACTTTCCAGAGTCTAATTTATATGAATATTCCCCCCTACCTTTTATTGGATATTGGTAGTCATCTCCTAGCTTCACCTTGTGAGGTGATTCATGTTTTGACAGTATCACAAAGGATTCCTTGAATCCAGTCATATGTTTGGAAGCCCCACTTTCTATAATCCAATAATCACTTCCATGAGTAATGTTACCTGTGAGAGATGAGATTAGAACAATATCCATCCTTGCTTGAAGAATATTCACTTTCATATCTGGTTCTTTTCTTGGAGGGTTCATCATCCTCTGCAGCATGAGCATGATGTACTCTTTTGTTCCCCTTATTCTTATGAGAGTGACCCTTGTTATTATGACAGTCTTTTGCAAAGTGTCCTCTTTCATCACATGTATAACATCTCAATTTTGATAGGTCCCTTCTAATGTTATCTCTATGATGAGGATCCTTACCTTTGGAGTAATGAGATCTTCTTTTTCCTTTCTTGGAGTGAACTGTGAGAGCTTGGTCTGCACTTCCCATATTCTCTTATCGAGCTACTATATGTTTCCGCCTTTCACACACATGGGTCATGTGGCAGAAATATTCAAGCCACTCAGCGTTTCCTTGGGGGCAAGTCTCGAGTCAAGGCTATCACCTTGTTCTTGACTCCTCCGTTTAGGCTCAACTCCTATCGAAGCCAAGGGGGGTAGACGCTATTAAGTTACTAAGAAAAAATTATTTAGTATGGTGATGTTAAATTGAATGAGTTACTTAGGTGTTTGAAATGTAACCATAAACAACCATAGATGACAAGATACAAAATGAGTGCACGAAAGCACAATGCTGAGACACAATATATATATATATAGTAAGAAAATAGCCAATTCCTTAAAATGGATTCAAAAGATAATCATTGTACTTGCATTTGCTTGGAGTGAATGTTTTACAATTGCCTCTTGGTACGTTTTAAGTTAATGTGAAATATGAGTTGATTAAAATTAGGAGAAGGGGTGGACTTCAGATATACCCGAGAGTACTTGGAGTATGTCCAAAACTAAACCTTCATGGCTACCCGCAAAGAATATGTGGGATGAATGGAGTCTCTGGGACTATTCTTCATAACACACCCATTAGGGTATGACAGAGATCGACACCCCGAGGTCACTTTTCAGGAGTTCCCACTTCCTTTGGGTATTTTGCCACCATAATGGTTTGATCTAGGTGTTGGATTTTCACCTAATGGTTTGTCAATTTGGGAGAGTGAATCCTAATTACTCTAGTCACTCAAGTGCTTTTTATATAGCTTGACTGATCAGATGAACCATAGCCAAGTGCAGAGCATACACACCGGAGTCTTGTCAATTTTAGTAAATTTTGAGATGGGTGTTCTTGTTAAAAAGAAAACCCTCCAAGAACCTCTTTCGATCCAAGTGGATCTCAATTGGGGAATAAATGAGGGGCTAATTTTATTATAGCTGATGAAACAATTGATGAAAAGGAAAACACAGATACACAATTCCAGTTTTCTAATTAGTCCTACCATGCATCTCTTTCCCCTTTCGGGTCAATCAGGAAGTTGTGGGGTAAGTATTAAGATTAATTTGAAATCTCAAATATGGAATATGGAAATGATAATAAATAAAATTATACTACCCTACAGATTAGAACTATGCTAGTTTGAAAGATATAAACAAAAAGTAAAAAATTGACACCGACGCAAATACCCCTAGGGGGGATAGTGAATAGGCTTGAAAGAGCCTAATCGAAAGGACCTCTTATTTTTATTATCAGAAATTTACAATATCATAAAATTGAAATTGATGCACTTTGGTCCTTGTTATCTAGGATCCAAAGCGTTACAACAAGCTTGTAACAAGCTTGAATTAAAACACAGCGGTGGGGAAAGCTTCCGGGAAGCTCTGGTTTGTCCAAGAGTCAGAAATTTGGTAGAGTCTCCTTCTCTTTTATGTTAGACCTACTAAGAAGAAGCGATCAATTAAAATCGAATGGTCCCAAACACACTTTAAAAGTGTTTTGGTTCACCACGCTAATTACCAAAAAAAAACTAAGTAGAAATTGTTAAACAGGGGTAATCTAATTTCTGCAAAAAGGAAACAAGGAAAGCAAGCTTTCCTTAGGATATTGGCTTCCTGTTTGGGAAGCCAATGAGATGTTAAATTTTATTGCAAAATTTAAATCTTTAAAGAACAAAAAAGGAAGCTACCTTATGAGCAAGCTTTAGATATATGCTTTAGCTACTTGCAAAAAGGGAATTTTCTTACACCTAGATCTGTCTTTATAAACTGATATTCTTCATGAAATTATAGATCTAAGAAGAAAAAATCTTATAAAATAGATCTAACACTAAATACATTCAATTCTTAGAACTAGATCTGATCATAAGAGGAAGAGACAGGTAACCGAAAGATTGATTTTAAAAGAAAGGAGGAAGAGAAGGGGAAAGGCCCATTGTTGGATGGATCTGCAATGGAAACTTGTTAGTGTAATACAAGGGGGAAATGTCTTCACAAAGATTTTATATGTACAATGGATTCAAACTATATCTACTACTCGTCCAGTCCTTGCTACCTGAAAGCTAAACACATAATCCTGCACGAAACCTCATGAGATCTAGATATATATATGAAAAAGAGACAAGAATTACATGAAAATGAACTTATTAAACATGTATAATATAGATATTCTAACATATATGCTATGAGATATAAGAAAAAAAAGTAACCTTACTTGCCCAACTATACGCCTATTGATTCAGCTGAATCATTCAAGCCAGACAAGGTTCAGAGGCAGAAATTGAGAGAAAAGCTGACAACATCAATAGCTGTAAGACAATGCTTAATCCACATACATGAGAGCATTACACCATTTGTCCTCCAAAGATTCTTTATTCCAACAATCAAAAGATTACAACAATATTACAATAGCAAGCCCTTCAATTCAACTCTAACTAGCTTGGAAGAGACAGCTTGTGCTTTATTTATACAAAAACCAAGAGATCCAGCCCAGGGGAGCACAAATCCAAAGGAGATAGACCACTGTAGCTGAAGGAGAGAGTCCATTAATGCCTGATCTATGTCTAGCTGAGCTAGATCTGAGTTTCACTGAGTGCAACTATCAATGCGGGCTAATCTGACTGACACCTCAACCTGTTGAATGAAGCATCCACCAAAACTCATCCAGATGAGCCCAAATACATGGAGGAGAGAGGGAGGGAAAAATTCCCCATAAAGGATGCTGAGGTTCAACTCTGGATCTATCCAGATCACCTCCTTCAGTCAAGGATTTGTTAGATCTAGTCAATCTGGTTCATATCTGACTGATTTCAATCAAATTGATTGAGAATCCACTGATCTAGGATTTTGGATTTGCTCCATTATTCATCAATTTATTAATTAAAATAATCAATATTTTTCGGGTTTTCTGACCTGAGTGATGGAAAATCACTCAAAACTAGAAAATAGTGGGTCCATGGGTTTACATGGTGCTCTTAGCTTGAGAATGAGCACCTACATGAATGAAACTAATTATTTGGCCCCCTTTTATTACAAAATCAATTTTTTCAATTAAACTATTAAAAAATAGCCTAAGTTTTGGAAAAATTAAATTTTAATAAAAAACACTGAAAAAATAAAAAAATTGAAAAATTGAAAAAACCTATGGGGACTTGGACATGTTCATATTAATTGACCATGATTCCTAGCATGTTTATACATTGACACATAGACTCTAATAACCTCAATAGGCCTAAATGCCAAGCTGACCACTCCAACTTTGGAGGTATGGAGTGAAAAACTCAGAAATTATCAGTCGTTTATTCAGCAACCAATAACAACCAACGGAAAAAACACCCTAGGCTGATCAGATTGAAAAATAGAGACCGATTATTTTACAGACACTATCATGCTAGAACATTTATTACAATTCCCCCATGGGGTATGAACATTTGATATAGTACAACAAGCAGTTCCTAGAAGTACTTCCAAAGGTCTTCTGAAGTCTGAACAAGTTATCATTGTCCAGTTCACCAGGCTCACTTGATAAAAAAACACTAAGTACAACTTAGGTGGTAACATTCTGGCTCCAACTATGGGGCATGTGCTTGATCTGATCTTTAACGCAAGGAGAGGATATGAGAAGACCAAAATCTCTAGTTTATATATCCTGAAAAAACATCTCAACTTGACAAGAAAACCTTAGTAGCACAAGTTTTATAAAAAACCAAATGGACCATTAAGCTGATTTATTAAACAAAATAAATGTAACTAAGTAATGAAAAAAATGTTTTATTATAGCTAAGTACAAAACAAAAATGCGGAAGGTAAATGCTCTTTTTCAAGGAGCTTATTTTCCTACTCTAAGCATAATATAAAAAGGGTTAAGTGTAATAAAAAATCCAATGTAACCATGTAAGAATTTTATTAACATAAAAAAAAATTTCCTTGTCTTTCATTACCAGCCAAAGTAAGGATACTTTATTTAGAAAATGAAAACCTGCATGATGATTCAGAATGGGTGGGATGGATGGGAAATCATAGGCATGAATAAAGTTATTAAATTTCTTCCCAAATTGGTATATGCTCGCACAGGATGCTTCTATCCATGACTGTATAGGACTGATATACCAATCAGCATGATGAGGTAGACTCACTATATCATCATACTGATGATAAAGGCTTACCGAATGATGACTCATTGTATAAGCACCAAGCTGCTCCAAATCATAAGGAACCTCTACATGTGAAGAAGATGGCTGAGACTGATATTCCACTCACTGCATCACATCTGAATTTTCACTACACTGTTTCTCAATGTCTTCATTACTAATACCCTTGTGCGGCTCTGCATGGTATGACTCTGAATGATCACATGAAAATTATGAATGCTCCTCTTCCATACTAAGGTTTTCCCAGGCATCCAGATCCATGCTCCCCTCTATGGACGTATCGTAGATTGGACTTCCACAAATTTTTGAATAGACACTCACCTTGCTGGACATACCATTGATGGAATTCTTAATAATATTTTCACAATTTGGATTATCTACGAAATTCCAATAGTCATCACTCCCATCCAAGTCATATATGGGGGACTTTTCATCCATGGCATCATGATCCTGCCTATCCATGTCTTCCTTGTACTCATAACAATCTTCCTCAAAAAAAATGTTACAAGGCAATAAACTTTCCAAACCTTCATCAATATGTGGAGAACAAGGTCTAGTGTCACCACGCACCACATTGATATTATCATAAGTTTCTTTATAGGCTTCTGTTATGATATCATGAAGATGATCTTCAATATTATCTTCAATCAAGGAAACTTTTTGGACATATTCAATGGGATCACTTGGGATGTGTTGCTCAGTGGGTTTCTCTAGAGGGCTTTCTGGAAAAATATTAGCATTGCAACACACTTGAGAATATCTCACATTTTCAATGCTTTCAGCTATGGTGACATGAGGAGAGTCTTCAACAATGCATTCCATCATGGGCTCCTCCTGAAGCTCTTCAATAGGATCATCCTAGATTTTCACTTCCTCAGAATCTTGCTGTGTATTGGGAGATACCTCATATTCTTTAATAAGCTTCTTAATTACTTCCTTTCTTGAATAACTATGAGGAAACTCTTTGATGGGAGTATCATGGACCTCCTCTTCACTTAAATGTTCAAGATGTGATTCCAATTCTTCAATACTTTGTATCATGGCAAAAGGTCCATCATATGTTTCCATGTAATACTCTGTCCCAGATAGGTAGAAGGTACAGATCTTTTTAAGGAACTTTTTCAAACCATTCATACTACCCCTACCATCATGCCACTACTCTAAAAACATCCAAAGGAAGCTTGGAAAAGAGGTTATACATTTATTAGGAAGGCCCTAATAGAACCAAGAACAGGCCTCACCCCAAAAAGTACCAGCAAACATTTCCATCATATTGTCTTCATGAGGAATATTGAAGTCAGCCATCAACTGAAGGAAAGATTTGACATGCCAGATGGCTGAATCACCATAATTTCCATGAAAAACTCAAAGCCATTTATATGCATCCCCTACATCATTACAAGAGTTAGGAAAACCCGGGATGTTTGAGAAATCGATAGGCTGAAAAATTCCAGTTATCTGGGCACCAAATTTATCCTTTAATTCATCCATATAAAAAATTAATAGTATGCATTTGATATAACCATTACACCTTGTACTAAAAAGGTGGAGCTGTCAAGTGATGAGCTTTAAAGGTTTTAACATGTCGCATGGGCTCATCTACACACAACAAAACTTCACAAGTTTATGAGATAACATGGTTTTATCCCTTCAATGGAGCCGCGATGTGAAAAAAAAATAAGCATTTAAAAATCTTTTCACAAAAATATTTTTTTCTTTTCTTTATAAAAATAAAAACTAGAAAAAAAGTCAGTGGAGTGACCAAATGAAAATTAAATATCTACTGTAAACATTCATCAAACAAAGAAAAAACAAAAAGGAATAAAACAAAAGTTGTACTTGTTAGTTTTTCAATATATAAGCTAGCATTATGATCTTAGGATCTTTTCACTGAGATAATAACAAGTACAGCAATAAAACATAAGCACAATACAAGAGACAAGAGACACAAAGGTTTTCTTGGGGAAACCATAAAGAAGAAAACCCCATAGCTTCCTCAAAGATAGAATCAACACCAAAACAGTAAAATCCCCAAAACAGTAAGATGATCTCCACCCAGCAGCAGTCTCTCTCTCTCTCACATTTAGAGAGCTTCTCCTCTCTCACTCATGCACCCCAATGAGTGAGTGTGAGTGTTGCAAGTGAGATAAATAGAGAGGCTCACTCTTTATTTATATTCTTTTGTTCACTTGAAGTGCACTCCAACATGTCGGCATCACTTAACAATTACTTACTAGAGCCAACATCTCTAGGAGTGTCTAATAACCCTAGTGCCCCACCACTTGTGGGGACTTTGCCTCCTTCGACCAATAGGAGGGTAACATAATGGTGGGGACTATTGCCCTGACTTACAATGACTCACCTAGGGTCGACTTCACTAGGATAGTCTAATAACCCAAGGGCCCCACAACTGTGGGAACTTTAACCATTGACCAATAGGAGGGTTACCCACAATGACTTCACATGACTTTCTCATTATAGAAACTTCCCAAAATAAACATTGCGGTATGAGATGACTCAAATACATTACAATACATCTTGGAATGAACATCGGGTTACAATAGATAAGAAATATAAGTGAATACATTCCGAAGTTACAATTACATCAACACTCCCTTTTAACTAGGAAGGTATTTGCTCAACACAATTTATCAGCACAAGTCTTCTTCTCTGTATCATTTGGGTCATCGTCAGGTCTTCGTCATCCTCAGGTCATCTTCATCTTCAAGTCATATTCATCTGTAAGTCATCTTCATTTGTAAGTCATCTTCATTTAGATCTAGATCATCATCACTGAATATGGATCATCACTAGACATCATCATCGGATCTAAATCATCACTCAATCTAGATCATCACTGCTGGATCATCATCATTGGATCTCGATCATCACTGGCTATCATCACTGGATCTGGATCATCACTCGACCTGGATCAACACTGCTGTATCATCTTCACTGGATCTGGATCATTACTCGATCTGGATCATCACTAGCTATCATTACTAGATCTGGATCATCACGGGTGCTATCTCATGATTCTTCTCATCATAGGAACTTCTACAGATCTAGCCCTTTTTCATGCTGGTTGTAGGCCTAGCCTCCATGTAGGTCTTTTCTAGCACTTATATCTGATCAACACATGATACGAAGAATGGCTCATCATTTCTATCTGATCAACACATGATGTGAAGATAGATACTACACTTACATATGATCAACACGTGATACAAAGAATGGCATGCCCAGCACTTACATCTGACCTACTCATCAGAAAGGCACGCCCAGCACTCACATCTGACCTACTCATCAGAAAGGCCTAGCACTTACATCTGATCAACACATGATTAAAGAAAGGATCAACATCTCTATCTGATCAACACATGATGCGAAGATATATATTGCACTTACATCTGATCAACACATGATATGAAGAATGGCACTGCACTCACATCTGATGAAGACATGATGCGAAGAATGGAACAGCACTTACATCTGATCAACACATGATGTGAAGAATGGCTCTGCACTTACATCCATCCAGGTGGGAACACATCCTGCTCACAATGATGGAAGGGCTTGCACTCATATATGATCTTATAGGAGCCAATCCTACAATCATATCAGAATGGCCCCGAGTCCTCCTTGACTGAGCTACCTGGTAACTGACCAAGTGCCTCCATTCTCCTAGAAAATGGCAGTTGCCATTACATCCGACCTACTCATCAGAATGGCCAACACTCACATCTGACATGGAAGGAACTTAATCCTTTAGCCATGATAGAATGGTTCATCCCTTACATCTGATCAAGCGGGAACACATCCCTCTACCACATCAGAATAGCTACTCAGTCCTAAACTGAGTGTTCCTGCTAATTGACCAGGTGCCTCCATTCCTAGAATGGAAATTTCCCTTACATCTATCCTACTTGACAGAATGGCCAGCACTCATATCTGACATGGAAGGGAGCAACCCTATCACCATGATAGAATGGCTCAGCCCTTATATCTGACCTGCTCGTCAGAATGGATTTGGGACGCCTCACTTTCCCTTGGAGGAAACCTTGATCTGGAGAACACCAAGTTTCTCCATGAAGTATTCAAACTTCATTCTAGCCAATGGATTTGTCAACACATCAGCTATCTGTTCCTCCATCACAACATACTAGAGCTTCACAGCTCCCTTCTGTACCATATCCCTGACATAGTGATACTTGATCTCGATATGCTTTGACTTGTCATGGAACAATGGATTCTCTGACAACTTCATGCAACTCTGATTGTCACAATGTATACAAGTAGCATCCAACTGGAGATCAAATATATCAGACAGTAGCTTCCGCAGCCATACTGCCTCACAACTAGCTGAACAAGCTGTGACATACTCTGCTTCAGCTGTACTCAGTGCCACACAGGATTGCTTCCTGCTAAACCAAGAGATCACACCTAATCCCATAATGAAGCAACACCCTGAAGTGCTCTTCCTATCAATGGCACTACCTACCCAATTTGAATCAACATAATCCTCCAGGTTAATATTCTGATTCACATCGTACTTGAGCCCATAATCAACTGTACAATTCAGGTACCTCAGAATATGCTTTGCAGAAATCAAGTGAACATGTCTCGGATCTATCAAGAACTGGCTCAAGGTATTTACAGCAAAGCAAATGTCTGGTCTCATGTTCATCAAGTACATAAATGACCCAATCATCTGACGATACATCGTAGCATCAACCATCTCTGATGAAGCATTACTCAATAGCTTCATGTTCGATGACATAGGTGCGGTCATGCAGTCTGTCATCGTGTACCTATTCAGGATCTTTACTGCATACTTCCCTTGTCCACACCTTCATGCCTAGAACAATAGTGCATCGACACATAACAATAGCATCATTGGTCTTTTGTCTTCAACCTTGAAGCAAATGTTGGAATCAGAGTCATCAGTAATCTATCCGTCCTGTCATACCATGTCAAACCTCAGGATCTTTTGCAATCACTCCCTCTGAAGCGGAGCATCATACTCCCTCTGTCTTTTGTACTCTATGCACTGAAACATTATGTACTAGAGTGACAAGTAGTATCCATCTAGGATCATTGGATGCCAAGATCCTCTATTTTGAACTTTTTCAAAAAATTCTTCTCACATCCATCTATGAGCTCGTCATCCTTTATCAACCTTGTAGCAAGGGTTAAGATATTCATCAAGTTCATCATGTATGTCTTATCCCATGGGTTACTTCTTAACTCATACAATTCCTTCTTTCATTTGCACACATGATTATGCATATCATGTGACTTCACTTCCAGTGGCTGCAATATGTCTCTTCATAGTCTATGCCTTCTTTTCATGAGAAGCCTCGTGTTATGAATATTGCTTTGTATCCCATGATGTTTCCATCTACTGCATCCCATGATGTTTCCATCTACTGCATGATGGAAATACGAACTTCCCTTCATGTATTGATACTGTATCCTAGACATCATCCTTCTTGGACTGGTCTTCCATTTCTTCTTCATTACTTCTTCATGGCTGGACAGTTTTGTATCAATGATGTCACTGTATCCATCATATTATTCTTCATTTTGAAATGTCGTCACTTGTTCTTTGGAACAAGTCTCATTCTTCTTTGCTTGTAGGTGATTATGTATGCGATCTTTCCTAAAATTCAAATGCATTTGTATGGTTAGAAACATTTCATAAGGAATATTCATACTGGAAAATTCTTATGCATAAATATATGATCATGTAACTACTTTAGCCAATACAACATTCATCCATATCTCACTGAAACTTTCTCGATGCCTTCCATCTCTACCAGGACAACATTGAGATTGTGCACTAATCCAATATGTTAGCAAAGAGGTTTCATTCTAGATAAGTAGCAATGGAGAGTTTGTATAGCACCATGAGCTACTTACCCATCACATGCATATTATTAGTATACTGTCATTAATGCAAACATCCTATCATGCATAATACATCAACTGAATATAAACAAATGCATAACAAAACAATATCATGAAATGACAATTGAATACTTATATTTATTTGTTTTGTGGGTAGACACCTTCTTGAGTCTTTAGCTTCATCATCTTCTTCATTCATAATAGCATCATTTCTTATCCAAAATCTAAGGTGGATAAGAGATTCTTCAAGAGTTGAGTTCTTCATATTCCTCATCGATTGAGGGATCTTCTTTGGATGGTGAGAGCTTGATCTTCAGTTGATCCCATCTTCTCTTCTCTTCTTATGAGTCGAGCTTCTTCTTCTTCTTGGAGTCTGCTGAAAGTAATCACTTCCTTCTGGCACAAATTCCCCGAATGCATGAATCCCATGATGCTGGGAGGCCATTAAAGGTGGCTATCACCTTCTTCTACATTCTTCACTTCTTATTTTACCGCTTCAAGTTGTTCGTTGATTTGAGAGACCCTTATGACCGCATGGTCTTTGCATTCTGGATATTCACATTCTTCAATTGGTTCCTTAAGGTCATATTCTAATTTATGTTCTTCTCTTCAAATATCTTGGTCAAGGGATCAAATATCTTGGTCAAGGAATCAAACATCATCGATGTCTTTAGGGAGGACACTTGTGGTACAAGTTGATTCGTGACTGAATCAACCATGATATTCTTGGCCTTGACCAAGTTCTTCTTGTGAAAGGCTTCTAACTTCATCTCCCTCTGAAACTGGAACCTCTCTACTCATGTAGGTGTCCAATTCATTTTCTTCAGAGAGATCATATACTTCCATGCTTGGAAGTTGTCAACTTCACCAAGCTTATCATCAAACCGATGTAATAGATCACTTTGAAATGAGAACCTTAAACGAAAATAGGAAAGGATTTAGATCTTAACGATCGATCAAAAACTGAAAATGCTCGGAATCGAATTCCGCTTCGACAGAAAGATGCGCCCTTCAATGGAGAGTCATCCTAGCATACTTTTGCTGATGGATTGTGGAGAGAGACCCAAAAGTAAGGAACCCTAGATTCTGTAGCTGCACAATTTCTTCTTCTCAGGTTACCTCTGATACCATGTTAGTTTTTCAATATATAAGCTAGCATTATGATCTTAGGATCTTTTCACTGAGAGAATAATAAGTACAGCAATAAAACATAAGCACATCACAAGAGACAAGAGACACAAAGAGTTTTCCTCGGGGAAACCATAAAGGAGAAAACCCTGCAACTTCCTCAGAGATAGAATCAGCACCAAAATAGTAAAATCCCCAACAGAGTAAGATGATCTCCACCCAGCAGTAGTCTCCCTCTCTCACACTAAGAGAGCTTCTCCTCTCTCACTCATGTTCCCCAATGAGTGAGTGTGAGTGTTTCAAGCAAGATAAATAGAGAGGCTCACTCTCTATTTATATTCTTTCTTTCACTTGAAGTGCACTCCAACATGTCAGCCTCACTTAACAATTACTTACTAGAGCCGACATCTCTAGGAGTGTCTAATAACCCTAGTGCCCCACCACTTGTGGGGACTTTTCCTCCTCCAACCAATAGGAGGGTAACATAATGGTGGGGACTATTGCCTCAACTTACAATGACTCACCTAGGGTCAAATTCACTAGGATAGTCTAATAACCCAAGGGCCACACAACTGTGGGGAGTTTAACCCTTGACCAATAGTAGGGTTACCCATAATGACTTGACATGACTTTCTCATTATAGAAACTTCCCGGAATAAACATCGGGGTATGACATGACTCAAATACATTACAATTCATCCCAGAATGAACATCAGGTTACAATAGATAAGAAATACAAGTGAATACATTCTGAAGTTACAATTATATCAACAGTACTTAGGAATAAAAAGATTTATCCCTGGCAATGGCGCCAAAAATTGTTCCTGCCTTTCACACTCCTAGATCACGTGGCCAAAATCTTCAAGCCACTCAGTGTGTCCTTGGGGGAAAGTCTTGAGTCAAGGCTGTCACCTTGTTCTTAAATCCTCCGTTTAGGCCCAACTCCTAACGAAGCCAAGAGGGGTAGACCCTATTAAGTTACTAAGGAAAAATTATTTAGTATGGTGATATTAAATTGAATGAGTTACTTAGGAGTTTGAAATTTAACCATAAACAACCATAGATGACAAGATACAAAATGAGCGCACGAAAGCACACTGTTGAGACACAATATATATATATATATATATATATATATATATATAGCAAGAAAATAGCCAGTTCGTTAAAATGGAGTCAATAGATAATCAATGTACTTACATGTGCTTGGAGTGAATGTTTTACAATTTCCTCTTGGTACATTTTAAGTTAATGTGAAATATGAGTTGATTAAAATTAGGCGAAGGGGTGGACTCCAGATATACCCAAGAGTACTTGGAGTATGTCAAAAACTAAACCTTCATGGCTACCCACAAGGAATATGTGGACTGAATGGAGTCTCTAGGGCTATTGTTCATAACGTACCCATTAGGGTGTGACAGAGATCGATGCCTCAAGGTCACTTTTCAGGAGTTCCCGCTTCCTTTGGGTATTTTGCCACCATAATGGTTTGATCTAGGTGTTGGATTTTCACTTGATGGTTTGTCAATTTGGGAGAGTGAATCGTAATTATTCTACTCACTCTAGTGCTTTTGATACAGCTTGACTGATCAGACGAACCGCATCCAAGTGCAGGGCATACACACTGGAGTCTTGTCAATTTTAGTAAATTTTGAGATGGGTGTTCTTGTTAAAAAGAAAACCCTCCAGGAACCTCTTTCTATCCAAGTGGATCTCAATCAGAGATTCAAGGAGGGGTTTATTTTATAATAGCTGATGAAACAATTGATGAAAAGGAAAACATAGATACGCAATTCCAGTTTTCTAATTAGTCCTACCACGCATCTCTTTCCCCTTTCGGGTTAATAGGGAAGTTGTGGGGTAAGTATTAAGATTACTTTGAAATATCAAATATGGAATATGGAAATGATAATAAATGAAATTATACTACCCTGCAGATTAGAACTATGCTAGTTTGAAAAGAGATGAACAAAAAGTAAAAAATTGACACCAACGCAAATCCCCCTAGGGGGGATGGTGAATAGGCTCGAAAGAGCCTATTCGAAAGGACCTATTATTTTTATTAGCAGTGATTTACAATATCAAAAAATTGAAATTGATGCACTTTGGTCCTTGTTATCTAGGATCCAAAGGGTTACAACAAGCTTGTAACAAGCTTGAATTAAAACACAGTAGTGGAGGAAGCTTCCGGGAAGCTCTGGTTCATCCAAGAGTCGAAAAATTTGGCAAAGTATCCTTCTCTATTATGTTATACCTGCTGAAAAGAAATGATAAATTAAAATAAAATGTTCCCAAAAACACTTCAAAAGTGTTTTGGGTCACCACGATAATTACCAAAAAAAAACTAAGTAGAACTTGTTAAACAGGGGTAATCTATTTTCTGCAAAAAGGAACCAAGGAAAGAAATATTTCCTTGGGATATTGGCTTGATATTTGGGAAGCCAATGACATGCGCAATTTTATTGCATAATTTAAATCTTTGAAGAACAAAAAAGGAAGCTACCTTATGAGCAAGCTTTAGATCTATGCTTTAGATACTTGCAAAAAGCGAATTTCCTACACCTAGATCTATCTTTATGAACTGATATTCTTTATGAAATTATAGATCTAAGAATCAAAACTCGTATAAAATAGATCTAAAATATATATATATTCAATTCTTAGAAGTAAATATGATCATAAGAGGAAGAGATAGATAATTGGAAGATTGATTTTAAAAGAAAGGAGGAAGAGAAGGGAAAAGGTCCGTTGTTGGATGGATCTGCAATGGAAACTTGTTAGTGTAATATAGATGGGAAATGTATTCACTAATATTTTGGATGTATATTGGATTCAAACTAGATCCCCAGCTCGTCCAATCCTTTCTACCTAAAAGCTAAACACACAATCCTGCACGAAACCTCATGAGATCTAGAGATATATATGAAAAAGGGACAAGAATTCCATGCAAATAAACTTATTAAACATGTATAATCTAGATATTCTAACATATATGCTACGAGATATAAGAAAAACAAGTAACCTTACTTGCCCAACTATACTCCTATTGATTCAGCTAAATCGTTCAAGCCAGACAAGGTTCAGATGCAGAAATTGAGAGAAAAGCCAGCAACATCAATAGCCGTAAGACAATACTTAATCCACACACATGAGAGCATTACACCATTTGGCCTCCAAAGATTATTTATTCCAACAATCAAAATATTACAATAGTATTACAATAGCAGGCCTTTCAATCCAACTCTAACTATCTTGGAAGAGACAACTTGTGCTTTATTTATATAAAAACCAGGATATTTGCCCCAGGGGGGCGCAAATCCCAAGGATATAGACCACTATAGCTGAAGGAGAGAGTCCATCAATGCCTGATCTATGTTTAGCTAAGCCAGATCTGAACCTCATTGAGTTCAACTATCAATCGGGGGGATGATCTGACTTACACCTCAACTTGTTGACTGAAGCATCCACCAAAACTCATCTATATGGGCCCAAACATGTGGAGGAGAGAGGGAGGGTGAAATTCCCCATAAAGGATGCTGAATTTCAACTCTGGATCTGTCCAGATCACCTCCTTCAGTTAAGGATTTGTCAGATCCAGTCAATCTGGTTCAGATCTAACTGATTTCAATCAAATCGATTGAGAATCCACTGATCTAGGATTTTGGATTTGCTCCATTATTCATCAATTTATTAAATAAAATAATCAATAATTTATTTTTTGGGGCTTTCTGACCTGAGTGATGGAAAATCACTCAAAACTAGGAAATAGTGGGTCCATGGGTTTACATGGTGCTCTTGGCTTGAAAATGAGCACCTACCTGACTAAAACTAATTATTTGGCCCCTTTTTATTACAAAATCAATTTTTCCAATTAAAATATTAAAAAATAGGCTAAGTTTTGGAAAAATTAAATTTTAATAAAAAACACTGAAAAATCAAAAAATTGAAAAATTGAAAAAACCTAGGGGGACTTAGACATGTTCATACGACTCGACCATGATGCCTAGCATGTTTATACATTGACACATAGACTCTAATAACCTCAATATGCCTAAATGCCAAGCCGACCACCCCAACTTTGGAGGTATGGAGTGAAAAACTCAGAAAATTTCAGTCGTTTATTCAACAACCAATAATAACCAAGGGAAAAAACACCCTGGGCTGATCAGATTGACAAATAAAGTCTAAGAGACCCAGTATTTTATAGAGACTATCATGATAGAACATTTATTACAATTCCCCCATGGGGTATGAACATCTGATATAGTACAACAAGTAGTTCCTAGAAGCACTTCCAAAGGTCTTCTAAAGTTCGAACAAGTTATCCTTGTCCAGTTCACTAGGCTCACTTGATAAAAAAACACTAAGTACAACTTAGGTGGTAACACTATCTGTGCTTCTTCTTAAGAACATTCTTCCCATAGTCTGTTGAATTTGACTTACTTCTTTCTGGCACAGATTCCTTGGAGGAAAGAATCCCATGACCTAGGAAGGTCATTTAGTGTTGTCATCACAATCTCTGCAATCTCCACTTCTTCATCTATAGCTTCTAGTTGTTCCTTGATCTGAGAAACCCTTGTGAAGTAATACTTGATGGTCTCTACATTCTGAATCTTCACATTCTTCAGTTGATTCCTCAGATTCATCTTCCAGTTTATGTTCTTACATTCAAACAATTTGGTCAATGCATCAAACATAGCTTTAGGTGTCTTGAGAGAGGACACCTGAGGTATAAGGTGACCCTTGATAGAATCAGCAATGATCCTCTTTTCCATAACCATATTCTTCTTATGTAATGCCTTTGCCTCATCTCCCTCTGGAACTGGAACCTCCTCATGGATGTAGGAGTCTAATTCATTCCCTTCCAGGACCAGGGAGATCCTATACTTCCAGGCTCAGAAGTTATCAGCTCCCTCAATATTTTCATCAAGCTTGGTATGATGAGACATCATAAACTGAGAACCACAAATGGAAATACAAAATATTTAGATCTCACCAGGTCAAGATGTCAGATTTGGATTTGGAGCTGAAATCCCGTAGTACTGGAACAGGAGAAAATTAGGGTTTTTCTTTTCTGGAGATCTGTCCACCCAAATGCCATGAAATTTGTCCCTAACTTCAATTTTGGCGAGGAGATCAATCAAGGCCTAGGATCACTGAAAAATTCCTCTTCTATGAAAATCCCTAATTTCCAGCAGTAGTGTCGGGTCCAAAATTGAAAAACCTCAGAATTGGATTCTGCTTCGACAGAAAGATGAACCCTAAGGAGGAGAGTTATTCCACCTTACTTTTGCTGAAAATTTGTGGAGGAAGATCCGCAAACTAGGAAACCCTAGTTCCCACAGCTGCGCAGTGTCTTCTTCTTAGGTTAGCTCTGATACCATGTTAGTTTTTTCAACATTAAGCTAGCATTATTAGGATCTTTAACTGAGAGAATAACAAGTACAGCAATCAAACACAAGAGACAATGAACATAGTGTTTTTCCTTGGGGAAACCATAAATGGAGAAAACCCTGCAACTTTTTCAGAGATAGAATCAGTACCAAAACAGTAAAATCCCAAAATAGTGAGTGATCTCCTGACAGTAGTAACCTTCTTCTTATGTATCCCGAGTGTCTTCTCCTTCCTCAACTATGTGCTACACTTGAGTGTGTAGGAGTTGTGTGTAGGAGTGTGTAGGAGTTGTGTGATAAATGGAGCTGCGGGGACTTTAACCTTTAGACAATCAGAGGGTTACCCACAATGACTTGACATTAATTGTTTACATTATTGATCCTCCCGATTTTAACATCAGGGCATGACAACATGACTCAATTAAATTATAGATACATCTCGGAATAAACATCTGGTTACCATACATAAGATAAATATATGAATACATTCCGAAGTTACAAATACATCAACATGTATGACACGCGAGTTGCTTTAAATCAAACCTGCATATGGATCTGTACACGGGTGGCAATGGGAATAGTTGCGTATAGTATGTGAGTTGTCAATGAGGATAGTCACATATGTACGTGAGTTTCAATGAATATAGTCGCTTACGCCAATCCACACTTAGAAAAATAATGTAGAAAGATGGTTGAAAGGTAAATGCATCTCATGTCATGCGTATCTATAGTGTTTAGGAAAACTTCAATCCTGAAATGTCCTTTTGTGTACCAACATAATGAATTATCGCCACTCAGATGGAGAAGTGCCATTTGGGTCAAAAACAGATGCCCCCTAATGTGTGAGGTTAGAGAGAAGTGATGGTCGAAATACATTATAATCATTATCTTTGGAGAACTCAAAAGTCCAACGGAGCAGAGGTAGTACCTGAAACAAATACATAATAGTGTCATTTACAAAGTCATATCTGAGGATGCTATGTTCAATATACTGGAACACTAGCTCCTTTACAATATTTGAGTACATCATATAATACGGGTACAAGACCACATATATTACAAAGGTGGATCGAAGACACAATATACAACAATGATTAATCTTCAAAGATTTGGAAGCTGTGTAAATAACCATAACATAATCTTGCGCAAATTAGTCCATGAATGTGAAACTACGGTACTCATAAACAATCCCAAAGAACCAGTACAATCCAAGCCATGTGAATATATGTTATTGAAGTCGAAAATGGAGCGAATTCAACAAATTGTCAATCAATAGGTGATAATCGACAACTGAAACAAAGGAATACACCAGTAATGAAAGTGAATCCTAGGGTACAATCGTCAAAACTCTAGGTATTTGTCATCAGGAAGTGCTAATGCGGAACCATACTGTGATAAGGAAGGAAATAGATCACCCAATGGATCACAAGAGTTACTAGGAACTATGTGAAGGAAGGGATACATAAGTAGTAACATATACGACAATGATGGAATCAGGATATAAATAAGACACAGGGTTAAGTCCTTAAACAGTGAGCACAACACAGAGATGACCCAAGGCAGCTTTTTAACTTTACAGATAGGACAACTAAACTTATCTCTCATGTAGGAGACATGATTAGATTCCCCAGGTAGAACTGACAAGAGGAGGAGTAAGAAACTCGAAGTAATAGCTGAACTGAAAGTGAACACTGAGACATGAGTATCAGAAAAAATGAAGAGTGCTATGTTCAAGGAGGACATGCTGCCACTAACTGAGAACCAAAAGAAAACTTCTTCCTTACCTTCCTTGTTAAGTTTTAAAGAGTCCAGGAAAGTCAACTCGAATCCCTCTTCATTTTTTGACAAGCTTGAAGAGATGAGGGAATAATGCTTGATAGTGTCACTAATTCATGGATTTTATGAGCCCGAACTAGTACATGCTCACTTGGTGTTTTCATGTTTAGAGAGCTTGAAAACTCCAAAGAAGACTCCAGGAGGGTCCTTTTTTGTCCAATTTTGTCTCCTGAGGCCAGAAAAGTATAAAACATAGCACAGAAGAACTCTCTTAACTTTCGTAGAACAAAAAGTGAACCTTTTTCATACTTAGTCAGGGAGGTCAGAAAAAAGGTTAAATTACCACCTACCAAACCCTCCTTCAAGAGCAGGATATAGCTTGAGTTTTACGAGTGTGAAGGAAAGCAAGATCACTCGAAAAGATCCATTTGAGTACGACAAATGGGGCTTAAAACAATAAAATCAATGCTTTGTTATTAATGTCTAACGAGCATGACAAAGACATAAAGTACACTCGAAATATTTTTGATGTTTAGGTCCAGAGCATGAAAAAGAGACAACTAAGCTCATACCGGGTGTTTCTTTTCGATAAATTTAGTCCCTCAGGTCTAGAAAAGTGATAAACATGTACCTGAGAATACTCTTCTTAATTCTGTAGAAAAGAGAGTGATCCTTCTCATATTATTCCACATGGTCTGAGAAAGAGATAACCTATTGTTATAGCTGATTTTACCACACATGGTGAATCACACTATTATGGCCTTCCTTGTCCCTCTGCAGACTCCTTATACCCAATGGACCATTTTTGTAGCTTTGATGTTTCCAAGATCATCCCTAAAAACATGCAAAAATTGTCATATGCAACTTTTAATCCCTTTCTCGCATATATACGCAGATTTGACCCCTAAAACCGCGTACATCGAGATGTGTGCAAAAGGCCAAATCCTTTTGGAGTTTTCCTTGATGTGGATCTGAATGACTTGTCTCCTGGCCTTCCATATGCCTTCAGATCACTCAGACTCGACCTTTCATTACCCCATTGAAGAGCTATATAAGGAACCCTTTGGATACATTGAAGGCATGAGGAGTTGAGAGAAAAATAACTATAGTCCATTGTTGCTAGAGTTTATACTTGAGTTTGCATCTCTTTGTCCCTTGGAGCACTTTTGTGTTCTTTCAAAGATTTCCTTTTGCTTGTGAGCTTGCTATCGAGAGATGGAGGATTGAAGTGGTGGAGGCCCAAGTGTGGGACTCAGTTTCTCCGATTCGCAGATGTGCCGATAGAGGTTGTATCTATTGTAATCTCAGTTTTATATTAATAGAAATATCTTTTAATTTCCAATAATGTGTATTTGAATGAATATTTGATCCATGAATGATTTCAAATGCTTAGATGTTATTGATTATATATGCTAGAGTAGAGCTAACAAAATTATATATAGTATGCTTGTATTGTTTATTGAATGTTGAGGAAGCAATTTATCAATTCAAGCTAGAGTTGGAAAGCTCAACGAGGATCTACATCAACCATTCGGAATAAGGTACGAATTGAGATCCTTTAGTGTTAGCCATTTGGTTTCTATTTCATATAGGAAATGATTGATTTCTGGAGTCAAGCTATTTATTGCGGTACCCCAAGCCATAGGAATTTCTCTCCATAACAGAATTGGCGACTCCGCTGGGAATGTTCCTTGTTTTTGTTTGGGGTTTGGGGGCACAATGTGCTTGATATTCTTGACTTGCTCTTTGTTTCTCCTTGTTTCTATGTTGCATTTTATAGTATGTTCATCCATTGACACTTCCCTTTATTGGTTTGACCCTTGGCCTACTTTTTACCATTGTCTTCTCTGTATACGCAGGTTTTTGGTCAAAATTCATCTTCATACATGGATTCTGGGCCAAAAGTCCCGTATACACACATGTTTTTGGCCAAAATTTGCATATACATGCAGCTTTTTGGTCAAAAGTCACGTACATCCTCCCTTTTGGTGAGTTTAATGTTGTGGGAAGTTGTTGGGTGGGTTGTGAGTGTGGTTGGGTCTTCCTTGGGTATGATGTTGTCTGTTGGATGCTTCTGTTGTGACCAGAGACCACCTTTTCATTGATTTTTCTTTGAAAGTAGTTTTAGTCATTTATCTTTTTTGTTTTTACGTTAGTGCATTACTCTTTTTTGCCTCGATGTCTTGCTGGGCTTCTGTTTTATACTTGCTACAGAGACTGAGAGTTTTAGATGACTTTTATTGCATTTTTCATTCTTTTCTATTGAAAAATACAATGTAGTTGCACTCTTAGTTGCATCTTAGATATGGATTTGAGGAGGTAGTTGCATCAGATTGCTTGGATGAGAGTTTTGTTTAGGAATTCATTTAGGAAGGATTGCATTGGCATTCAGAAAGGAATATATATTTATGCATCTCATGTAGTGGCATACCCTATTTTTCATTTGACAAAGATTCACTACTACATTTTGACCAAAAATCCGACGGCCATCAGGTCGGATTTTCGACACTTCCCTGTCGCATGTACGACACTTTGATTTTTTGTTAAGCATCGGAAACTTGTCGTCGGGTTTTCGACACCGAAATAACCATCGGTTAAGCGACACCTAAGTAACCGTCGGTTAAGCGACGAAATATATTTGACTCCGCCCTTTTTACTAACATTTAAAAGCATCGGATTTGCGACGAATATCTACAAAAGACGTCGTAAAAGAGACAGTTAAAAGAGTTGGATTTGCGACGGATATCTACAAAAGACATCAAAAAAGCGATAGTTGAAAGCGTCGGATTTGCGACAGATATCTACAAAAGACGTCAAAAAAGCGACAATTGAAAGCATCGGATTTGCAACAGATATCTACAAAAGACGTCGGAAAAGCGACAGTTGAAAGCATCGCTTAAGCGACGCCTACTGAAATTTAAAAAAAAAAAAATATTGTGAAACTTTGTTTAACATGTCTTGATGTACTGTTCATTCAGGGTTCTCGAGTAGAGCCATATATATACAATTGAGCTCGTTAGTGAAGCATGCACCAATATATGGCTGGATGGTGCAAACCAGGCACGCAAAAGAAATAAACTATACAATAAATAATACAATATTATAGTGAAAAATAGATGTCACAAAGGCCATAATTTAGAAGAAATCTTCAACATAAAGCATGCACTCTTTCCATCATAAAAATAACCAACAAATGGTATTCATCTACCAAGTAGGAAGGAATTAATCAGATGCGGACATCACTACCATCATGAAATCCATTAACGAAGCATTAGAGGGTGTACAGCTCTTGTCAGGAATCAGGAATTTCACATACATGAAGGTATTGCAGCTGCAAACAACAGGGAGTCCTGTGTCTACAATTTTCATGTTTGTTCCATGACTGTGGTGCATTGGATGCCATTTGATTTCATCATTACTAGTAGAAAAGGAAGCCAAATATAGATTAATAGAGAGCAATTTAAGCATTTGGCAGTTCATATGTATTTTGCTTTCTCTGCCTTACTTTTTATGGTTCATAACCTTCTGTGGCTTTTTCCTTTCTCTGTAATTGTATTTTCTTTCTCTTGTTGGGAAATCAGTGTTAGGTATCACTCTATGCAATTTTCTCAGCAAACCCATATTTGAACATCCATCTTCATCCTAATTGCATAACCATCTCTGAATACCCATCCACACTTAGCTAAAAACATGCCCATCTGCCTGTTTCTATCCATGGTATAACCATGTCAATGACAGTTCTTCTTTGAGTATAGATCCATGGTCTATCTATGCTAATGGAAGAGGTTTCATGTAACAATTCTTTTCTGAGTATCCATCCACAGTATTCCCATATGTGAATATCCATCCTCGGTCTTATATCATACCCAACAACGGATTTCCATCCTTTGTGCACAAAATCCCCAGCTCCTAATACATATATACTATATACCCTTCTCTGACTATCCACTATTTCTCTAATAGCAGGGTTGGATTCTTATCTGTATATATCCATGCTTAGCCTCGAACCATACCGTATGGGACAATCTATCCATAGCCTCTGGCTGTCATGGGTGGATGCATTATATGGGTTTGCTAAAAAGGCTTCTAATGGATACTTCCCTGTGATAAATTCATCATATTGCTGCACTATACCCGTTGTGATAATCTGTGTTTTGTATAATAGCATACTTATGTGTTTTTCTTGTCACTTGTCATGAAGGTGGTTTAGTGAAATCCAAAGTTTGGTGTGGAATAGTGCAGGCTTGGATTTCAGTTTGTTTCATACTTGAATTTCAAACCTGCAAGTTTTTCCTTGTAGTCCTATGTGTGTCAAGCTAGATCTGACCTTTGATTTATGCTTTGGTTATATGAATATTAAGTCTCAAATATGGGATTTGAATATCCTTTTACTGTAATCTATGTTTTTGAAGAAGGCACAGTGGCAAGGATGATTTTATTAAGAAGCTTGATGACTCTATAATGGTGTCACATGAAAGCAATCAAGCACTCTCTGAGCCACAATAATGGTAAAAGAAAAGGCATATCAAAAGGACGGCAGAGTAAAATGAATGTTAAGATATACAGTAATATATAGATATAGAACCTCAATCTTCTCATAAGGCATGACATAGCTTAGATCGTTTGTCAGATTTATTTTCTTCAGTGATGCTTCACGGTGTTTACACTCTGCTAATGGGTTCACAAATTACAAAAATACAAATCAGCTTGCTGGAAAAAGCCAAACCATCTATGAAGGGTAATTCCTTGCACATGCCTTGAAGGGTTTGGAGCCTATATTTTACATTGAAGATACTTATGCTTGTTTATTTAGTTTACATCAGTAAATATGCATGACCAGCATGTAAGCTGCCATTGCAGCAAAGTCGAGTTAAGAGAGGTACCAAAACCACCAAGATCATTTTTGTGAGGGCTCAAGAAGGAGACCTGCCAACTCCAAAGAAAGAACAGACCGCAAAATATGAATGAAAAGAAGGCTGCAAACAGCTACCATTTTCAACCCATACAGACTCCAAAGGGGATGGAAAGACCCTACATTTTTCACAAAGCTAAAGCTACAAAAACTCCCAAGCAAAACAATCTCAAGCTTTTTAGGACTTCACTCCTTTTATTGAAGATGAACTTATTTATGGAATAAATAAATAGATTTTGCAAACATATATCTGCTTGTCGAATAATCAGATCTATAAATATGATTAAAATCCTACCTCAGTACCGAAAACACCAAGTTTTGAACATGTCTGGTGCAATGCAGCCAAAACCTGTGCCTGAGTTGTGTTCTGACTGACGTAGTATATATGTGCATGAGTTGTGTTCTGACTGATGTAGTATAACATGTTCCTAACAGCCTCTTGTATATATGTTCCTAACATTTCATCAGATCTATAACATTTCATCACACTGCAGTATCTTCATCCATCTCCTCATCTTGCAGAAACAGGTATAATAAAATCTGTTAACTTAACATTTTATGTAAAGGTTTTCCAGCGTATCCTTCAGCAACAGGTGACCAAATTCCACCTTGATCATCAAACATTAAACCTGCAACATGCACTCATCCAAACATCTTTTACTTGGTATAACAATTTAGCATCTAACTTATGATAAAAATGCAAATTGGAAACATATTTGCTCATATTGCTATCAAATATAAGAAATGGCCCATTTTCAAAAATCGGACAAACAGTTTCTATGGGTATAAAATACATTCAAATATTTTTTTAAATGCCATTTACTAATGTTTTGTGGATGAAAACAAGATGACTACTTTTACAACTTTCTGACTTCAATACCAAACCCTGACTTTTTTAACAAAGGTCATACAATGTCAACAGATATTTTTCAATTCCAGACAGAGACAACCAGTACTTCCAGGGACAATTCTACTCTATAAGAAAAATGAACAAGCATTCAGGGAATTGAATCTTAAACAAAGTAAGTAATATTTGTTTCTCAAAGGAAAAGTGCAGCCAATCCATCTTCCATAGAGACATCATTCGAAACTCTGAGGTTTATTGGTTTTTTTTAATGCAAAAGAGATTAGACAATAACAAGGCCTATCTATCTGTTAGAAATATTTTCCATAGCTCTATCATCAGAAAAGAGAACTCTACATGAAACATAGCATTATTAGTTCTATAGTTTTACGAGTCAAGTTCTGGAAATTAAAGTTTGTAGCTTCAAATATTACCAGAACTCCTTCCCCACCAGAAGGCCATTTGAATACAAGATCCACCAGTGCCCTTATACCACCTGCCTCTGCAATAGCACCCTGAGCATAAGAAAACGAACATCAACTTCATGTTATTTGGAAAGGAGGAAGTAAACTAGAATGTTGTTCTATGGATGATAGGAAAATGAAGTAGTATTTAGTCAAACAGCCCAGTTTTACCAATCAATAATAAACTATAATTTCCATAGCATTTCTAGTGCATACAATACATGGGCAACACCATAAACATGCACAATGTAGGCAGGGTGCTACAATGTAGGCAGGGTGCTTGCTAAAAGGATAAGTAAGGCTTCCTGTCATACAGGGAGATCTGATCATCATAGTTTTCATTTTTAGTTTTTAGATTAAATAAAAAATAAGCAAAGAGCATAAAGTTGACACCTTGTGCTCTTCTCCTATAGACAGGTTCCACAGTCCTCCCGCAGCCTCTTCAGCAACCCATCTATTAGGTGACTTGGCAAGGGCTGCTAAAATGCTAATGCCTCCTTCAATAGAAACTGCTTTAGCCACATCGGCATTGACTGATAAATTTGCTATGGCCTGTAGAAGAACAAATAACATTAACTTGGGGACAGTTTGATCGAGCCTTTTAACGTTTAATTGAAGAAATGCTTAGGTAGTCCAACTCTCCACTGTAGTGCAGCCTCGGTGCAAAGAGCTACAAGATCAGCTCCAACGTACCCTTGTGTATCCTTTGCAATTCATTCAAGATCAACCTACAACAAAGACCAAAAACATGATATATAATGTCAAAATACAAATGAATTTGCCAGGGAAAATGTCCAGAGAGAAAATTGACAATGCAGTAAAGTTCATACATCTTCAGAAAGCTTCATGTTCTTCGTATGGATACGAACGACCTCCAGCCGTCCCACTTCTTCAGGAACCCCAATATCAATTTCCCTGTCAAACCTTCCAAACCTTCTAAGGGCTGGGTCAATACTATTTGGCCGGTTTGTTGCTCCAATCATAATAACATGGGCTCAAGATTTTAGCCCATCCATCAGTGTCAGAAGTTGAGAAACAATTCGCCTCTCAACCTCACCATGTGTTTTTTCTCTTTTGGGTGCTATTGAATCAATTTCATCAATAAAAATAATGGATGGGGCATTCTTCTCAGCCTCCTCGAACACTTTCCTTAGATTGCTTTCACTTTCTCCACCCAACTTTGACATAATTTCAGGCCCATTAATTAAAAAAAAGAAAGCACCAGTTTCATTGGCTACTGCCCTAGCAATTAAGGTTTTTCTAGAACCAGGTGGTCCAAATAGCAAAATACCCTTTGGTGGCTTCACGCCAATTGATTTGAAGAGCTGTGGGTTCCTAAGTGGAAGCTCAACTAATTCACAAATCTGGGCCATTTGCCTCCTTACACCACCAACATCATCATAACCTACTTCATCTAGTATGTCTTCATCCTCCCGCTTTACAGGCTCTCCCTCACAAAAGATCTCAGTGTCAGGAGAAACAACACAATATTCCCCAGGGTCTGTCTCAATAACTTTGAACTCTACACTGCGCATTCCACCTCTAACTAGGAAAAGGTCTCCTTTCCTTACTGGGCGATAGGCCTCCATGAAATAGGATGCCAAAAAAGTATCAGAACTTTAGACTAACACACATTTACCAAATAAACCATATTTACCTAACCTTACAACCAATAATGTAGAAAGAGATGAAGTGCCAGGAAATAAATAGCACAAAGAATATTCTCTTAAATTTATAATCGCACAACGTGAAAAGAGACGTCCTTATAAGTTTATAACCAACAACATGAAAAAGAATAGTGTTGAGCAGAGGAAGTGAACTTTCTTTGGTTGTGGGAGAAGACCTTCGGGTCAATCAAGTTCTGGACATGGCCGGGAAAACCCTTGTCAGTAAATTCTGAAGGTGGAGGGCAGGGTCAGAACAGATCCACAAATGGATGGGAGACTCTTGACTATGAATCATAAGCTACATCCCGACCTTTCATATCCTTTTGAAGCTCATAGGACTCACCTCAAATACTGAAGGGACAATGGTTTCCAGATAGCTCCCGGCTGTCAGTAATACCATGGTCTCCTCTAATTAACCCAATGGAGGAATGCATCAGAAGCTCACCAATATGGGTTAAAATGCTGAACTTGCCGATAGAATTCTAGTCAATCTCTGCTCTAACAGCTATTAGGGACAAGCTAGGTAAAAAAACTACGGTGGATGATGGATTCTTGGAAAGCTCTCAACTCTCCCTTGTCAGAGTTATATGAAGCTGGATGTCAGTAAAAGGCTCTTTGAGACTCTAGACTTATTTTTTGAGGGAAAGCATCATATTCAGCTATGAGACTACCAAAACATTTTGTTTAGACGCAGGCAATGTCACAAATATGGGCATGTTATTCGAGATTGTGAGAAATCAATGATCAGAGAGTTTTGGAGGAAGAAAGAGGAGTGAAATCTTGGGACCGGTACTGTGAATACTCTCTCAAGATTTCTGAAGGAAATTGGCTTCCTTGTATGTCCCTAATATGCTCAAACCAACCTGGAAAAATAATCAGGGAAGCTCGGATAGCAAAATGTCTTGACAGGCTATTGGTTTCTGAAATCTTCTTGGAAGAGAAAGTTAAGATTCATCAATTTGTAATTTAGGGAGGGGATTCAAATTACCTTCCCTAACTTATCTATTAAAGAGCATCTACTTACAAGTGCAACTGATATGGTGGAATGCCTGAGAACGGATCCATTTGGGGCATTCTGTCAGCCTCAGTGTGACCTCTGCAAACCCTCCTCCTTTGCAAACCCTCCTTTTCCGCCCTCTCCTCTGCGAGCTCTGGCCCCTGCGGCCTTATCCTCTTCGGCCCTCTCCTATTGTTCACGAGATGAAGAATTACTACTCGTGCTGTTGTCTATGCTGCAGGATCTGCTATCTATGCTACTGGAATAAACAGTTTTTAATGCAACCCTGCCAAACCCAATAGATAACAATGAGGGCCGAGCCCAAAATAGTAATGGGGCTTCTCTTCCCTCCACAAATCGATTTGGTGAACCCGGTCGAAAGGTAATAGATTTCACACCATCGATTTGGATCCAAGGGATGAGAGCGCTTGGTGGGTAGAGCGCTATAGTTACCACTCCCATAGCATTGCAATTGTTATGTATTGGCGGGAAGCAATAGTTACCTCTCTTTTCTATTTTAGGTTGGTCATTATCATATTTTTATTTTTTTTATTCATGGAAAAAAAATTTGTAGATTTATTTTTGTTATGTATAAAAACTATATAATATTTATGTCAATCTTATACCATGCATAATATATATTTATGTAAAATTTGTCTTCATAATAAGTTAATGATTTGGGGATTTCTTTATAAGTGATAATTTTCCATCACCAAAATATCCTAGGGATACTCTTCAACACAACAATTGATGGGACAAAGACATATGGACATCAACAAGCATATACACACATGTGTGACTGTGTTTGTGCTTGTTTAAGCATAGATCCTAAGTTCCAATTTCCATTCTTTAAGTGTGTGTTGAGTGAGGAGACCCTCCCTTGGTGTGTTAACCTTTGAATCATGGCCATGCCCTAGTCATAATCTAAAGATTCCCTACAAAGGGCATGTCTCATGTTTTAGGGGTTTTTTAATAATATTATAATAGTTCTTAAATAATAGCTATAATAATAATTCTTATATACTACTACTAATAATAATAGTAGTTATTTTAATTTTTTATATCAATATTATAAAAAAATACATAGTGCAGTACCAATCTCTTAGATTCACAAGTAAGTTTTTTTTATTTCCCCCATGGCCACTTGTTTTGATTTGCAAATTTAAATCAAAATGTGATGTG